>JAUNZO010000830.1:0-471502 GCA_031894775.1 Chloris gayana | reverse complement strand
GTGTCGGTCAAGGACCGCACCGTTGCATTGTCGGCTTAGTTGAACAAGTTTGAACGTACCGTACTACATGCTGGTATCATAGGCCCAGACAAGCTGATGTACCCTACCGCCCCGAGAGATGTTGCGTAGCCAACTCTCTTTTATCGGCTGTTAGTGAGAGGATAGTCTCACGGGAGGGAGATGGGTCGGCCACGAGGGAAGTCGTGGAGTCGCCATACTCCCGGGGAGTTGGAAATGGCTAGTCTTATGTCGGTGCTAGCGGGAAAAGTTGTCGTATACGACCGGTGCGGTGCGTATACGTCGTGTAGACGGGTTTTTCCAGCTGGTATAAAATCGATTCGAATCGCTGTCCCTCGCAGTAATGAGTACCGCTTGTTTAGCTCGTCACATCGTAGTAATCAACTGAAAGATGAGGATGAGAGATGAAAGAATTGTTGGTCGCAAATGATCTTTTCTTGCAAACTTGATTGCAGTAGTTGTAGACTGCAAACCCTTCTTCTCTATTGAACCGAACTTCAGCTAAAACTTGAATGTAAGGATCAACCAATTAGAGCTGTTTTCGCAAGTGAGTCAACCCCGCAGCCAGAAAGCCTTTGCATACTAGGCGTCGGCCTTAGCGTGCTCGTTGGCGGGTCGATCTTGCTGAGTATTAGAATACTCGGGGTTTGTTCGTTATATTTTCGGGACCCGAGTCGTACTTTCACGACTCGTGCGGTAGCTTCCGGAAGAGGAGCGAGTGCCTCGAGGGAGGTTCCCTCCAATGAGAACGGATCCCGACGCCTTGAGCAAGGAGGATCGTGATGTACGACGGGCTCGGTACATCACGCTAGTGATCTCTCGTTGTAAAGAGAATAAGTTTCCGCTGCAAAACTCGTAGGGTTATAAACTTCAATAATGTTTATGCCGCTGTATGATGTTTGTATTTCGAAAACCTGGTTGTATTATACCATGATGTATATATTTTGGCTTGTATGAGATGATGAACTGTTGTAACTCGCTTCGTCGAGTATCCCCCTGTACCGATTCTTGGGTGGCCGGAGGGGATGTCACACTTTACTATTGCCTAGATCTTGAACACCGAAAGGGAGCTGGTCGTGGGGAACAGAAGAGGAAGACGCAGGGTTGGTGACAGATTTCTTCTTGCCCATCTTAAGCGATGAAAAAGGAAATCCGAGATTGGTTTATGCGGAAAGGAAGAACAATGATCGTGATGTCCGAAGAACAAGGGTGTATGGAGGGCGCGTATGGAGCTTTGGGAATGGGTTTGACCTAGGTCAACCTTTCGATTCCTTTTATAAGCACCCAAGTTAGGCTCGGGGGCTGGAAAGTTATTGGGTTGTTTGTTACGGCCCGGTGAATTTGTCATTAAATGACTTATGTCGTGATCGTGCAATTATGACCTAACGGTCATAAGGATATTAAGGATTTGCTGTTAACTTGCGCAAGTTATGGCCTAACGGCCATAAGGATAAGTCACGGTGATTATTACGGTCATGAGAAATTTTTCTGTGAATAAGAAAGCGGTCTGAAATATGAACTTTTCGGATCTGGATTAATGTAATGCTAAATTTCGTAATTTAGCAGTATGAAAGAGTTAGATCTTACCTAACTCAATGTTAATGGATGCCTTAGGCTATGGGTGTTAATCATCCGACTGATTATAGGCTTTGGAGACTCGAGTCGATGTGAGAATATGGGGAATAAACTGGTATGATCAACCAGGATTTTGCTTTTTAGTCAAAATTAACTAAAAATGATAAAGATAAGACCGACTTAAGCGGTCTTAAAAGGATATGCGGTATGACTGGTTCGATCGGTCTTAAAAGTGTGCTCTTGACAGAGATTGCTAAGAGGGATATGATTTAATGGAAAATAATAAAGCATAGTCTCTCCAGAAAGACTCTTGCATTATTTGCGATCCTCAAATGATACAAGAGTCGGGGCTATACCTAATTAGGTGCACTCGATCGGTTCACCGCATCCAAGAGCGATCAGTAGCAATCGTGGGAAGTGGAAAATAATGGAAAATTGAAAGGAGCGATCTGTAGAGATTGCATATTAAAGGAAATAATGAAGAATCAACTAGTGGACTCTTGCATTATTTGAAAGGAGTTCAAATGATCCAAGAGTCGGGGGCTATACCCAATTGGGTGCACCTAATTGGTGCACCGGAAGAAGAATATGCAATGATTCCTGTTTACCTAATTAGGTGATATGGAGGATAAAGACAACTGATTTTTTGGGCTTTTTGAAGCGCTTCGAAGAAAGAAGAAACATTGCAGCAGATTTGAATTCTTTTTAATTTTTCCATGAAATCAAGACCAACATGCAGAAGACTCGGTCGGACTTATTCAAGTTCAAATCAAAAATTACTCGGGGCCTGCTGTCGTATACTTTCCTTATGGGTATACAGGTGATAAAAGAATGGTAACAAATCAATGAAGATAAAGTCGGCAGGGATAGCCAACGGATCGGTCCCTAACCGGTCTAGAATAACAGAGGATTCCATACCGGTATGAAGACAAGGCGGGTATCAAGACCGACATATGATAACTTGAGAAACAAGTAAAGGAGCAATTTGTAGTCTATTAGGACTCTGAATTGATAAGGAAAGCTAGAGATAGAGTTCATGTATATGTAAATCCGTGTAATCGACTAGGACTCGCATGTAACCCTAGCTCCCCGGATATATAAGGCGGAGCGGGGACCCCCGAAAACTCTCTCGAGATCTTGCAATTAGCAATCCGCTAAAGGCAATACATAACACACAGGACGTAGGGTATTACTCTCCATCGAGAGGCTCGAACCTGTCTAAAATCGCGTGTTCTTGTGTGTTCCGTGTGTTGCACCATCGAATTCCACGCTCGTAAGGGACCGAGTAGTTCTGGTGCCGAGTTTAAGACCCGACACCGGTCGGTTCTTTAATCCCGTGTAGACACTTCAAGAATGCTATTTTCTCCTCACACGTTAGGGTGTAGCAGGTGGCAGGGGGTAGTACTTTCTGTTCGCTCTTTCTTGCGGATGGAGCTCTAGCCTAATATTCATCACTGCAAGGTCTCTACGTGCATTCAGTCCATCCTTTATCTTACCGGGTAGGTCAAGTATAAGGCCGGTAGTGTTGTCAAATACACCTTTTCCAATGTGCATCCGAGTCAAATGCATGAGCCACTTCCAATTCTTCCCAGTACTCGAGATATCCGTAGAATATAGAAAGCTTCTTATACGGTGTTGCAGCTTTTGACTTTCCAACTCCCTTCACGGCCTTTCCAAATGTAGCTTTAATGTTTTTTGCCTTATCAAAGACATCCCTAAATGTCCAACATCGAGGTTCTTCGCCGGTCTCAATCGTGCCATCAAATTGTTTGGCCATCCATCGGTACGGGAGGCTACGATGTAAGAATCGACGATTTCGAGTGTACACTATCTTATTGGATGATGGAAGATTCAAGTGTGATGTATCATCAACACATACAAAGCATGCCTCCTTTCCTTTCACTTGGCCCAAAAGCGTCCTTAACGTTGGGGAATCGATTACGGTCACGAAAATGATCGCTTTCAACGTGAAGTAGTCTCTTCGGTGCTCATCCCACATATGCACACCTTCCAACCATAGTTTCGCATGTCTTCAAACAATGGTTCCAGGAAGACATCTATGTCGTTCCCAGGTTCATCCAGTCCAGGATATAAGAATGGACAATAATATGTACTTCCTCTTGTGGCACAATCACGGTGGGAGGTTGAACATTGTTAGCGGCACGAGGCCAAACGCTGCGAACGTTCCTCGTCATACCAAAAGGGTTCATCCCATCTGTACTCAATGCAAATCGTATATTTCTTGGCTCATGCGAGAAGTCGTCACGGTGGTTACGATCGAAGTTTTTCCACTGGGTTCCATCCGATGGATGACTCAGCCTATTAGGGTCCCTCTTACGTGTTTGCCATGTCATCGGTTCAGCATCTCTTGGGTTGGTAAATAGCCGTCTTATGCGATCGACCAGCGGTAGGTACCACATGACCAAGGCTGGAACCTTACTATCATCGTCGCTACCATTGATGATACTTGCTTTCTTCCTCTTCCTATCATTCTTCCCCCTCTTATTAGTTGTGTCTACATCATACTCCTCATTCGTCTTGTAACGACTTTGTTTGCTCCTTGGACATCTCACGAGGTCCTTGAACTTATCCCCCGGTATAATATACAATGATTTGGGCATGCGTGGATTTTTTGCACACCCTGCGACATTGGGGATATCGGTCTCTTAGCATAGTACGTGTTTTTTGGTAACAAGTTTGGCTTCGGCACTGTATCCGAAAGAAGATCCAACAATTCGAGTGAAGCGGCATCCGACCACCCATGGATGGCCTTCAATTTCAGGAGCTCGAGAACCGTACGTAACACGATATTCTCTTTAGAACATCCCTTAGACTCCTCATATAATAAATCCTTTGATGCCTTCTCTATCATTGCAAAGTTACCAAGCCCTCTTATCCCCGCATTGAGTAAAACTTGTGGTTCAACAAGACATAGCAATTCCGAACATCAAAATCAGTACATTGTTCTTCTTCAACGTGAAAATCAAAAGACTCGTCAACTTGGACAAACTGTTCTTCTTCAACTTCAATCGGCTACACCTCAACTTCGACCAGCTCGTCTTCTCCTTGCTTTGTCCACCTCGTATATTTCTCCAGGAAACCCCTCCTCACTAAGTCAGATTTGACTACAAGTGTATTTGTCCATAATTTTTTATTCTTGCAGTCCAAGCATGGACAATATATTTCTTGTCTTCATAAACGCTTAGCATGCTCGGCAGACCCTCTTAAGAAATACATCGACTTGACCTCGGAAATATGCACTTAATCTTGACTCTTCGTACATCCATGTTTTGTCTATCTAAACAAGCAATACGCGAATATAAATTATAATTAATTAATTAGTACATAAAATAATTACAATTATGAATATTAAGTATTTATAGAAAATATAAGGAAACTAATATATTGCATAACACAATGTGCTAGAATAAATAATTATTAATTAATTACTAAGTAATCTATTTACCATTATGAATATTATATATTTATAGAAAATATAAGGGAACTAATATATTGCATAAGACAATGTGCTATCATATATACAAATCCACTATACAAATTATTATTAATTGACTCGAATTTTTTTAATAATTAAATTGTGCTCTAGGGGTCTCTCTCAAGAGAGCATAAAGTAGATCTTAAATGGATTGACATGAAAAAGGCTTGTAAGACATGATTTTTTTTGTATGCAACATATATACATGATATATGAGCCTATTATACACAACTCAAACCAACAACAAACCTACAAACATGGAGGAATTTGATAAATCGAAATCAAAACCTAGGTCAAATGGTAATCCAAAATTCTCCACGAGTACAACATTATAGCAACAAAAAATACATGGGATGAGTTTCCCTTACCATGGAGAACGAATTTCAGCAAAAAAAAAAAGACAAGATCAAAACCTTCTCCCCTCGGTTTTCATTTTTTTCCTCAATTTTCGAGCCGCCACACTTCGAGTGAGCTCTTGTTCGGTCGGAACGTGGCTTTTTATATTGCGCAAAACAATAGCCACGATCCACATCTTCAACCGTGGCTATAAAAGAAACTATAGCCATGGTTGATGAAGTGGACCGTGGCTATTGGTGGAGGCCACTATAGCCACGGTTCAAAAACCCAACCGTGGCTATAGTAGCTTCTATAGCCACGGTCCAAGGGCACGGTAACCCGCACCCAACTATGGCCATGGTCGATTTTGCTTGCCATGGCTATAAGGTTTTGGGCTACGTGGCTACAGTGCGTTATTGTTATAGTGTTTACTATTAATCTTTAGGTATGCATTTGCCTAATGAATCCTAATAATTATATTCTTACTGCCTCCCCAAAAAATATACTCCGATATTTTATTATAATCATCATCTATCCTACTCTAATATCTGTTTCCCTCATTTTTCACGTCGAGCGAGCTGCAGCTCAATTTTTTCCTCATCGCCTCCCTCCGGCTATCGAGAGCTACACGCCGATGACCACCTCTAGCCATCTTCAACCAGTTAGGCAACATCGACGATGAAGCCCATACTCCGATGAAGCTCTTGGAGGAGGAAGATGTCGACCCCGTCATCGTCGTTCACCCGAACGACGTTGCCGAGCCACCCTCACCTCGGCTGCTCACTGCAGGCCCAATTCCAGTGAGAGTCCACCTTGTCAAATTACCCGTCGAGTTCCCCGTCCCATCCTCTATGTCTTGTGCAGGTTGTCGTCCGCCCACGTGCCACTCCGGCGTGGAGCGCCACCGTATGATGTTGCCGTGGCGAGAGCCACCGTGGCCGCCACACGTATTTTGGGGCATGTGATCGGTTGGGCTGCGCTGCACTTGGGCCACACGTATTTTGGTCATTACAACGCACCCACTTATATACAATAAGAGGACGGTGTACATTGTATCACTTTTTCCTTAGAGTATTCTAAGGTATAATCGAATCAACATAGACTAATGGAAATTCGATTAAACCTTGGAATACTCTAAGGAAAAAGTGCTACAATTATACACCGTCCTCTTGCGGTATATAAGTGGGTGCGTAATTAAGACCAACGAGTGATCTAGCAACTCGTAGAGGACTTGTTTATTAGTCTAAGTAAAGCTATGTGAGTAACCAGATCTACTAGTTAAGATCGTAACCGAGAAAGCCTAATTTGATAGCATCATAATGGATAATTACTTAGAGTAGTGAAAACCTACGATAAATAAGACCACTCACCTTTCCATGGAGGACCCGGATTTTTCCCTACCAAGGTCGATCGAGTAATCGTTTACGCATCTTACCCTACTTAACTATCTAGATGTGATGCTCTAGCTTAGCCCCGTCACAACTAAACCATACATCTAGCATCATGAAGCAACTACGATCAATACAAGATCTCGAGTACTAACCTAATCACCACGATTAATATAGCATCTGCATACTTAGGCTAAAACTAAGCAATTGGGACAAGCATATGCATGATCATAGAATACGGATAAACAAAATCACCAAGACCATCATCAACATATCCAATCATCTTTGAGATATATAGTGTAGGATTAATTATCATCTAGAAGGCCTACCTTGATGGATCAACTCTAACACCCATTTTATTGAAGCTCAACTAGAGATCTATTATGACGGTGCAAACCCCGGGTAGCTCTAACTCACAAGTTTGGTGTCCCTTGTCGATGTCTCTCTACCTCTATGGCTTTTACAAGTATTTATATAGGTAATACGCATAGATGAGTCGATTCTAGCAAATTGAGGAAAATGTCGATCTATACTTCTCATATCTTCATCCATATCCTCTTCGAGTTGTTTCCTTTGTCTTCCATAGCTTACATGTGGGTCTTCTTCGTCATATCCTTTGAGATAATGCCTTGCACTACACATTTGTGTCTTGCAGTTTCCCTTATCTTTTTCTAGATGAATATCTTGAAATATCGCATGTAATTAACGTCCTTATTTGTAGAATGGACCATGGGCCAGCACCTATTGGGCCAATTCCTCCATGTGTCAATCAGCACATTGGACTCCTCCTTCACATCTCCTCCTGGTTTCAACCCATATCCTCTCGTAATGTCTCTATTTACGCCAATTTTACCTATTTCTGCAATAAAGCTCCAGAACAATGCTTATACAAATATAAACTATGTTCATTGGTAAATGGCCTATAACAATGTTAATTATGCTCTAAATTGGGGTGATATTCACATGTAAAATAGGTACTTAGAAAGCTCTAGCAGCTCGCCCACACTTAATCCTTTGATGGTCCCGGGTAAAGTAAAAGTAAGAAAATCAGCATGCATATACTCTCCTCGATCATAAAAGCATTTCAAATCAGTAAATGTTGAGCATTGTTCTGTTGTGAATTATGTCGTATTAATATTCAACAAAGTATCTCAAAGTATGGGCATTAATCTTGAAATCACTACCTCAAAGCAAGTTTGTATCCAACTTATAGGTCACAGCTTTTCCACACATGTAAGTCACTCAAAAAAAAGATGTTGTGAACAAAAAGAATTATCTATCAAATGATATAAGACAAACAACTCATCTTTCAATCGCTCAACCTATATTCCACATCATAGTGGTCAAATATTTGTGTAAGGCTTGTATGAGTAGCTAGGTGAGGTCATTCAAGGATTCTATAGACACAAACTAGTAACATGTTGTAAAACTAGGAGATAGTTCTTGATTGGATTTATTGAGACTTGTCAAAAAGGCCATTAGAAAATAAATTTTTAGAAAGAAACTCATACCTTTAGATAATTGGACATGTATACAGCAAAATGAACCTTGGGAAGAAATAAATTTCTCACTATCAGATTGCACATGTTTGGAAAGATTCATGGCTATATTACAATGATTTTCTTGAACTTTATTGAGCACCTTGAGGGTATCCTCTCCACCACACTTCAAATTTTGCCAGTTCCAAGCAAACCTTTTACTTCAAAAGTGCACCCTTGATCATAGATTTATTTAAATTTTTCTTGAATTTCCAGCTTGATTCAGCGCTTTGTGCCGGTCGGCTCCAGATCGGCACAGGGTGTCACACCCAGTTCTAAGGCCAAAACTGAAAGCATTGCTATATGTGGGCGAGGATAAATTTTCGCACGAATAGAGACAAAAGTGAAATAAACAATATAAACCATGTTATTATTGTAGCGTAATGTAAATTACAATACCCGAATTATTACATGTGTCACAAGGCAGAAACACAATGTAGTGGTACTCCAACACTCCACAACCAGTCAACTAGGGAGTCGCACGCCTAGAAGTAATCTTCGGCAAAGAAGTCCATCTCTTCATCATCTAAACAACGGGTATATTTAGCAAAAATAGGAATGTAGCATGTGTGAATACATAACGTACTCAGTAAATGGGGGAAAAGAATGACATGCAAGCTTATATAAGGAAAAGCTAGGACAAGGTTTACTGCATAGAAAGCACATATGTCTAAGTTTATTTTAATTAAAGCAACCTAATTACTAAGTTATCATACCAACAGGTTACCCCACCTGTTGGCTAGTACAGAGTTACCCCACCTGGACCAGCACCTTAGGTTACCCTACCTAAAACCACAACAGGTTACCCCACCTATAGTAACCTACGGGTTACACCACCTGGATTTGGTTACCCCACCAGATCCAAACCAGCCCCTCTAGTAAATGTGAAAGGTCCATGCCATTCGTGACCGTGAGCAAGGTTGCTATAACAGTTTTACACTCTACATAGGTTGCACGACTTTGCCTACAGGTTGGTGATTCCATCACTATTCATCGATGACTAAAGTCTCTATGTTGCCAAAACAGTTCCGTAGGTGTAAAGCCAAGGGATCACCACAACGTCTTTCAAAGAGCTCCCCAGCTTGCGAAATGCCCACGTTAAGGTTTCATCGCTGCCGAAGTATACCCTTCCTACAGAAGCCCCCTATAGCGTCGTGGCTATAAGTACACCCTTCCTCGCCTCGAATCCGAAAGTACACCGTTCCCACGTGAATCCGAAAGTACACCCTTCCTTCATCCTTCCCGACGCACGTAGAAATAGGAAATGGTCTCTTACTTAACCACGCCTACCTATATTAGCCCTGTGCTTTGCGCTGTTGTCATGGTGACGCGCTCCCCAATCCTTAGAATCCTAAACGAGCACTACGTCAAGCATGGTACTAAGCTAAGGATCTGTGCATACCTGCACCATCATCAACATCATCAACATCCTCCTGTTGGGATTACCTAAGTTCCATGTTGCTAAAAAGAGATTAACCCCATGATAATTAGATTTAATTGAAATAATTTGTCAATAGTATTAATTGTCATATTTTAATCCTCACAAATCATTCTAAGCATGAAGTACCCTCAAATATACAACTACACACAACAAGGAGAAAAGGAAAAGATCACAGCAAAGTCTAGTAGACCCTAACATGGAATAAATTTATACATGCATGCATGAAATTAAATTCAAATATATAAAGAAATAGGAACAATGTGCATTAAGGACACTTACCTCTTTCCACATGTTGCTTCTTCTGCTCGTAGTCTTCCAATTGAAAGTCTTGAAAATTCTCCAACGGCTCACCCTCTAAACGATTGTCAAATCATAAAAACAAGAAAAATAACATTCATAAGAGCAGGGGCTTATGTGCAAGAGTTCTAGAGCTGGTATGGGCCGCAGGTTCTATTTTGCAAAATGAGGGGCTAACATGCAAAAAGTGCATAAAAGGGTTTTCTCGTGAATTATTTTTAAATGGGAAATTTCGTGGACTGGGTCCACGAGCTCGTGGACCAGCCTCAACTGTCGGACCACGTTTTCGAGGGCAGAGAGGTCATGGGAATGGTCACCAAAGCTCTCATGAGAAAGTGTGCGCTCAACGGGAGAGATTAGAGGGGCGAAGAGATGTCAACGACGGAGATCGATGACGGTGCGAGCTCATCGGAAATGGGGAAATCGAGCGCCGAAGGGGATTGAAAGGGTTGGAGTGGATGTGGCTTTGCGCCGGGATGAGGGGATGGGACGGCTGCGTGTGGGGCTTGTTTTAATAGGAGGGAAAGGGAGGGAAGATGAGGCGCCCGAGCTTGGCAGCGAGTCAATGGCTTGGCGGACATTATCGTGGACTAGCGCCCACTACGACGCCGCTACTAATGTTGCGGTTCGGGATAGGAGGAGGGGAGTCAGCGTCGTGCTGGTGGTGTTAGTTGACGAAATGGTGCGGTGAGTGAGGAGAAGCGGAACCGACAACGGGTGCTGTTTCGGCGGCGATGGCGTTGCAATGCGGCTAGAGGTAGGGGAAAGGCGATGGTTGCTAGGCCGCGCTTTGGCCTTTGGCCTGTCTTGCTAGCGTGCTGGTTGGGGTGTCTTAGTGGTGGTTGCGGCTTGTGGCGTAGGGTTCATATGATTTCCTCAAAATATATGGCACTGGTATGTATAACATTGATAAGAACATCCATTATCAATTTAATGTCTCTCTTCCATTCAAAGGTTCATATGAATTGCTCAAAATATATGGCACTTGGAGGTATAATCATTGATAAGAACATCATTAAGTTCACAACATAAATGTTATTATTTTCATAAATATCTGGTACTAAGTTATTTCTTACAAATTGGATATTTCGATTCAACAACATGGGTACTCAAATGTTTGCTCCACATAAAAAAATATTTGTTGAATAATTTGGAAGTGTAAGTTTGAATTTTTATTAATGCTCAACACTTTTTTATTATCATTAACACTCTTTAAGATAAGAACATGTGCAATAAGATCTTCTTAATAGACCATGTCATTCATCATTATATTAAGATTGATGCTCCAATACATGGTGTTGGTTTTTGGTAGAACACTTGCATAAATAAAAACTACTACTAACACACTTGTGAAATTTAAACACGCCTGATATACGGTTTTTCCAACCTACTCACGCACACATAAGCCAATAAATAAACTAATACAAGTGTAGGCCACACTTCAACACTCTAATCATCGAACGGTGGGGGAGGGGGGGCTGATCAAAGCCATAGCACCGCTCCTTCGATGGGTCGAACTCTTTTACCATCGCATCACGATTGGCCTCCAAGGGCCCATCATGCGCTCGATGTACTACACGTTGTTGTCGATATAGGTGTGCGTGGGACGAACAAATCCTCCACAGGCTCCCTGGACATGATAGAGGTCGCATTGATCAGCGCAAAGCCCGTGCCGACCGGTACACTCGCCTACTTCGCATCTCGCCTCCTTCCCCGCCTGCTAGGTCTGTACTGTGAGTGTTTTCTGTCTCCCACTCTTAACACATCCCCGGGAGCCACGATAAAATGTGATATGGTTGTTTAGGGTAGAAATCATTTTAAGTTGGGTATCCTTTTGAGTGTATCTAGCGGTATTGGATCCCGGGGAGTGGATGTGATACTTGGGATGAACTGGTTAGCTAAACACGAAGGGAACATATCCTTGGAAGACCGCACAATGACAACAATCAACCACCAAGGATTACTAGTGATTTGCAGACCCGTCGAGCAGGAATCAGAGTTATGCCATCTTGACACTCCTACCATAGAGTGAGTCCTATTGTGAGAGATTACCCAAATGTATTTCCTGAGAAGTTATGAGGAATGCCACTGGATCAAAGTTCATCATTGGTTTGGTACCCGGGTCAAGACATATTGCAAAGAGACCGTACAGAATAGCAGCACGGAGCAGGTAGAAGAGTTACTCCGATAAGCATCACAGAGCTTATAGTTCTTCCCAGGAGATTTTGTCTATCAAAATGTATCACCCATGAGAGGAATATCAACTGTATCACCATTGAGAGGAACATGGAGATTCCAAGTACGTGGAAAACTAGCCCCTCGCAATGTAGGACCATTTAAGATACTCAAGAAGGTTGGAGAAGTAGCCTATCAGCTTGAGTTACCGGAAGCTCTGTCCGACTTGCACCCTGTATTCCACGTCTCACGGTTGAAAAGATGCTTGGAGGTACTAGAACAACAATTGCTACAAGAGTACCTATAAACGTCCGTCGAGTGCAAAGGAATAATCATACCGAGAAGGCTACATGGGAATGAGAAGACGACCTCGGAAAGGAATTTTCATACCTCTTCGAGGACTAGTGCGTATCACAGGGACAAGATTAACTGAGATCAGTCTGTGATACCCTGATTTTCGGCCAAATAAAAATATACCACATAAATCAATTTCTTTTTTTCGAAAAAATATTTTACAAATAGATAGAAGATTTAAAACTTTGAATAAGACTTGGAGCAAAACCTCAATTTCTAAAATATTAAATGTGGGAATTTATAAGATGATTGATTTTCCTTTTCCTTGCTTGGATTTTATTGCCTTTATTTTTTTATGATTTATTTGGCTTTTATTTGGAGTAGAGAAGAGAAAAACAAAAAAATAAAAACCATTGAACCATTATTGGGCCGCCCCATTTCCTTTTCCTCTTCCCCGGCCCATCTCCAGGCCCAGCCCATTACCCACCAGCACGGCCGTCGTATCCCTCCTCGGCACGACGCGCGCGCTGTGTGCCAGCCAATCGTCACCGCGCCGCCCCATCCCCCACCGTTCCCCCCCCCCCCGCTCTAGCCAGCAATGTCGCAAACCCCGCCTACCTCGCTAGCATCACCAGTGCCCCAACACAAGCCTCGCCCGAGCTTTTAAGGAAGGTAGAAAGTAACACTCCAAATTATTTAAGTAAAACAAAATTTACATTGCATGGGATGGCTGGTGTAAAGCCCAGAAATAACTAGGCCAACTCTGGAACCCAAACCAAACCCTAGAGCCTTCTTCCCACGCTGCTTCTCTCATCCCAACCGTGATTCCACCATTGAAGAAAAAAAAATGAAAAAACGGCGCTGGTTTTGTTCGTTCTGTTTCACCATCGTAAGGATGGGGTGCTGCTCCTGGTTCCTCTTCTTAGCAGGTTAGTACCCCCATTGGAGATGTCGACTCCATCCTTGTGGTAGTGAAAAACGAGTTGCTCTTGTACTGTTTTCCCTACTCTTTCATCTTTTTCATCGGTGCAGTTTTTCTCCCGGTAGTTGGAGCAAGTAAGAGAGAGAAGGGAAGGATTGTGATCTTCTTTAGGTAACGGATTGACCAGTTTTGTTTGGCTTGCTTCTAGTATTCCAGCGCTGGAGAGGACTGCATTTAGGGGCAACTTGGGTGCTGAATGCAACTTGCAGTTTCAGTTTGGGCCCCAACAGATCGATGAAGTTTTACGGGCTTTGGATGTTGAGTCTGGAAATTTGGTAGTAACAAGACTTGTAGACTTTTCCAATACCTTTCCAACGAGTATTTACACATGTTTTTTCATAAAGGATTGAGAGAGTTACTGTGATAGATCTGCCTCACGAAGAGGTGTTTCCGTCTCCAGGATCATCATGGGTGGCATCACGCGCTGTGATGTCCGATATTACAACATACAAACATAAGCATAGCACAATGAATATAAGTACAAGTCTCTTACATTCATCCCAAGTACATTAGTACATCGAGTCTCATGAGCATCGAAGCTAATAAGTTTGGAAATTAACTAAACAACGGAAGCATTAAGATACAATCGCTCTCTCGGCGATACAACACGGGCATCCGACAGAGACAGATGTTCCTGTCCTAGAATACCTTACCGGCACATCAACTCCTCTACTCTTTCGGACCGCACCACTCCCAAGTGTAGTGGCCTCCGTCCGAAGTCCTGGTCCTGCCGGACGTCATCTCCAAGCATCTAAATCCTTTCCGACGGGGTCCTCTCGAAAACCACATAGAGCAAAGCCCCGAGCAACTCAGCAAGACCGACCCGTCAAAGTGGCCATCTACAGCCGACTCCTAGTCATGCAAAGGCCAGGGGGAATAGGATAAAAATTAAGCACTAAGCTGGCCTACAAGTGAATCCTTACTTTCAACTTTTAGCAGTTTGATTAAGTTGCAATAAAGAAATAAATTTAATTAGCACTAAGCTACTGCATTACATGTTTCCAAACAAGTAATTAAGCAATACAGCAAATTGATCATAATCATCATCATCTTTCTCTTCTTACTACGTTCCGGCGCAGGGACAAGTGGTACTCGTTACTATGAGGGGCAGCGATTCGAATCGATTTACATCCTGCAGGAGAAACCTGATTGCACGTCACATACGCGCTTCCCAGAAGCCGCATGAGACAACCTTTCCCAGCCGGCACTGTAGTGTTAGTCGGGCCTAGCTCCCCGAGAAGGGTCCCCCACGCGATGCCGTCCCGGACGTCATCCGTGAGTAGAGTGCTCCCTTCTCTCCTCCCAAATTCCTACCAAGTAACCAAGGGAGTAGGGTATCTCTCTAACATACAGCAACCATCGGTACGTCGGTTTATTGGGCCCATTAACTCCAGCATGCAAGCAGTATGTTCAAACTTAATCCTCATGGGTCGGACACAACGCGGTCCATGCGTGCACGGACGGGGCTACAACCTTGAAGACTCTTTCAGTCCTTCACTTTGCACCTAAGTTGCCCGTCCGGCCTCCAATTTTTCCATTCTCAACTTGATACATAGCATCGTGTCCAAAAAGTTGATTGTCCTATCTACGAGTGGTCTCCGTACCACTCGACGGATCATCGCCCTATTTAAGCAAGCATCTATCGTAGGGTGATCGAACCGGGATAGATAGGGTCCTACTCGCATGCTAGGGTTTCATCACAACTCCTGTAGACCTAATGCACATTACGGACCTACAAACATAGTGATGAAATTAAAATACTTAAATTAAAAGGTTGTTCACCGGGGCTTGCCTTGAGTTTGACCCTGAACAACTGGGTCAACAATAGCAGCAGCTTCGGCTCCTCCTCGCCGGTTACCACGTTCACCACCGCAGCTACATGATGCAAAGGTGATGTGTAAATTTTTGCTGAAAACATGATATTGAATATTTTACGGAATACGTGCGGATTTCATCAATTACATGTAATTCATGAGGATAAATTAACTTGGTGTCCAGCGAGGTGAAAATGATTAAAGGTGATTATTTAATTTAATCTCCTTCATCAACTCCCATGAAGCATTTAAATCATTATCGCATATGCAAGAAAAAGATTCATTAATCCTAGCAAAACTAGGTAAAATAGCAATTAAATTGCTCCTGGTCCTTAGGCACATGTTATAGATAATAATTAAATTAAGCTTCATAATTTGGGGTAATTAAATAATTAATTAAGTCCTACTCTTGAATTTCCTAAAAGAAAATTAACCTAAATAATTTTCATCAGATTATGAGAAAGTGAATGCACCATAAAATAGTACATGTTTCAAGGATTCCAACAAAATTTAGTTTGCGATTTTTCGAGACCTAGAACTCTAGATATGAATTTTCTAAGTTTAAATGGAATTCGGCCCTATTTACAAAAATGCCATCCGGGAATTAATTTAAATTTTTCGCGCTCCGGGCCACACCGAGGACCACAGGGTTCCGGATCCGCGTGTGGCTGTGGCCATAAGGAATCCCGGGCCGTGTGGCCCGCCCCGTGGCCTCGCCGGCGCATGGCCGCGCAGCGGCCGGAGCGGCGCCGGCGGCTCGCGCACGGCCCTGCTGGGCCCAAGGCGCGCCGCGCGGCACGGCGGACTCGAGGGTGTGCCTCACGCGGCCGGGGCCTCACCGGAGAGGCGGCGCTATGGGCGACGGTGGCGCGGGGTGGTTCGGCGGGGACGCACGTCGCGGAGGAGGCACGGAAGGAGGAGCGGCTTGGCCGTGAAGCTTCAATGGAGCACGAGCTCAACCGGCACGACCTTGCTTGAGGATGAGCAGGACCTAAAGACGGCCGTCGGGGTGAAGGTGGCGGCGGCCGAGCTCCGCGGCCGGGAAAACTCCAAAATCCGGCGACCTCTTGGGACAAAACGGGGGGTTAGGGTTTGAGAGGGTGCTCCATCAACGTGCGCATGCACGGGCACAAGAATGGGGAAGAAAAGCTCACCGGAACGGGTGAATTTTGAGGGAGGTCGCGGTGGCCGGTGTGGGGGAAGACGCTCGATTCTCCGCCTACGGCCCACGGGAGTCCGTGCGACGGCTCGTGGAGCGGGAGGGGGTCGAGGCGAAGCTCCGGGCGGATGCGCGCGCGGGGGGGGTGGCTCACGGCGGCGGGACGGCGAGCTTCTAGGGGCGACGGCAATGGCGGTGGGAGTGGGAGCTCGGGAGAGAGAAAGGGAATGGAGAGGGGGTTCCGATCGGACGGGGACCTCCCCTTTGTCCCTCCGACCAGGTGGGGACGGGCCAGGGCGCTGGCACCACGCGGCGCCGGCGTACGGAGCCGGTCGGGCGTGGGGCGCGGCCCTGGGTCGCTGCCAGGTGGGGCCCACCCGAATATGCTTTGGCATCTTTTCTTTTTCCTCCAATTTCCAAATGTGGCCTGATTCGAATTTGAAAAATCAAATGCAAGGCCTTCCCAAGCTCGAAAATTAAAAGGGGAACTTTTGCTGGGTAGTATAAATCTAGAAAGTGACACGCACGTTGAGTTTGCTCAGAAACGCCTCCTAGATAAATTCTGAAAATTCAGAGAAAAGGCTTAAAAGCTAAGTTTCTCCGATTTATTTGAGGTATCAAACCTTAATGAAATCTAGTGGGGTTTTGTCCTAGATTTTCTTTTTGACATGCTCTACAACATATATTATTGGTTGACCATACTTGTGTTATAGAAATTTGAGTTGTAGTTCAAACAAAAGTGTTTTTGAATTTATTTACTGCCCAAAACACTTTGCATGTCAATAAAATTTCTTGGGTGGGCTAATCCAGTCCTTAGGTTAGTTTTAAAATTGCTAACTTGCAAAAATAGAACACGGAGTGTCACAGTTACATGAGTCTGAATCTGTTTCTTGGGTACACGGTTCAACTCTGTTTTCAGGTTGGGCAGTAGCAGATCGAGGACGTTTTCTAAATTTTAGAGGCCGAATCTGACTAGGAGAATAACCAGTGGGGGAACCAACCCGCTGGCGAAGGAGACTACACCTCGGAGTGGTGCAACCCCTGGGAGTAGATCGTTTCTTGCCGTATGGTGTTCCTGGGCAAAACACCTACCTCTACAGATGTCTTAAGTGTATCGCCATGAGAGCGATTGTATCCTATGTATTCCGTTTTCGCTACTTTTTGAAATCTGATGTATCTTACAATGGATTCATGTAAAAGACTTGTATTTGTCTATCTCTTTTGTACTCTATAAGATTTTGTTGTATGTTATATCTTACAATGGATTCATGTAAATGTCCCGTTATGTGAAAAAAATAGGTAATTTTCTGCTCTTTCAAAGAGCAAAATCAAAACACAAAGTTTATTACATATGGGGAGTTCCCAAAAAACGGTGTGTTACATATGACGTTCCACGTGATTTTATTACTTTTTCGTGGGCAGAGAAACATTTTTCGCTTGTTAAATGTTGTAAACCCATTAATTTCGCGTGAACTACAATCAATGAGGTTAAACGGTTCATCTGTTCTTGCCCCCATATGGCTAGTACTTAAGCTCGCAAACGTAAGAGCATGGCTAATGGTTTAGCCAGCAGCCGGCTAATAAGCAAGGCCACATCATCCCAAGTTTCTAGAAAAAAGATCTTGTATAGCGGGCAGGCTATTCAGTTGGTGATTTAGTTTGCGTCATTGAATATTCAAATATTAAATGATTCTAAGTGCATGTTATTCATTGGCTAAACAAGAAAGCGTCCATTCTTTCGTCTTGGGTCTTGCGCTTGTGCTGGCGACGAACGAAGCGCCTGCTCCACTCTCTTTCTCTTTTTCTCACTCCTCCACCTCAGCTTTTGATGACATAGACTTGCATTTCGCTGGCTGACAAGGACCCAGTATACTTGCTCTAAGAGCCGAGGTTGAAGCATTATTGTGCGTGCGCAACACCAAATTATAATGGAAAGCCACAACTACGTGTACTTAGCATCGCTCGTGTTGCTGCTCGTTGTTGTCGCCAGCAAGCTCTGCAGGCTCTCGCGTCCCGAGCATAGACATATTATTATCGGACTCCAGCGCGATATATTATTTTCGGCACAGTCCAATTTTTTGGAACAGTCTAATTATAGTTGTGATGATTCATTACAAATTTACTACTAATTAAAAACCAAATGCAAATTGGAATTAATGTTGAGGTATGCATTTGCCTAATGAGTCCTACTAGATATATTCTGACTTCCTCGCCAAAAAAATACATTCTTAGTTTTCTTGTGTTATAATCACCATCTATCCTATATATAGCTTGACGTCCATCTTCCTGGTATATATGCAAGTGACGACTTGCGATGGGGCGGCATGAGTGTTGTAGAGAGGAAGGGCATATAGCTGTCAAATCTTTGGCAATTTTGTGGGGGAATTGTATCTTCTGGGCGTTTGAGAACGCGACCGCACTGGGAAGATTATGATGATTTTATTTGTGTATGGCTTGTGAGAATAAAGAGAAAGACAAATTAAATGTCCCGTTAGATGTGATAATATTGTTTCTGCCTTTTCAATGTTCAAAATCTATCTTTCTCAAAAAAAAAAATGTTCAAAATCTAAACACAAAGTTTGTTACATATGGTGAGTTCCCAAACAAAGGTGTGTTACATATGACGCTCCACGTGATTTTATTTTTTCGGGGGCAGAAAAACATGTTTCACTTTTTAAACGTTGAAAACCATTGATTTCTCGTGGACCATATGATCAGTCAGAGGTGAAATTCCATCAAAAAAAAAAATCAGAGGTGAAACGGTTCATCTGTTTCTTGCTCCATATGCTAGTACTTACTTAAGCTTGCAAAGGTAACAGCCGAGGTTGAAGCATCGTGCATGCGCAACACCAATTTTTTTATAATGGAAAGCCACAACTACGTGTACCTGTCATCGGTCGTGTTGCTGCTCGTTGTTGTTCTGGCCAGCAAGCTCTGCAGGCTCTCGCGTCCCGAGCATAGACATGGCATGCGGCTGCCGCCGGGGCCCTGGCAGCTGCCATTCATCGGCAATCTGCACCATGTGGCCGGGAAGCTCCCGCACCACGCAATGCGGGACCTGGCGCGGCGCCACGGTCCCGTGATGCTGCTCCGAATCGGCGAGGTTCCCACGCTGGTAGTGTCGTCCCGGGAAGCCGCCCGCGAGGTGCTGAAGACGCACGACACGGCGTTCGCGACGCGGCCGCTGAGCACCACGGTGCGCGCGCTCTCCGACGGCGGCAAGGGCATGATATTCGCGCCGTACGGGGACCTGTGGCGCCAGCTCCGCAAGATGTCCGTCACCGAGGTCCTCAGCGCGCGGCGGGTGCTCTCCTTCGCCGGCATCCGGCGGGAGGTGGTCGGCGACATGCTGCGCGCGGTCGCCGCCATGGCGGCGGGCTCGGGCCTCGTGGAGATGCGCGCACAGCTTGCCGCAACGGTGGCGGACATCACGCTGCGCGCCGTGGTCGGGGGCAGGTTGAAGGACCGCGACAGGTTCCTCGCGGAAGTGAACCGCTCCATCGAGCTCTCGACCGGGCTTAACCCGCCGGACCTGTGGCCGTCCTCCTGGCTGGTTAGCCGGTTCAGCGGCTCGGTGCGGGAGGCCGTGGAGTGCCGCAAGACGATACTCGAGCTGCTCGACGGTATCATCAAGGAACGCCTGGAGAGAATAGACGACGACAGCGGTGAGGAAGAGAGCCTTCTGGACGTGATGCTCAAGATACAGAGGGATGGCAGCCTCCACCAGTTCCCGCTGGAGACAGATGACATCAAATTCATCATCTTTGTAAGTGAAAGGGGAAAGGATTCTCTTCTTCATTATTTCTATTAATTGCTGATCTGATCACCGGCCGGATCTCTGCTGCACTGCACATTATTATTGATGCGTGCAGGAGATCGTGGGCGCTGGCAGCGAGACGACGTCAACGACGCTGGAGTGGGCCATCGTGGAGCTCATCCGCCACCCAAAGGCAATGGAGCGGGCGACGGCCGAGGTGCGGCGCGCCTTGGCTCGGCACGGGACAGTGACGGAGCAGGCCCTGGGCGAGCTCAGGTACCTGGACCTGGTCATCCGGGAGACGCTGCGGCTGCACGCACCCGTGCCGCTGCTGCTCCCGCGGCAGTGCCGGGAGCCGTGCCGTCTGCTCGGGTACGACGTGCCCGTAGGAGCCAGGGTGCTGGTGAACATCTGGGCGCTGGGCCGCGACGAGCAGTACTGGCCTGGGGATCCCGAGGAGTTCCGGCCGGAGCGGTTCGAGGCCGACGACGTCGCCGCGGTGGCGGTGGACTTCAAGGGAACTGACTTCGAGTTCCTGCCGTTCGGTGCTGGCCGGAGGATGTGCCCCGGTATGGCGTTTGGGCTCGTCAACGTAGAGCTTGCGCTCGCCAGTCTCTTGTTCCACTTCGACTTGGAGGCGCCAGCTGATCTCGACATGACCGAGGCGTTCGGTCTCACCGCGCGCCGGAAGTCCGATCTCCCACTCCGTCCCATCCTCCGCGTGCCCGTTCCCGCGCCGTAGGTCCAACTATTTATATTGGAATAATCTAAGAGAATTGGAGCCTGTGGGTAGCCTGTTGGCGTCGACCAAATGGACCGTTCCTATGGGACGCCTCCTTGGCGGTGAATCATCAGCACTAATTCCTGCGATACATTTAGCGTAAGGTGGCAGCAGCTTGCATGTCTCCATGCCAACTCGTATCATGATATTCAACGAGCAAGAAGGTGACTCGCGCTATGCTAGTATATATTGTCTACAACTTACACTAAATAGCTTCTCTTATCTCAAGGATTTATCTCCGATAGTATATATTGTTTACAACTTACAACTAATAATGCCGGTCCATTGCTCTCGCGAACTCCATTTATCCACTTGTCCACGAACTGAAAACTCTGAGCCATTGCACTAGAAAGTATATAATCCGCAGCAACACAACCCTCAATGTAGCAAAGAATAAGAGCTTCCCTTGAACCCTTATCCGCTTTCTTAGAAATCAGTTCCCTGGCAGTCTTCAAAAGAGGAAGTATAGCATGAGGGTTTTATAGGTAACATGAGTGCCTATTATGCAATCAAAACCTGCCAGAAATCTCTGACTGCCACAACATCATCTTTATTACCCCAAAATAACTTCATAGTCATATTTTGGTTCAGAAAATCAGGCTCCAAGTAAAAGAAATGTTCTGTCGAAGGAGATCCAGTGATTCTACATCTCCCTCAGCAGCTACGACAGATTGGGCGAAACTCGCGGCAACCGTTGAGTAGATGCCAGCTGAGCCACATCCCAGCTGAAGCACCCTTTTGCCAGCACTGAGCTGCACGTGAACTGAGCTGATTCTCTGCTAAAATGTTGCACGTGAACTTAGCTGATTCTCAGAGTATTTTTATTTTGAAGTCACGACGTCTTACTTTTATTCCAATAACTAGATCAAGTGGCCCGCGCAATTGCGCGTGCTAGCATCCATTGTTTGTATCTCAAGTCGCAAGTGCTGCAGATGGATAGCTTTCTTAATTTTCACTTAGTTTATGAACTTGTAATCGAAGATAAAATTTGGTAATTCTTTTTTACAATTTATCATTCATATGAAATCAAATTTAAATTCAATAATGGACATTTGTTTCCAAATCAAATCTTAGCTATCTAGTCTGAAAAAGAATCTTATACATTTAATGTCAATTTAGGTGTGCAGCCCTTACTGTGATCACAATGTTATATGCTACACCACTTTTCATATTATTATTTTTTACATGGAACACATATTGGATAATATATTCAGATAAACTATTTTAGTATCACCAAAAAACTGTAGAAAACAACCATCCTACCTTGATCAAGTCAATGAAACCACTTGGCAGCTTGGCTGAAACATCAAATCTTTGTAATTCGTATTTCTAACTGGAATTATTTAAAGGAAAATTCAGTTATTTAAATATTTTTTGGATCAAAGTTATCCATTGATGTTGTCTTACCTTGGTATGTATCAAACAGGGAAACTCTTCGTTTAGTCATATATTCCATATTAATTCCATTTAACCTTCATATAATAAACACTTCTGCACACATTTATTTCATTACAATCAAGAGGACAAACCCGATACAATACACAAATATAACAATGCCTACTTAGAAATATAAAGTTTCATGGTCATTGCTTCATCAATTAATTCAAATATATAATTAAAAATAATTAATTACTAACTAAAAAGATACATGTAACATTTTGTGATATTTCACGTAATACAATCACCAATATAAAATAAATGTATAATTTACTTTCCTATCATACAATGAATCGAGTCTTGTTACCTGGCTTAAATATTTATCTTGCGTGTATACCTTTGTCTACAAATCTTTCTGGTACAGATCAAGTGAGACTTTCTTTGCCAACTTTCTAATGCACTACACACCATTCTTAGACCTCTGATCGCTTTCCTAAAACATATATGAAGAGGTGATAATCTGATTGTGTGATTTGAAAGGAAAATTAACTGTCACAAAAAAGTAACAGTATGAAACATTCTCAATGACTACTCTACTTGTACATAATATATTCGAAAGTTACATTCTGATTATCCAATTGGAAACCAAATTTAATTATGACAATGCAAGAAGTATTTGAATTTAATTATTTTCCCACAAACTTATCCTATCTCTTATTATCATAATTTGTAACATATTCGGTTGCTTTTCTCTTAGAAATTGGGAACAATGAGCGATAAATATTGGTTAGCCATTATGAAACTATCCAAAGTATAGTAAAATCTGAAAAATGATTTCTACCAAACTGGCTCAAATTTGGCTAAATTTGAACTACCGATTTATTGTAAGTGGTAGCTTTTAGATCACATCAAATGAGTTAAAGAAAATATTTGTGTATATTATTTTTATTCATTTATTTTTCTTGGTTGTCAGATAAATAAGAGGAAGACGCTTCTTTAATATTAGAACATGCATATCAATACTTTGTTATATATATATGGTACAAATGTGTGACGCTTTATATTAGTACCTTGTCATACCACTCTGATGATCCCTGGTTCATATAATTTATACAGTTCTGAAAATAATTTAGATGGGTAGAAGATTGCTTAAAACTTTCACCAACAAAAGAATCATGGATCTCTTTTTTCTCGTTTCATTTAATTTCATTGCATAAAATTTCTTCTGTCTTTGTTAAACTCACTTTCTCTTATCTTTCTACTGTTGGTAGCCCGGTACAATGTTCTTGTGTTTATCTCTTTCCCTTTCCACTGCAAGTAATTCAAACCCTGTTAAAGGGTAACAAAATATAGTTCATAATTAATCATAGTATAAAGTTGTATGCAATTATTAGTACATTGTATTGCAGTGTTTTTCCTGTACTTCCCTTAGCCTGATATCCCAATCCTACTGCATCTTAATCCTGCATTCATGCACCAGTGGAAATTTATACTTATGGTAGCTAGCTGTGGGAATTGATAAACCAATTTAATTTTATTTTGATTTTGCGTTGGTGGCCCTGTCACACATCCTATGGAGACGACACCCTATTAGAGCATCCAGGCAGCAGCACCTTAGCATTGTCACTGGGCATAACTAAAACTGTGTGTTCATATACCATCCTCAAAAGGAAAAAAAACTATTCCATTGAGTAATCTCTCAATGTCCTATGCATCATATAACACGAACACATGGAAAATAATCCCACAATGCAGCTATTCTCCTCGGTCCTAGCCATTTACTACTGTTGAACAATAGCTTCACTTTCATCTATTATATGTTCCAGGAAACCAAAAACTCTTGTAGGCAAATCTCACCATATACATCGTGGGGAAAAGGAGAGCAGTTATCTGACCTGATCTATCGGAAGAATTGTTACCTGAAGATCGAGGTCCTGATCATTAGTGTCTTCCTATGCTATTGATGAATCAGATCTAACAGTGTTCCAATACAAGCATTTCACACTAAATTTCCTGGAGTAAAAAAATGAGAATATTCGAGTATGCTTCTTACGTGAAGAGTAATATGGTACATTATTGGAGGTACATGAAATTGTGTGTAAAATGAGGTACAGGAGTAGGGTTTGGATATCTTGATAACATCTTGTCTGAAAAAAATAAAAATAAAGTTTAGATGTGTGGCAGGGGAGAGTTAGTTATGTCAGGGTTAACTAATTTGATAGATAACCATATCATTGATGTGTCTTAATCACTGCCTTGGTTGTGTGTAGATACTTATAATCAGAATCTCATAGTGGAAAAAATAATATTTGTATTGCAAGTGCAATATAGTCTTTTCCTTTCAACCACATTTAACATGCCTTTTTATTAATTTGATTGTAGTATTTTTCTTACACCAATTGATTGAAGAGTGAAACATTCACGCAAGAAATACTGCATATATATGGCTAGGGGAGTTAAGTTAAATGTACTACCGTGCCTAGCAGGATGCAAAACATGATGAGTATGTAAAAATAACATTGGAGGCATATATACCATGCAAAGTAAAAAAGTAGTTCTATAACCATGTCTGCTATTGCAACAAATGGACAGGCAAAAGAAAGTCTGACCTGAATGAAAAATAAAACGCAGTGCCTGATCGACAAGTTGGTTCCTGGTTGCTGGTGCCAGCTCTCATGAACCATGGCGATTCTAATAATCCACAACAGCTTGTATAATTATCTCGCCGTCTCGGCAATGTCTTCAATCGTAATGGCAGCGGATGGCCTGCGACGGCCTTGCCATGGGCTTGGAGATATGAAGCCATTCATGGATTCTGAACACAAATAACTTAACAGCAATTCTGTGTCTGCTGTCGGGGAAAAATTGTTTGCATGGTCATGCACCTGAAGTCTACGGCCTTGCCGCAGAATTGCAGATCGGAGGCTGTTCCACCCTGAAAAAAAACTAATATCGATCACAACAGCTCGATAGTGTGGAAAATCCTATTGGATTCAGTGGCTCACCACGGTGTCCTGGCGATCGAGCTCGCGATCTAGGGTTAATGAAAGGTGGGTATCGGGCAGACGGGCACCTTGTCTTTTGGTTCGTGATAGGAAACAGGAAGGAGGTCACGTGAGTCTGAGATCCATAATAAGGATTGTATGAAGTGAGGGTACTCGGAATCACACGAGAAGATAATTGATGGCCAGATTTATTTCTTTTGTATATGCGACATGGGGATGGAGGGTATGTTTTGCTTTTTTGTGGGAATTTCTAGCCTATTTCTCTTTTTTTCTAGCTACCATGGTGAAAAGTTTATCTCCTTTTATTAATAAATAGATGGTTTGTAGCTGCCAACCAAAAGATAAGCGAATTAAAACAACACTGCCCAAAGTTCCTAGGAGACATGAACAGAAAGAATATGTCAGATTTTATGACCACAAACGAGAACATTCAGAAAGAATCACTTCATCATGAACAACTTGAAGAGCAGAGTGATTGAAGATGAACAAAAGAACATAAGAAGGCAGCAAACAGTTGCAGTTAAAAATACCGTTTACATATCCTTCTAATTTCTTTAACTGCCTTTTTAGACCCAACTACCAAACTTACTAAACAACTATTCTTTTCAGGCCTGTATTTTTAGAGTATTTTCTTGGTGCCCTCAAGTTCATCAAGCGACAACACCTCGGACTGAAATTTATTTTCCTTTTGCAATTTGCGAAAAGTAAGATTTGATTGATACTGGGCTCGACCAGTTCTACCCAACTAGTATTTGATCCATAACAGCTGAAATTACTCATAGCAGAGAGGAAACAACAAGGGAAGGAATTCAAACAGGAGTGGAAAGGAGAAGTGGCAGCAATGATGTCTACGGGGGAAGAATCCAGTGCAGTGTGAAGAGGAGAAGTGCCTTTGCAACAGGTTGCTCTTAGAGCAAAACCTTTCCGAACGTGCAAAGTTAGAGAAACAGATGGGTTGACCGACACCAATCTTAATGTCTCCTCGGGTGAACGCTGGCCCTTGAGATAGTGCATGCGACCGCGCAGCCCTCTGTGGCATCGAATTTCTGGACTTCTGGTGGTACGGTGCGCTTCTTCGACGGCCACAGTTTTGTCTCTCGTGGCACAGTCTGTTCCGAAGCGCGGAACCAAAACGGCAAGTCTTGCCGTCCGCCCGTCCGAGGCCTGCTAAAAATAGCCGGATCTTAACTGGGCAGAGCCGGCGCCGGTGTGTGCATCTCCAATCCAATCCAAGGCACGACCACGCCGCGTCATCGACGATGAGGCCAACCTCCGCGGCGCTGCTGCTGCTCCTGGTGACGTTGAGCGCCTACGCCCTGGCGCCAGCGGCCGCGGAAGCCGCCGCCGCCGACGACGGTGAGTCACGTGATTGTTGGAACGCAAGGCAACGCAACGCGTGGTGTGACATTTTTCCGTGTGTGTGTGGCTGTGGGCGGGGCGAGCAGCGAAAGAGTCGGTGTGCGAGGATGCGGAGTGCGGGCGCGGCAGGTGCGAGGTGAGGTCGGGGTGGATCCCGGGCACCGTGTCGTACAAGTGCGAGTGCGACCCGGGATGGACGCGGGCCATCAGGAGCATCGCCTTCTCCCCCTGCAACGTCCCCGAGTGTTCCTTCAACAGCTCCTGCCTGGACCTCGGCCTGCTGCTGCACCGGGGCATACCCTTCTCGGACCGTGAGTCTCCTACTAGCTTAATTGGTTGATGAATCTCGCCTTGGACGTGCAGAGGAAGCAGCATATATATATATATGACCCGGCCGGGTGCTCTGACCGCGTACGTGCAGCCTGCGTGGCGGTGAACTGCGGGGCCGGGACGTGCAGCAAGGACGAGGGCTTCCACTACCACTGCGAGTGCCACCCCGGCAACGTCAACATGCTCAACCACACCAAGTACCCGTGCATCGACGCAAACTGTAATTAAGAGCCCCGGCTAATCCAGTCGCCTAATTGCCCATGTATGTGCCTTGCATTATTGACCGCACACAACATGTCTGTGCAGGCCTGATGGGCATGCATTGCCCGGCGCTGAACGATCCCGCCCCTCCGCCCAGGCCCAGCCCGCCACCAACATCCTCATCGCCGGCGCCACCAGCTGGTAAATACGACTCGTTTTTCGCATCGACCGGGCCAACTGACATTGTACAGAATCTCTTATGTTGTGCAGGTTCTGTGTCGTCGCGGAGTCTACTTGTGGTGGTCTCGCTGCTGGCCACGGCTCACCTCATGTAATCAGGCGACGGGATGCGGCGAGCCATCTAATCAGCTAGGCTCTGTAACGAAGATGCGCGCATGCTGCCGACGAAGGAAACAATGTATCGACGAAGGCTCCACGGGAAAATCAGGCTGCACACTTACCGGAGATGAAAACTAACGTGTTTCCTGAGCCATGTACCAAACGAAATGGCAAAAGGCCCGCAATGTTCGTCCTCGCATCATCACGCCTAATTCATGCCACATTCCCTCCCAGAACTTGAGGTTGTTGTAGGAGAGAAAAAATGCACAGGTAATCCAATGCAATCCATACAAGAACAGGAACTGCAGGTTCACACAGCTCATAATAAGCTGAGCCTCTAAGCTTGATACTAGTTCAAAATAAATTCTTCATATGTACGGCCACCTCTGCTACTAGTACATTATTGAACCAGAACGACTCCTACTACTGAATAAGAGAACATGGCACATGGATCGACAAACTAGTTAAAAACAGATGAGTACTGAACTCCAGAAACACGAAGGCAGGACGCTTGCGCACAAATATAGTGCTACTATTTATTTTGTAACAGAGGGTTCGAACGCCGCTTCTTCATAAGTCACACGGGCATCAGCTCAGAGGTAGCAATTGACCGACTCCGGCCGCTCTTCGGTGTCAACCTGCCAAATCAACCACATGAACATCTTACAATCTATTTCAGCAAGAACTTGGTTAATATGCATGTCGAGATCATCATCAGATGAACGCCTACCTCGCCAGCATCGTTATAAAACCGGGAGCTGCTGCCACCATGCTTGTCCTTTTCGCCATCCCCACATTCCTCATCTGCGTTGGACATCATTACTACAGGTCAGTTCCATGGCACCGATTTTAGAGAGCAGAAGAAAACAGTTTTACCGTGGACTGGCTCGGCGCTGAGGACGTCGAGACGGACGTTGTGGGTGAGGAAGCCCATGCCCCCGGGGACACGGACGCCCTCCATGACGGTGACCCGCTTCGGCACTGCCGCGACGCGCGTCACCCGCGCCTCGACCACCATCCGGCCGGACCGCTGTTGCTCCGCCGCGTCGAAGTAGGTCACGCCGCCGAACGTGACCACGCACTTGCCGGCGTTGCGCTCCGACCAGAGGCGCCGCGGAAAGCCGATGAACTCGAGCCGCACCCAGGTCCGGAGCTCCGGGCAACAAGGGGACAGGTACACCGTCATCACGGCCGGCCGCCCTGCGATGTCGAGCTCCGCCATTCCTGTTGGCTCTTGGAGGGGCGGCGAGACTGAACAAGGCCCGGGAAGAGGAATTTATAGTTCACCGGTCTATGCACTCTCCGCCACGTGGAAGGGAGGACAGATTTACGGGTGCAAGTGGAAGAGTCAACATTTGAACGGTGCATCGAATCCTGTCAACTGCTGCGCGTTGTACCAAGAAATTACTGCCGCCCACCCCTCCACTGCTGACCACTAGTTACCTACCCTCACCTATGAGGGCGTCCACACTGGTGGTTCACTATATAGCTTTCAATTACTCAGGCCTCCTTTGTTTGCCCTTCAGATCATGGAATCTGGATTCTATAATCCAAAAGCTGAAACAAAGGATTGGATTTTGATTCTGGATTCTATAATCTGAGCATCTAGATTCCATAATCTGGCAATCTGGTAAGACCTAGATTTTGCTGGATTATGGTATAAATATTTGCTGCTTTGCCACCGTGGCTCATTGTAAGTGACAGTAGTTGGATTGTAGAATCCAGGCAAACAAACATCCCTCAGATTTCAAGACTCAGATTCTTACAATCCCAAATTCCATAATCTACAATCCATAATCTAAAATCCACAATCTAAAGCTGAAACAAAGAGGGCCTTAGCTATAAGGTTGTCCTTTTCTATTTTCAAATCAATGATGTGTGCAGAAACAGCAGTGAACATCAACGATAGTCTACATATCAACTATGTGACCCTCTATGTGGAGGCCAAACAACAGCTCACTTTAACTTGCCAGACTGATACATATTGTCAGAATGACACAACACCAAGTGCCACATAATTTCATACGAATAAACACATGGCTTTTAGAGATTACTAATTCAAAAGGAACGAGTACAAAATAAAAGTCACCGCCGATGCCTCTAAATATTAGCAACAAAACAAGTCAGTTTGTCAACATCACTCTTGCACCAAGGTCACCGCTGATGCCTTGTATGTGCGATATTTTCAAACATTTGCCGGATATGTTCAACTAAGTCATTTTTCAGTTGAACATGGATCGAGCGAGCATGGATAACATGGATTACTATTAGAGCCTCTCTCCACTTCTGGTGGAAGAACAATCGATGTACCTGGGACATCATTTAGATCAATATTACGTTCAGCCATCTCCCCTTCATCTTCCACGATCATATTATGAAGAATAATACAAGCTTTCATGATTTTTCTGATATTCTTGAGGCTCCATAGTCGTGCTGGACGGCGCACAATGTTGAAGCGAGATTGTAGCACACCAAAAGCACGCTCCATATCTTTTCTTGCCCCTTCCTGTTCTCTAGCATATACTTTGTGCTTCTCTAGTTGAGGCGCCCTAATACTCTTCACAAAGGCTGTCCATTCTGGATAAATTCCATCAGCAAGAGAAGAACACAATACAATTCCTCGAGTTCAATTTTTTGGTGTTGTTGGTATTGTATTGTGTTCCATTGACGGTGAATTGAACTCTAGGAGCTTCACCCTTTATTGTTTCAATAAATATAGGAGACTGACCGAGCACGTTGATGTCATTATTAGAACCAGCAACACCAAAAAATGCGTGCCAAATTATGAGATCATGTGAAGCTACTGCCTCCAAGATAATGGTTGGGACTCCGTATTTACCATTGGTATATATATTGCCCCTTCCATGCTGTTGGACAATTTTCCCACTGCCAACGCATGCAATCGATGCTACCTAGCATTCCAGGGAATCCACGAGACTCATTCATTTGGAGCAAACGCTCAATGTCTTCAGTTGTGGGGCTGCGTAGATATTCTTCACCGAATATTTCAATCACCCCTTCTATGAATTTTTCCAAGCATTCCAAGGCTGTGGTCTCAGCAACCTTCAAGTACTCATCAAGGTTATCAGCAGAAGTGCCATATGCAAGCATGCGGATGGCCGCTGTACACTTTTGTAATGGTGACAACCCTTGACGTTTGGTGCAATCTATTCTTTGGGTGAAATAAGGAGACCACCCAACTAGAGCATGCACAATACGTAGAAACAGAGGTCTCCTCATCCGAAATCGTCTGCGAAACATTGTATCGGAATAGAGGTGATCTTCTGAAAAGTAATCAGCCACAAGTTGTGCATGAGCTGCTTCACGGTTCCTCTTGATATACTTTCTTGGACCATTTCGATGTCTGCGAGTTGTATGATTTTCCATTTTTCTTTCAACTTCGCTTCAATCCGACGAGCAAAGGAATCAAGGACATTTTGCTTAGCCATGAAATCTTCAAATGTACATATCTCTGCTGGGTCATCTGACATGTTGGAATCGATATTCATATTGCTGAAAGAAATTAGGCAATCAATTTAGTAACTACATGGCTGAACTAGAGCTCAGAATATATTAAATGTATCCTATGGAATAAAATAATCATGTGTTGCAGGCATTATTCACACACTTTTCTTTTCCCTAATAATTGTTTGCAGTAGGATTGAAAAATCATAGGAAAAAAAAACAGGAAACAACGAATCTTGGGAATCAATTCGGCAACTATAGGAATAAATTAGTATGGTGGTTGCTGGATAAAGATGAGCCCTTAACATTCGGATGGAATACATGCAGCGGCCGGCGGCAGGGACGATTCTGTTCCAGAACCTGATGAGACAAGAAAAATCTTATCCACTTGAAATTAACAACTCATCGAACAAGACACCAAGACACCGATGCAGTACAAATCAGAAGGAAAGAGTGTTACATGGAGGAGGCGCCATGACTTCATCGGATGGAGCTCCAGCATCCAAAGCGACGCCGGCCATCTGTGGACCGGCCAAGGGCGGACCCGCCGCAGATCTGGCAAATCAACTGTGGAGCTCGCGGCAGCGGGAGAAAATTCAGTATTCGATCCGCGGCTGATTGGAAGCAGTGAGGCGAGTATGATCTGTTGGCTTGTTGCACCGGGCGTCGCCGGAAAAAGATGGGATTCAGGCACGATTTGGCGCGCCGGAGTCGGGAGCGAGCGTGCTGAGCATTTCGGGGAGGAGAATGGAGCACTCGATCCTGCAGGTCCACAAAACGCGTGGTGAGACGCTGAGTTCAACTGCTCGGCAACTTTAGCTCGAGTATACCTAAGCGTCACAGTCGCAGCTCACTTTCTTCTCTCTCTTGCACCACGTCGGACTCCAAGCTGAGGTGGACTGCAACAGCTTGACTACACTCAACGAGTGTGGAGGCCCTGAGGGTGCATACAGCTGACCACTAGTTACCTACCCTGACCTACAGTAATTCGTGAGGAGGCAGGCTCCTCTCTCTTCCGTAGTCTGTAACAAATACTGTAGTAACAATGTACGATGTACTTTTCATTATTGTTTTGCGAATACTGTAGCGATTGGAGTCATCTGTTGAATCTTGATCTGATGGCTTAGAATAGCTTCTAAAGGCATGTACAAAGAAGAGCCTACTATGGTCTCTTGGACATATGTATCCAAACAAAAAGACATAAAATAACTCTAGTCATGCAAAGAAGAGACTCTATATGATGTCTTTTAAGAGCAACTCCAACAGTCTCCTAATACCTCTCTCACTCCCAAAAAACAGCAATATTAAGAGCCAAACTTGCTCCAACAGTCTCCCAATCTACCTCCTAATAGTTGTAAGGCTCCCAAAAACATCCTCCACCTCCCAATAGATTGGGAGGCTACCCGTCCCTCCCAATACACGGGGCCCACACGAATTCTGGCGCGCTGGACATTTCCCCCGCCCGTCTCCTCCCGCTCTCGACACCTGACGTCGCCTTCGCTCAACCCTAGCCGCGTTGCCGCCGTCGCCATCGCCGGTAAGCTGCCCCTACCCTCTCCTCTTCCGTTTCCTCACACAATGGCTTTCACCACGGCTAGATCTGGCCTGCGCACCAACTCTCCGGCCTAATCGCGTTGCGCGCGGCCACAAATCTTCTCCCTTGCTCCCAGCATGCGGCGACATCTCCCGGCCGCACGCAACACTTCCGCGGCTTGCGCGCAACATCACAGGATACGCTCCTGCTTCTTGCCCAAGCGCATCGCACCGTCCTGTGCACTGCCGTATATTAATCTCCATCACACACGAAGCTGTTGCATCGCGAACTACCGTGAATCAATGTGCAGTAGAAAGCTAGCTGCTAGCGTTAATACTATAGCTAATTATCACTCTGAATCAACGTGACACTAGAAAGCTAGCTACCTACGGTTAAGTAGCACTAGGACATTCATTTTTTGCTGCAAATTTTCTAACTAAAATATGTATCACATCTGTGTGCAGATGAGCTCCCTTGTGCGCATGTTTTTTTATGACTCGTCTTCAGATGATAGCTCATCATCAGATGATGACGAGTTGGAGTTCGCAACAGTTCTGCTTGGTTCTGTTATGAATGCAAAACGTCCCAAGCTTGGTGGGTCAGTTCATGGGCACGATGTATCTCGTCGAAGTAGGCAAGAAGGCCATGACAAGCTGATGCGGGATTACTTTGTGGATGATCCAGTGTTTTCATCAGCCAACTTTCGGCGTCGATTTAGGATGAGCAAGGAGCTTTTCTGGCGCATCAAAGAGGCTGTGGAAGCTCATTGTCGATACTTTGTGCAAAGGAGAAATGCATCAGGACAACTTGGTCATAGTGCTTTGAAGAAGGTTGCAGCCTCAATCCGCATGCTTGCATATGGTTGGCCAGCTGATGCAATTGATGATTGGATTTACATGGGAGAGGTACTGCCATCAAGAGCTTGAAGAAATTTGTGAAGAATGTGATTGAGATTTTTGGAGAGCAATACTTGAGAGCGCCAAATGCAGAGGACACTACAAAACTTATGCAAATGGGTGAGGAAGCTGGCTTTCCAGGTATGCTTGGGAGCATTGATTGTATGCATTGGCAGTGGAAGAATTGCCCGACAGCATGGCACGGTCAATATACTGGACATTCTCATGATCCAACAATTGTTCTTGAAGCTGTTGCATCACATGATCTTTGGTTTTGGCATGCATATTTTGAGATGCCTGGTTCCCACAATGACATCAACGTCTTGCAAAGGTCTCATTTGTTTGCAAAGCTAGCTGCGGGAGAGTCTCCACCTGTTAACTTTGAGATCAATGGTCATGAGTACAATATGGGATACTACCTAGCTGATGGTATTTATCCTGCATGGGCTACTTTTGTGAAGACAATATCAAAACCTCAAGGGAACAAAAGGGCTCACTTTGCTAAGTGCCAGGAAGGAGCTAGGAAGGATGTTGAGAGAGCATTTGGGGTCTTGCAGTCTCGGTTTGCAATTGTTCGAGGGCCTGCTAGATTCTGGAAGACGAAGACTCTATGGCGTGTCATGACGGCATGTGTAATCTTGCACAACATGATCATAGATGACGAGCGAGACCAGCCGGAGGACTTCAATTACCACATTGATGACAGATATATACCCCGAGTGACACCCGAGAAGGATAAACAGAGGATCAAGAAGTTCTTGAAAGTGCATCAGGAGATTGAGGACCGGACTGTGCATAAACAACTTCAAGAGGATCTTGTAGAGCACTTGTGGCAACGTCATGGCAACTAGGCTCTATTTTCATTGACTATTTGTGTTAACTTTGATTGTAGTTTAAAATATTTGTATTTATGATTGAACTATGTGCGTAAAACATTTGAATTTATGATTCAACTTATGTTTTATTTGTAGTGCAAGTATGAGAAATAGAAGAAAACTAGAATGGATAAGATTATTAGGAGTGAGTTATTGGGAGACTGCAAAAGCACTCCCTCCCAATACTTAGAAAATGGCATTAGGAGGCTCCCAATAACCAGTTTTTGGGAGTCATTTTTTAGGAGACTGTTGGAGATGCTCTAATAAATGCATATTAGTGATGATTGCATGACATAAGTCGTCTCTTCACATGTACAACGGTGCTCAGAGTTGTCTCTTACATCGGAACACGTGACAGAGACCGTCTCTTCGTCAAGAGACCATCCAGTCGTCTCTTCAAGAGTTGGAGGGACTATTTACAAAATACATTGCTACACCAGCTTAAGAGCCCGCTCATTTATTAGCGTTGTACATGCCCTAATGCCAGGTACTGTAACTGGATTCATAGTTTCTCTCTTGTTTCCTTTCTGTCACACTCTCTCACTGTAATTACTTTTCTATTGCTAGGCTCCCAGTGCATCAACATTCATCCATGCCTAGTTTCTCACTTGAAGCACCCAAAGCAGGAATGGAGGCATCGGTGACTAAACAAGAATATTCGTATGAGATTCTTTGAAGCACCGCTTGACTCTGGATGCCCTTTCTACAAACATACTGTAGGTGCTCTTATGCAAACACAGAAATCTCTCCCTCTCCGTCTAACCAGATCTTCAATTCCTTGTCCATCGAGTTCAAAAAACTTGAAGCACCCAAAGCAGGAATGGAGGCATCGGTGACTAAACAAGAATATTCCTATGAGATTCTTTGAAGCACCGCTTGACTCTGGATGCCCTTTCTACAAACATACTGTGGGTGCTCTTATGCAAACACAGAAATCTCTCCCTCTCCGTCTAGCCAGATCTTCAATTCCTTGTCCATCGAGTTCAAAAAAATCTGGCCAACAGTTTTTCTTCTCTGGTAACACATATCCAATTATTAGGTCCACCGTGATTATGAATTTGGATGGCAACAGCGGGTTAGGATTGTTGTTCCGCTTTCTCTAATTGAACTCTATTCACCTTAGAATTGTTACGAATGGTCTTCCTTTTCTAGATTTGATTTGAGCAAATTACTTATTTTCCCATATTCTACAAACATATCCCTTATCTATCCCTGACAAACCTAGAATCTAGCACATATCTGAAATTTGAAACTCTTTCCCGTTCATGCCTTTTTGCTGTAATAGTAAAGGACAACACGTGACTAGCGCCGTTACGTTACCTACCCATCGTCGGACCGACTGACTCCCCCTAAACCCTAAATCCATGGTCGCCGACGACGAGCTCCCTCACAACCCAGACCAAACCCAATCCCTAACCCCGCCAGCGATAACCGCCGACCCGCGACGCGGTGGCGCCCCCGCCGTCGTGTCGCACTGCCCGCCCCTTTCCCGTGCTCCGCCGCAGCTCCGCCTCCTGCCTTGGAGTCACCGTTGACCAGTGTCGCGGCAGCGCACTCGCCTGCCACGCTCCGCCCCTCCGGCCACCGCGCCTCGCCCTCCCTCCACCTTCAAACAGCTCTACGACCCTTCCATACAGTAAAAGTCGAAGCTTCTTGTAGTTCGTTGGTGCATGAAATGGATGGAAAATCGGGAGCATCAGGTTAGGATGCCTCTGGTAGGTGCGACCCTCCTCTTGCTGCTTCGTGTAGGGGCGTAACTTCTGGTTCTTGTAGGGGCGCAACTTCTGCTCCTGCGCGTGACCCTCCTTTTAATGTCGAGAGGCATTGTTGAGCATTAGTCCAGATCGGGACCGTCCATCTACAAACAAACGGTCGTGTCTGTTTCATACTTTCATCCGATAAAAAAATCAGGGTTGTCTTCTTTCTCTCCTACGAGTATGTCTCGCATGGTTAGCTGCCACCATTGACTTCAACGGCAAGGGATTGAAGGTCACCGCACCAACCAAATGAATCATCTAGACTTCAAATCGGCTCCTTGCCTTTTGAACTGGCTTGTTTATAGTCAAATAGAGGTTTGTAAATACTTGAATCGAAATGTTTCACTTATTAGTCAAGCTTTAGACAAGGAGAACGAGCTCCTCCCATGCTGGATTAAACTTCGTTCTATCTATTAGTTTTGGGCTTGATGGAGTCGCTCACTCAAAAAATGAAGCTCCGATAGCTGGACTGAGCTCCTTTCTTGGTTGGATTTGATCACCAAGATACTAGAACAAGTACTCTTCCTAAGCTACCGTGCAATTTTAGGGACAAGAATGAAGGTTTATGCAAGCAACCAAAGACAAATATCTTTCTTTCAATACTGGCAAGAGATGCCTTTCAGTTTACCGTGGCCATGCAACCTTCATAAGCTTTCGCTAAGCTTGCCGTTGGGAAGGATTTGATGTTTGGCTGCTCGGCTGAGGAGTCGCATTGACCAAGACAACATGAAGAGAGTGAAATAGCCGTCCATTCTAGATGCACGGTCCAGATCTTGACTAATGCTGAACAGTACATCTCTGCATTCACAACGCAGATGCAGTCTTAATGCAGAGAATCTTGATGCACCACCAGGTTCAAGACACGTAGAGATGGCATCCGGTGGCCCAGGATAGAGACACTACCGGAAATCGCGTAGTTGCCGTGTGCCTGCGGCACACGGCGAAGAGCCCTAGCACACGGCGAAACATTTGCCGTAGGTGGCGCACGGCGAACGCCCGACGGCGAATGCGCCTGACGGCAAAGCCACCTTCGCCGTGTGCTAGAGCTCGGGCACACGGCGAAGTGTTTGCCGTGTGCCACGCGTAGCACACGGCGAAAATAACAGAGCCGTCAAATTTTTTGCCGTGTGCCAACGGGTCCACACACGGCAAAACAAATCATTTTGCCGTGTGCTGCCAGTGTGGCACACGGCAAAAAAATTTGGCCTTTGCCGTGTGCCGCTAGGGTGGCACACGGTAAACAAACAAGCTTTGCCGTGTGCCCGTGGAGCAGCACACGGCAAACACATGGTCTCTTTGCCGTGTGCCACTCCTGGCACACGGCAAAGTGACCAAACTGAATTGCCAGTTCGGTCATTTTGCCGTGTGTCGGTCCCGTGGCACACGGCAAAATGACCATCAGCTTTCATTTTTTTTTGTTTTTTTAGCCCCGGTCACCTCAAATAACATTTCAAACAACACATATATCAAACACATCACAAATACATCGCATAATCATCAATTCCTCACATATGTCATCGCACGACACACATATCACAAATAAAACACAAATATCATCCGTTTGTGTCATAACAACACAAATATCGCCACAAACATCACATAACGTTCATACACCGTCCACGAGTACAACAAACCTTGATTCACAGATGTGGGTCGAAAGGTGGTGGCTCGAACGGTGGCACTTGTGGGAACAACTGTTGCGGGGGCAACGTAGGTGACATGTTCACCGAGGCATTCGATGCCGCCGATAGGTTCTGCAAACGGTAGAAAAGTTTGTAAACCATGAAATAGACATTTTAGTTAAGATTCTAAGTTTCTAATTGTCGAAATGAATGAACAAGGTTCCAAAGTAGATTACCCGAGGAGTGACTGGAAACATATGAGACATAGTTGGAGGCAGTGGCGGTGGTCGTCCTGCTGCCAACTCAGCTTGAATTTGGGCAATGTAAGCAAACAAGTTGGCCATATCCCCCTGTTGTCGTGCCGATTCCTCCTGTCGCTGCCTTCTCTCTTCGGCGAGCTCCGCCTACAAAAGTTTCCATTGAACTGTTACAATGCAGTGATAATACGTGATTAGAAATTGAATAATTGTTTAGTGAAGCAGAAATAACCTCAAGTCTCTGCACTTGCAACTCTGCTACGGTCCGGCGTGGACGTATAGGCGGGGCAGTGGCTGGGTCCCTCGCCCGAATCTGCGAGAGGGTGGGGCAACTGCTCGTGTCCACGGTGCCGTCGCCTATGATCAACCGGCCATGCTTCTTGCCTCCTCCCGCCCTCATGGCCACCTCAGCATCAATAGGGTGGACGGTCGGATCCCACTCCGAGCCATAGAGTTGCTTACCCACCTCCGTATATGCAGTGATACGGGAGTAGACGGAGGGGTTGCTATAAGCCGAAGGAGGGTTTTCGGGGTCGTAGCTGGCCCGAGTAGCCTTTTTCTGGTGGGCCATAGCCCAGCCCACGAACTCAGGACACTCGGCGCCTCCATGTGACCGGGACTGCAAACAAAATAACAAGTTCATTAGTATTTATGCATAATTATGAGATAAAACAAATAAATGACTCTGCATACCCATCGAGCCCTGTACTCCTCGTTGCTAAGGCTGCCTTGGTGGTGAGATGGACCAGGCATCAACGCACGCCGGGCTCGGCCAGCGTTGTGCATCTCCTCCCACTCGGGTGAGAACCACTTGTCCACTATGCGTTCCCAGCACAAATCGTCATTACGACACCACGGCGCCGGCACCTACACGGGACAGATGAGAGACGTCAAAAAATCAAATGAAGCAATGCATTAAATCGGAGATAAATCTATATTTACCTGCAAGTATTGCTCCCGTGTGAGCTTCACAGTCCTAGCCGCATCTTTGGTTATCTTCTTACGAAGGATATGGCCATAGTAGTTAATAACGCACCGAACTTGCGCCTCGTAGTGCATGTCCTTCACGAGCTTCCGACATCGGTTGTTAGCCACAACCTTAGCCATCTCCTCGTAGCCTGGCTCACAAGTGTAGAAATCCTGCATGTAGACATAATGTGTTTAGTTTTTATTGCATAAGTGTACAATGAATGGAATGAATCAAAAGTGTAGAGCGAGAAAGACTTACCCACAATTCCGACACCACTCGATCCGCCTTGTTGACGGAGCACCCGTTGAATGCGTCAATTTGCTCGGTGGCGACGCGGTAGTGCTCCCAAGTCCACGCTGGCTCGTACCTTTCACCAATGTGAACCTGACCTGGGAAGTGCAGCCCGACCAAAGCACCAAGGACGGCGTTCACCTTGCGTTTATGACTACCCGGGGTGATCAATTTCCAACTCCTGCGAAAAGTGATTAAGAAAAAATATTAGTTTGATATTAATAAAGATTTTCACATTATCAAATGAAGGAAGTAGTTAGAAGTTACTTACGATGGCATTACCGGTCGAATAACCGGTCGCGTGGACAAAGGTATCGGCCCGTCGGGGAGTCTCGTAGGACCCCGCAACCACACGATGAGGCTGCTGCTCCGCCTGCTCCCCGTCCTCCTCCTCCCCACCCTCACCCTCATCCTCATCCTCCTGTCCGTCCCCCTCCTCCGACTCTCCCTCCTGCCCTCCCTCCTCCTCCGAGCCCCCCTCCTCCTCCTCCCCCTCCTCCTCCTCCCCCTCCTCCTCCTCGCCTCCGGCGGGAAGGTGGTGCTACCGACCTACTCCTAGTCACTCGACCCTTAGCCGTACTGCCACCGCTCCCACTCGCCCCTAGTGCCACCGCTCCCGGTGCACTTAGAGCGACTGCTCCCGCTGCCCTTGGGGCCACCCTTCCCCGACCCAAGCCTCGTGTGGACCCGAGTGGTACATCCGAGTCCGGCATCTGTCTCCTCCAAACGGACGCGCAACTGTCGCTGCGGCCCACCGCCCACCATCTTTATCCGGTCACCTGCAATTAAAAAGTCGGGAAAACAGTTAGCACATATGAAATAAGTAAGACATGATTAGAAACATGCATATAAAGAAATATATTATTTAAGACATAATAGTAGCTTACATTTATTAGAAATAATCATCCCAATCGGGATTAATTGGATCGTCCGACTGATCATCACTATCATACATGTCGAGATCACATTCCGGCACATGCTCGGCGGAGGAATGACCTCATGAATGCCTAATTGTAAATTCTCAAGTAATTTTAAGTCCTTCGGATTGGAAACTACATCTCCGATGTCCTCGTCATCACCTCTTTCATCATCCTCGACATCAACCCTTTCATTATCCTCGTCTACTTCCATTTCCATTGCTCCGGTTAGGTCTATCTCAAAACGCCCTTGTAACCCAACTTCTTGAAAGAATTCTCCGTCATATGTTGTAGGGTCCATATTGTAATCTTCATTATTTGGGACAGGTAATCTACCGTGTGGCGATACCTCGTGCACAACGTCCCACCCTAGAAGACGTTCGTCGGTTTTGCACGGGTATGAGAGATAATACACTTGTGTTGCTTGTTGAGCCACAATATAGACATCGTCTCCTGCATAGACGGATGATTGTCGAATTTCAACTAGTCCAATACTAGGTGTCCGTCGTACTTGGTTAGGATCAAACCAATGACATTTGAATACGACGAGGCTTCGGAGGTTTGCGACCAATGAATGAGAGTTCGTATATTTCTTCAATTATTCCATAGTACTCGACCCCATCATCGGCTTTCGTACAAACTTGGAAATTTGTTGTCCTCCGATTGGGTCGACTTTCATCGTATCTTTTAGTGTGAAAGCGATATCCATTTACGTCATAGGCGTTGTACGACATTACCCTATATTCACATCCATTTGCTATCTGTCTCGGCTCGGCGAGTAATTGACGCATCATTTCGGCTCTTTTGTTTGAACCAAGAAATGAAATCCGGCATTCCACGACCCGCGCCCTTTTTAAGAAGGGCATCAACATCATGAGGAGTCGGTGCCCTATTTCTCTCGCGGAATTGTTGAGTAAATTCTCTATACAAAAGAAAATCGAGAGAAGTTAGATGCATATTAGTGACTATCTCGTTAAAAATACTATAGTGCAATATCAACTTACTCGTAAGTATGGTTGCACTTCGAAAGGTTGGTCAACACATACAACATGATAGTGCGGAACTCTTCATGTTTCAAGGTCTTAGGAGTCCCACCACTTGCACTTCCAAGTTGCCCTATGAATAGGCTGAGATTGCAATCATTTTCGTTGGCATTGTAGCGAGGGAGTGGATTGTGCACGCTTGGAAGGGTCTCAGCATAGTATTTTGATGTGAAGTTTGACACCTCTTCACTACGAGTATGCCTCTGCCATGGAGGCTTCAATTTTGCACTTGTTTTTACATTTGGTTCGAAGAACCTTTAATTGTCTCTCGATTGAATAGCACCAACGACCATGCACAGGTCCACACATTCGTGCCTCATGCGGGAGATGCAAAATCATATGCTCCATCGGATTAAAAAATCCGGGGGAAAGATCTTCTCCAGCTTACAAAGCAACACGGGAGCCATTTTTTCCATTTCTGCTATCACAGTTCGAGATAACTCCTTAGCACAAAGGGTGCGAAAAAAATAGCTTAACTCTGCAAGCACTAGCCACACATGGTCGGGAAGATAACCTCGAACCATGAGCTGGAAGAAGGCGTTCAATCCATATGTGGTAGTCATGACTCTTCATCCCATTGACTCGCATAGTACTTATGTTCACACCCCTCCTCAAATTCGCTGCATACCCATCGGGGAACATTAAAGTTTTCATCCATTCTAATACTTCCTTTCTTTGGTACCTCTTTAATACAAAATCGGCTGGAGGCTTTTTCCATCTTTTGCCGTCTTTAGGAGATGGAATGTCGAGCTTTGGTCTATTGCATAAGCTAGCTTGATCCACTCTAGCCTTAACGTTGTCCTTAGTCTTACCAAGAATGTCCATGATTGTAACCCAAAGTGCCTCGGCGACATTCTTTTCAGTATGCATCATATCTAAAATATGTGGAAGAAGAATATCAATCATATACGGCAGCCTCCACAGACCCGAAATCTGAGTCCATGCATGCTCCTCACCATATCCTTCAAAACCACCACCGACCTTTTCCTTAAGCGCGTTTAATTGCTCAAGAATTTCGGCACTTGTCAATATATGTGGCGGGGGTTCTTCAACCACCACACCTTTTGTAAAGTTCTTTTTGTCCCGTCCGAATGGATGACCCATAGTAAGGAACTGTCGGTGTTTGTCAAAAGCAACGTACTTGCCACCATTCGTCAACCAAAAGAATTTGACAACCGACTTGCATACCGGGCATGGAAACCTCCCGTGAACACACCAGCCGGAAAAATTCCATATGCCGGATGGTCATGCATGGAGTACATGTACCACACTTTCATTTTAAAGTTCCTCTTTCTAGCCCCGTCGTATGTCCATACCCCAACATTCCAAGCATCAAGCAACTCATCGATCAAAGGCTCCATGTACACACTCATTTTAGTCCCTGGATGTCCAGGAATTATCAACGACAAGAATATGGTTTGTGCCTTAAACATGATGTCGGGAGGGAGATTGAGAGGGATAACAAACACTGGCCAACAAGTGTATGGGGCAGATGACATTCCATAAGGATTGAATCCATCCGTCGCCGATGCAACCCGTACATTACGAGGATCCTCGGCTTCTTCAGGATGTTGCCTGTCAAAATACTTCCATGATTCACCATCGGCTGGATGTATCATATTCTCGGGACGGTATCGTTTGCCTTCTTTGTGCCATGTCATCTGTTTTGCAGTCTCTTCGGTCATGTAAAGGCGTTGAATCCTCGGTACGAATGGAAGGTACCGTAGGATTTTCACAGGGATTTTGAGCTGCCTCTTATGACCATCACCAGAATCTACCTCAATGAACCTGGAGGAATTACATTTAGGACAATAATTTTTTTCTGAGTTATCTTTCCTGAATAAGACGCATCCGTTTGGACAGACATGTATCCGCTCGTACGGCATCTTAAGTGCACGAAGGAGCTTTTGTGACTCATACATGTTGCGCGGCAGATTGTGACCACTCGGAAGCAGGCTACCAAAAACCGTCAACATATTATCAAAGCCGTCTCGATCGATGCCAAGCTGAGATTTTAAAGCCATTAGTCGTCCGACAAAGCATCCGGTTGAGAAACATCCGTATGGTCGTGAAATGGTTTCCGTGCCGAAGACAACATGTCGTAATAGGCTTTTGCGGTAGGCTCGGCGGCTCTTCCCCAACATGGCTAGGTCCTTCATCAAAGTGGGCATGATGAAAATCATCTAACATGTCTCCGCACCCGGCATCGGAATCATATTCTGCGATGCGTTGCCTAACGACCTCGTCCCTAGCTCGATGGGCTTCACCATGGCAGATCCAACGGGTGTAGTTAGCCATAAACCCATTGTTGCAAATGTGTTGACCCATTTTCAATTGTGTTTGATATGTCTTGTTCTCACACCGGCACATGGGCACATTGCTCTACCCCGTCCTGATTGAAATGCTTTTTTCAAGAATTCATGGACCTTGTAAATGAACTCATTCGTATAGTCACGCTTACCCCGCCATCCCGTGTACATCCAATCACGACTATCCATCCTTTAACATAGCGCAACGGGTGTTATAGAAATCATATACAACTACGCGATACGTAGCATGCCCTAATAGGTAAAGATAGGTCCTAATCCCACCCGAGGATGTGTAGATGGGTAAGCTTCCATGCTCCACCCCTATCTGAAACAGAATTTCGACAGCACCTCCCCGCTGTTCTCCAAATACACGTCCTATTAAGGAGATTGTGTATCCGGAGAACAACAGGGGGTGATGCCGAAACTCTGTCTCGGATACGGTAGAGCATGGAAACTAACTCCATCTACACATCCACGGGCTGTCCAAAAAACGTGGACAATTCGAAACAGATACGGTCGTTCATATGCAAACAAATACATATTTTCAACCGTATCTTTTTCGAACGGGAGACGCCTAACTAGGTTACGCGACCTAAGAACAAAATATGAAAGGAGGGGTCGTGTTGTCTCACCTTAGTATGCAGCGAAGCAACGAGTCAAGGACAGCGCCTCTCTTGAAAGCTTCTCTGCAAAAAGTATAAAACAAATATTAATGACCAATAAAAATTTCGGCAGCACCTACCCTAAACATTAAGGATTCCAAAACCTGCAAACAAAGCGGCGGCACGATGGCCGACAAGCACAAACAATTCTAACTCAATATAGATAGGGACTCAATTCTAACTCAATATAGACGATCCATCATCTAACATCTAACAATTGTTATATTGCATATCTAACATCGAAAGCCAAGATCCGACATCGAACCAAAACCCACCTTAGACGAACCGTAGGAGCAAACCTATGGGCAGGGCAGGGTGACGACGCGAGCACGGACACCGACCGCGACGGGGCCGGGCGGGTGCCGAGGCAGGGCACACGGCGCGCGCGAGGCCGGGGCTCGGGCCGCGTGGCGCGGCGTCGGACGCGGCGCGGGGCTCGGGCCGCGTGGCGCGGCGTCGAGCGCGGAGCGGGGCGCGGGGCACAGGCCGCGTGGCGCGGCGTCGGGCGCGGCGCGGGGCACGGGGCCCGGGCTCGGGCCGCGGCCGAGCGCGGCGTCGGGCGCGGCGTCCGGGGCTCGGGCCGCGGCGTTTGGCGCGGCGTCGGGCGCGGCGTTGGGCGCGGCGGGGCGCGGCGTCGGGCGCGGCGTCGGGCAGGCCGCGGCGTCGGGCAGGCCGCGGCGTCGGGCGGGCCACGGCGGGACGCGGGCCGCGGCGCGGCGCAGGGCGGACGCCGGGCGGGGCGTCGGGCGTGGGATGCTGCGGGCGGGGCGGCAGACGGCGGGCGGGGCGCGGCGCAGGACGCCGCGGGCGGCAGACGGCGGGCGCGGCGCGGGGCTGGCAGAGATAGTGTGAGAGAGAGAGAGCGGAAATGGTGCCGTTGAACGGTTAAGTGCCGACAAGTTCGCCGTGTGCCCCGATCCACGGCACACGGCGAACACACCTTTCGCCGTGTGCCCGGATCCACGGCACACGGCGAACACTCCTTTCGCCGTGTGCCGGATCCACGGCACACGGCGAACACGAGCTTCGCCGTGTGCCCTTCGCCGCAGACACACGGCAAACATTTTATATCCAAATATTTTTTCCTCTAAAATAGTATCCAAATTTGTTGTAATACCAATATAAGACCCAAATGAAATGCATATTGATTACTCACGCACAAAAAACTATTATTTCATGTAATTATCATTGATATTAAATTGATACAAGTTAACATGTATACATTAAAATTAAAATATTAGTTCATAAAATATCCAAATATTAGTGTGAGTCATTTTTTGTTTTCTGTCATGTATATAAGAAAGTTTCGAACATCATTTACTATTACAACTTGTATTTGCATGTATATGAACTTCTCTTATCTTTTTAAATGTGTATGGAAGATCATCGGGAAGTGTTGACGTTGTAAACATCGTCCATGACAAACTGCGTAAAAACAACTCAACTAATTGTGACATATATGGTATATGCTAAAATGATGTTCCGACAAATTTCATAAATTTTAGACATCGTTTGAATTTTTTAGAATTTAAGTAGTATTTCACCACACGATGATTCTAATATGTTGTGAAATAAGATTTTCAAAATTTCATTAAAGGCAACACAAATTGTCTTATCTTATCATCCATATCAGGAATATCATTTTGCTCAAGCATTTTCTCTATTATTTCATGCGCTTTCAGTTCAAATTTCATTTATTCTAGAAAAATCTTATAATCAAAATACATTGGGTAAATATAGAAAAAATGGTAAGATATGATCCAAATTAAAACATAGTGTACCAAGCCATGTAAATAAAGTAGGAAAAAAAGTTGTGGAGGTAAAATGCAAAAAATATACAATGGTTTGCCGTGTGCCCATGTGCAGCACACGGTGAAATGACCACTTCGCCGTGTGCCCTGCCAACGGCACACGGCGAAGGTTCCTTTTGCCGTGTGCCCCTCGTTAGGCACACGGCGAAGGTGGGCTCCTAACGACACCTTTCACACGTCGTTTGCTGTCGTTTCCTTTGCCGTGTGTTCCACGGTTGGCGCACGGCAGAGTTCTCGTTTGCCGTGTGCTTCTTCTGTGGCACACGGCGAAGGATGGGGCGCCGTGTGGCTTTTCTTTGCCGTGTGTCTGCTCCTATGACACACGGCAGAAGTCTTGTTCGCCGTGTGCCCGACGGAAAGCTCACGGCGAACTTGCTGGCACACGGCGAAATCTTGTTTTCCGGTAGTGAGAGAGGGGCATGTCGCCGCAGTCTGATTTGATGGCGCACACAGGTTGGCAGCTTTCCATTCCATCAGCTTTCGGAGCTCTCCAGGACGTGGAGCCGTCACCATAACCTCCCAGGCAGCTTGCGTCCATTCACCTGCGCGCAAGGCTTTGTCGCGTTCACAGAAGAGATGACATCCCACGGAAAAAGAATGGAATCGATGCATTTTTGAGAGACAAATTCAGAATTGCATGACGTATACAGGAATAGAAGATGCATATGCTTGGTGGTGACCTTAACAGCATAGACATCACTTCTCAAATGTATTCCAGGAGAGAGGGTATTTATTTTTGTATCTCCTCTCTCTTAAAAATAAAAACTCCCTCCTCTTATACTAACTAGACTGTTTTGCCCGCGCAGTTGCGCTGGCCAGAAATGAAATATTAGAATCAGATTATTTTGTGGTATATGTTGTTCATGAATACCTGAAGCTTATGGTGGAATATATCAAAATATTTCTAGCAATCGATATATTTTGCCCAATTTATTGACCCGTGCATATACGAGAAAAAATTCAATGTAGCTACTTTTGTAACTTTTTTTCCAATAATGCTAGTATTATGCCGAGCTGTGTAAAATGACAGTTAAAATAAACACCACATATATTGAATATTTAAAAATGACTATTTCATGTCTAATGGTGGATACTGAAATATAAATCCTACTTACCTCAGAGCTTGGTAAAAGTTTTTAGCTTTCACCTCCAGCTCTTGACGAGCATACGCCTTCCACATCCATCATATTTTGGTCCGATCCCTTGCTCAGTCTGGACGATCATCATATTAAGAGTGTCGCCGCCACCCACATGTTCGTGCCAGTGATTTTCGCCCGTCTTTGTTTTGGAGTTGAGAAATGAGAAGAGTTTGCAATATTAATCCTAGCGTTCTTAGCTTAAGCAGAATCATCACGATATGACCATTCACTGGATGTCGATCCAAAATTTCTCGGGATCTAGGAGCTCCATCGCTAGCCAAAGACTTCCGACGGAGCAGAGCATGTAGTGCCAGATGATGTAATCTGTATCTCTGTATGAAGAAGCGTCGTGGCTATTGATCAATTACATGCTCTCGTTAATGACATCCACGCCGGAACAAACCTCACTGGTCATTGCTCCCTCGAAGCACTGATGGACCTGTGCATCCACTTGGCGTCCACCAATCCATACCTCGTGAACCCGTTAAGCGTGCAGCATCAGACGGCAAGCCCAAGAGCATGGCTGATGGTCGTGCCCTCTGAACAGTCGCACATAATTCTTGAAATCCACTGATGTTCTCCTTTTAGATTGTATTGGCTGCCTATAGTCCTAATGGAACAGAGAGATCTTAAGGCGCCGAGATAGTAGTTTGTTCAACTCTGCGCTTCCATATGTCTTTTTTTGTTCTCCTTCCCCACCGGCAACTGCTCAATACATCACGACCCGTGCCTAGGAGTGCTACGCCCGATTCCTCACCTTTCTTATCTTGCATGAATCATTCAGGTGCTCCGTGAAATCATTGCTATTGGTACGCTAGGGTTCATGCAAGGCGGCGGCAGTGCTTTTCATGAATATACGTAGGCGTTGCGAGCGACTATAGGATAGACAGGATAGAAAGGTATACGTTTTAATGTTCTACCACAGATGAAGGGCCGGATGTCTCTCATGTCTTATGAGGGATAAGAATAAAGGGTAGGATGTTTTGCTTTTTTTGTGAGAATTTCTAACCTATTTCTCTTTTTTCTTAGCCATCTTGGTGGGAAGGTCATCTCGTTTTATTAATAAATAGATTCTGTTGGAGACAATTTGGTGATGAACAATATCAATCGGAGTTGCATATCCAACTTACCTATGAATGCATACTCTGTTGGGTCAGTCTAAAAACGAGGGCAGCAGGTCAGGATGCAAGCAGGCTGGGATGCGGCTGCCCGCCCCGTGTCCCGCATCAGCCGCAAACCGGGTCACAGAGGACTACACGTCTGCCCGCACACCACACCTTTTTCCTCGCGGTCACGGGCACATAATCGCCAACGTGCCGCCGTGCAAGCGCAAGCAAGCCGGCGTCGCAAGCAAATCAAGAGCAAAGCTCCTCCCGCAAACAACCAGACGGTTTTGGATCCAAGCAGATCGACATGGAGTCCAAGCAAGAGGCGGCGGTGGCGTCACCACACAACACAACGGTGCACCGACGACAGCTAGGGAGCAACAAGAGGTACCGACGACGACACACCCGACGGTGGCTAGATTTCGAGCCTTCACGGGAGTTGCGGCGCCACGGACTGCCGCGGCATGGCCGCGCCATCCTGCTTCTTCAATGCGGGCCCTGATGCGGGCGAGCTTTTTGCTATTCTGCCCACGAGTTCGGTAGGCTTCGCTGGAACGCCTACCGCTCGTGGGGCTTCTCTAAAACGCCCACCAGTATATATGTCTCACCTCCCAAATGTTCATACCTGTTTGATAAATTTATTTTTTTCTTTTTCACTTTAACACGTCAGGAAATGACCAAAGTACCCCTCACTAAAAAAAAAGAAAATTCGCCGGGCTACTATAGCAAAAAAATGCTCAGACTGCACTCCTACTATTAGACATCTCTTTTGCATGCGTTTTTTTGCACTCATACATTTAAGTCATAATTTTTCTTTTCTTTTTTAGCCAAAACACGCATGCAAAAGAGCTGTCTGTCTGGGCATTTTTTGCTACAGTAGCTCGGGCGAACTTCCTTTTTTTGGAGCGAGGGGTATTTTGGTCATTTCCTGATGTGTTAAAGTGAAAAATAAAAGAAAATAGATGTATCAAACAGGTATGGGCATTTGGGAGGTGAGACATGTGTACTGGTGGGCGTTTTAGAGAAGTCCCACGAACGGTGGACGTTCCAGCGAAGCCCACTGAACTCGTGGGCAAAATAGCAGAAAGCTCGATGCGGGTCTTTCGCGAGATTGCGGTGTGAGTCGGCTCGGCGGTGTTGCGGTCAGGCCGTTGTCACTTGCATTCCGAGCAGCAGGCATCCTGTCCTAAAGTACTCATTCCATTTCAAATCATATGACGTTTTAGCTCAGGACACAAGAATTATGGAGATGTGAAAATGTGTGCTGCACAAAAAAAAATTAGGAGGAGAAAGAGAGATAGAGAAAACTGGATAGTCTAGTATGATATAATTTGGAACAGAAGTAGTACTTCAGCAGACTCATTGCACTTCACAAAGACAGAAAACAACTGCGGAACTGCACAGCTCAAAAAAACGTGGTAAAAGCTGATGCACACATGCAAGCAACCATCTTTGGGGCAAGTAGCTAACTAGTCTCTTGACAGAGATACTAGGTCTGCATGCATGGATCGTTGTGCAGCCATTGATTTCGTCCGTGGTTGAGGATGACGGCACGTCCAGAGTGCACAAAACGCAGTTGCGTCGACTGAACGCGACCAAGCCACGAGGACAACGCATTTGCTCTACGCGAAGCTGACCATGACCAGCTCGAATTCATCCAGCGGTATAATTAAAATAGCTGACGAAAATATCAAACGGTAAATATTTCCAAATTAACCAGAGGCAAGGAATTCTTTCCACAATAGAGAGTTACATTTAGACGAGACACCCCTACTAGTACTTCGATGTGCAACATTTTGTAGCACCACTAACCCATCGGGAAGCCAGCAGGAAGCCCAGTCGCTGAAGGCCGGCAGAGATCCTGCACACGATAAGCCGTGTCAGCTGTTATTGCCGGTGCTAAGATTGTTGTCCCTCCTTCCTAGACAGTGTAGGCCTTGCACGCGCTGGACTCCGGCCGCTCCACAACACCAAGGGCCTGCCCGTGCAAACCAAAACAAAAAAAGATTCAGTTTCAAAGAAACTAGTACCAGCTGTGTCAATCGTTACTTGCAACTAGTATTATGTAGTGCTAATGAGAGACTCCGATTTAAAATGAAACACGTAAGCTTTGGTAGAATTTTGAAGAGAATATAAAAATCAGCTTCAGTTTCAGGCTTTCAGCCAGTCTGATTATTCTATGTTTGTGTTGAAGCAAGAGGGTCGATCCAATTATTATGCTGTTGGAGAGAGCTAAAATAAAATTGCACGCTTTAGGAGTAGGTGTAGCAACAGCTTAGGATATGGATAGTGTGATTTCGCACAGTACCTCGGTATCGGGCAACGTGGTGTCGTCGCCGTCCCCGGCGGGCTCGTACGCGAGGATCTGGACATCGAGATACCAGTCGAGGTGCCCGAACGAGGTGCGTTCCCGGGCTATGATCCGCCGTGGCACGTCCTCGATGCGCGTGACCCACGCCTGCAGCACCAGGCGGCCGTCGTACGGCAACGCCGGCGGCGCGTCGTCGAAGCGCACGAGCCCGCCGAACTGCTTCACGGCGGACTTGCAGGTACGCTCCGTGCGGAGGTGCGGCGGGACACCGTGGAAGGCGAGCCATGCCACGGTTCCTGGCGGAGTAGCGCAGACACGGCGGCGGGTGTGGTCAGTATCGGCGAGCTCGAGCTCCCCGAGAGCTCTGCTTCCCTGCCTATTGGTCGTCTGCTGCCGCCTTGGCATGGTGAGGCTTGCCCGAGAAGGCACAACGGTAGCTCAACAGGACGGGTTGCGTTGTCAGTACGCCTGTGTGGGAACTGGGAAGAACTGGAATCAAAATACTGTGCAGCCTGTGAAACGAACTACTTGTATAATGCTGGTCGGTGGTGCGAAAGTAGAAACTTTCCTGCATATGACGTTTGTTGTCGTACAGAGGCTGGAATATTGAAATATATTTCCTTTTCTAAAAATTATTTCACGGCACAGAAAAATAAATGCAGTTGCATGCCAATAATTAACAGGTAGAACTTCTAGTTCACTGCGACACAAAAAGTCAGCAATATTAGGGTTGTTTTTCAGTAATAACGGACATCAATAAAACAATACTATTGAACGTTGTTGCTGACGTCATCTCAGCACAACGTTATTGCTGGGTCACTGCAATAGCGCGCAACACTGACGTCAGCAGAGGCAACGCTATTGGAAATGAGACAATGGCACTTTGACCACAATTTCAAGCCTAATTGTGGAATCAGCATCGATTTTGAGATTTTGTAAAATAATCATTACTTTTTAATTCCGAACACACGGTTTTCCATCGATTTGTATCGTGGCCAGCTGGACCCAAATAAACGAATTAAAAAAAGAAAAAACCGGAGCTGAGTGAAACCCATCCTCTATTTCACTCGGTCTCTCTCCCATACGGCCAAACCCGAGTCTCTCTCTCGAACCCTAGGCGGCGGCAGTGGGTCCATCAGCAGCGGGCACCTACTCGCGAGTAGGAGCTTCGACCGGGGACAGGCAAAGGCACAGCACGGCCAGCGCGCCCAAGGCACAGTGTGTGCGATCGACGGGCTGCATCACAGAGCGATCAGGGCCAGCGTAGGGGAGCAGCGGGCGCCTGTCGCGTGAGGAGCAGCGGCTGCGGGAGACGGAGCACTGTTTTTTTATGAAGCAGGGGACATGCTGTTGGACATGTGTTTTATTGAATTCGATATATGTTGTTTCAAACGTGTGGAAAAACCAGCAAAAATGCTGCTGAATTTATGCCCACAATTTTATGTTCATAATAAAATTTTATTACAAATATTATCTATCAAGATTTGGAAAATTTGAAATGTTTCCAATGTTTCATATTAAAACTGTGGTGGAATATACCAAAACTGTTGTAAAATTTCAAAAAGTATTTTCGTCTTTAACCATGAAAGTTAATACCGTTAGAATACTTCATCGTATTTGTGGTACTTCGGTTGTTCAGAATTAGAAAGTGATGGTAAAATTTGAAAAATGACGGTGAAAACGCAATTAGACTATAAAACGATGTTTGTTAGGCTATGCAATAGCCTTATTAAAAATAGGGTGACCCAGTAGTATCGGATGGTGGTGACATCATCTCGTGGCCGCTATTACAGGCTCTCAACCTGTAATATCGGCCGCGTGGTGATGTCACGGCTGACCAATGTTAGAGGCCCCACCTATAATATCGGTGGCCCACAATGTCAACTTGACTGATATTACAGGCTCCCAGTAATATCGACGTCATTGTGATGTCATGTTGCATGATATTGCAAGGAACAACACAAAAATTCGTTCCCTTCCTCCCGACACGAGCTCTGTTTCACGAGGTTTCGGACAGTGTGCCCGTACAGTGGGCAAAAAGATTGAAAAAAGGAAGGATGGTTATGAATCCGTTTTTTCAAGGATTTTATTCTATGAGGTAAATCCAAGTCGTCCCACGTATCTTTTGATGTTTAACCAAAGTTTTAGCCTCTTGTTAGTTCGTAAAATTTTCTAGGGTTTGAAACCATATTTTTTTTAACTGAAAGGAGCATGTGGTTGTGCTCTCCATGCAACTCCTAGGTTGTTTATTACTTATTCTAATCACATTCATGCCTCTCATAGATTTATTTAGGCTTTTACATTGGTAAATTTTAGAGATCTAGTTTTGGATCTAGGTTTCATTCATAAATTTAGTTTTTTTTTAAAAAAGTATGTCATAACATATATTGTAGTATGTTAAATAGTAGATACTACTGCAGAAAATTTATGAAATATAGAATTTAGCTATTGTAGCATTTAATTATTTTTTGTCTATATTTTAGTTTTTGTTCTTTTATTTGTTTATGATACATATATAAAAGATGGGATATTGATCTTGGATGTATAGTGGTGGGGGAGGAGATGCCATTGCATATTTCGAAAAAGGTTACGAGATTTATTGAAGCAGCACACAAAAAGAAGGCGTATACAATTTATCTATTGTCCTTGTACCCAATGCAAGAACTAGTTTATGTTTGAGACACTCGAGATCATTCATGAGCACTTGTTAGAGAATAGATTTGTTAAGGACTACTATATCGGATCAAACACGATGAAATAAAAACGGATGCACAAGGTGGCGTTGAAGAGGTGATAAGGGTAAGAGTAGACAATGACAAGCGGGTGAGGGAAGACAATAACAACAGAGAATATGAAATGGTAAGAGGTCACACTGATGATCCAGAACTTGTCCATGAAAGCCAGGACTTAGACGACGGTATCGATGTGGAGGATTTGTTAGTCCACATTCACCACGAGAACTTAGTAAAAAGTATGAGGTTTGATAACTTGGATGTTTTGCAGAAGGCATCAAAGAAGTTTCTTTACGAGGAATCAAAAGGGTGTGGATCTTGCAGACAGTGCTTAAACTTGTCATGCTTAAGGCTAAGAATAGGTGGTCACGCTTAAGGCTTAACCAACTTGTAGTGCTCTTAGCCAAAATTCTGCCCAAACCGAACTCTTTGAGGTCGATTCTGCAATAACGTGCGTGTTGTAGCGGCCCGGATGCCTGATTTTACAGGTCCAAAATGCCTGATATCGCAGGGTTGGATTCTAGTAGTGGTTGTTACTGATTTATTAAGAGATTAGCGAACTATACAAATTAATGATACAGAAATACATATTTGTGACTGTGCAACAATGTCTCTAATCTTGGTTCACCTGTGTTAATGCGATGCAAGAACAAGTATGAAAAATCAAATGTATTCATATTGTATCCGAGTCTGCACAAAGTTTCTAGAAATACAAAAGTATCAATTTTGCAATAGGTACCTGCAAAAGTTTAATGCGCTTGGATGTACAAAAAATCTTATACATACATTCGGACCCACATAAAAGTATGAGAACACCTATTAGGTGCTTCTGTGCTCTTGTGAAAGATTGTACCACAAACAACAATAATGCATGATAAAATACAACAAATATATATATAGAAATGTTACAATTTGTCACGGATACAGTAATAAGAGGCAATGGAAAGAAACAGTACGTTCTCATCAATTCATGATCATGCAAAAATATATATTTTTACATTGGCGTGAGTATGGAACAGATGCACTAGTTTCTTTTTATATGTAAGTTACAACTTTTCTGTGAGTATGGAGAGATATACCTAATTGTTCTATCGTTAGGGAATTTATAGCATTTGTGTTGTACATAAGACACAAGTGATCCAAGTGCTCTCCGCATTCTTTCTTATTAATTTCTAGTGTGCAGTCGGTCCTTACGCAGAAGCAAAGAAAAAAACTATTAATTTGTACTTCTAATTGCAACTTCCCATTTGAAATGGGAGAGGCGTTTGCAACTGTAAATAAGACGCATATAAGCCTTTTTTAGATGTCCAACATTATTTCTCCAAAATCATGTTCATCAATCCGTTTCATTTGTTTCACTTGACGTTGTTAGATCAGGTTCTATAGTTACTACGTAACGAGTTGCTTAGCTACTTGCAGTGAGATGTTATGATGTTTAAAACTCCAAAATATCTCAGTATCAAATTACTAAGTTCCTTGGTTAGACAAACCACGAGTTTAGACTAACCAATTTTGCACCTACGAGTTTTGAGCAGATAGGCACAAATACCACTTAACTATCGAGTTCATTGGTTGTTTATATTTTTAATCTTTTAATATATTTTAACTAGCGTTCTGTTGTTTATTCTACGACAAAAACAGCAGTAGGTCATGTGAGACTCAGGTTGACCTATTCTACATGTGCTTACTGTCCAACTGTATGGTGACTGTATTCATAATAATCCCCTGTTAAGTTGTCAGCTCTTGCTCTCATCTCTCATATTGGTATCTTTTCAATTGGTCCATTCGCATAATGTAACATGCACCAGAATTGGTTAAGACTCACTCGCCAAGTCCAATGTGATCAACGTAGTGATTATATTTACATGCACAGTTTTTTATAAACTTAACTGTACTACAGTATCGTGGACAAATTCCAAGTCTACTCTTCCCGCCTAATAACATAATGTAGCTCCACTAATAAGTAATACTTTGTGCATGTAAAACTTTGTATATTACAAGTTGTGCATTATTGCGCCGGTGACTATGTCAGCAACGGATCAAACGATACAGTTCTTGGTCTGCAAGTAACACTTTGTATATTACAACAATGGCTCAGCATATTATCTGTTTTCCACTATATAACTCACTGTACAATAATTGTTTTTACCAGATTTATAGGAATATATATATTCCTATAAATACCATACAGGCCAGAATGATTTCTTTTTTAGCCTCGGAAGAGGTGGGACATAGTCTATAGCTGAAGGCGTGTAGGATTGCGCTTCCCTCAGCAATCCAGACTCCGTGACCTCCTCCGAGTGTGACACGTCGGTTTTTTCTGACGTGCCCAACTCCCGAGCAAGCGCGTCAGTTGCCGCATGCGTAACCCGCTTCGCGTCTGCCCTCCTTTCGATTTGGCCGACACAGCTGACGTAGCCCATTCACGGTCGTGTAAATGGTGCCTTCTGCTAATCCGGGCGCCATCGGGAAAGGGGACGGGCGGCTCAGCAGGGTGGCACGGTGCAGCCTCCATGGAGAGGGTGGAGCGGCGCGCGGTGGGTAAGAGGGAGGGCCAACGCGATCGCCAGGGAGGGGGCTTAAATATACAATCCTCCAAAGCAAAATAACTTGTCAGACTATCGGACCTCTTTAGAATGGAGGAGAAATATATAATTTATTCCTGCGAAGTCCTTTGGAACATACCGATAGAATCCTTTGAAATTCCTAAGGAATGCATTCCTCCATGAAGTTTTGGAGGAAAAAAGCATGAGCTCAAATCTCTGGGAACGTACGAATACTCTCTCTTCAAATTCCTGTGGGTTTGCCCAGTTGCATCCAAAGCAAGTTTGGAAAACTTTCCAGCACTAAAGTCCTGTATGATTGCAAATGACATACCTATTAAATCCTACATTTTTTCTGTTCCTACATTTTGTCATTCTTTATAGATATTCAAATTCAAGTAAGGAACAAAGAATACAAGAATAATGGCAGCACAATGTAAGAAAGGAGTAGTGTCTTAACATCACAGATAATTCTAACTTTAATCTGTATTAAGTATTGGTAGACTTAACAGGGAACAAGACGGGAGATTTGACCCACGTGGAGGCCCTATAATTTCATTAATTTGACCTATTCAATGTCTGTAACCATTTATTTTATTACAGGAAACGAAAGAGAGTAATTTGAATCTGGTGCGAATACAATTTCAAAGGCAGAAAGAACCCTCTACAGTTGTAGTGAATAAGAAAGTACAATATTCCTCTAAAATCACAGCGCTAATGACGTTGCAACATGACCTCTCGCCATTTGTTTTTTTTTCTTTCGTACTACTCCTTTGTGACAATAATGTCGTCATTGTCTTTTTTCTTATGTTTAACCATTCATCTTATTACAAGTATTAGTATAAGGTGTAAAATTATAAGTTATGTTAATAAATTTCTTAAGTGATAAAAAAATCATAATAAAATATATAAAAATGATTTTTTTAATAAGATGAATGGTCAAGTGTAACTAAAAAGTCAACAATTACATCGATTTCAGAAAGGGAAGGAGTATAGATTCTTCTCAGAGGCCTTTAGCCCGTGTGGGGCAGATTCTACCCTATTTCCATTGAGGGAGCCAAATGGCCTGATTCTTGAACCGCTTCCGCTACTAGCAATTATTTCCAAACCCGATTCGTGCTAGAACATGGAATCGTCAAAAAGGCAGTTTCTAGGGAACGTAGCCGGATTCTCACCCCGGTCGTCGTTCCTCCCCGAGCATACATCCTGACGTGGCGCCCTTGTCCCATGACCAGCCCTGCAGCACGTAGGAGGAGGGTCGCCGGCATCCGCGGCGCTCCCTACCCGAGCTCCAGCCCGCTGCGCCCATGCCACCCTTGTCCGAGCTATGACCTCATCGTGCCGGAGGAGAGCCGCCCACACAGATTGTCACCCATACCCCGAGCTTCAGTACCGCTGCGCGCCAGAGAAGGGCCACCCTCACCGAGGTTCGTTGTGTCATACCACCCCTCCTTCATGTTCACCGGAGGCCCCGCGCTCATGCTGCCTCGCCTGCGCCATCGTCCTCGTCCACACACCATCGTCCTCGCCCACGCCGGAGTTCTCTGGAGGTCCGGTGATGACCAGCCAGTTATGGAGCTACGCAGACGGTGCAAGCGATTCTCGTGCGTAAGCCAAATGGGAAGCTTCTCCTCAACGTGATTTTCTCATGGCTTATGACTCCAGGAAACTAGTTTCATAGAGAAGCGTGTTGAAATTTAGCCAGGGAGTCCCGAACGACTATAATAACTCTGACTTTCCTCGTTTCTAATATTTTTTTGAGTCAAAAGAAAAATTGTATTAATATGTAGCTAAGAACAGACTCAAGTTACAAGCACTCTGTATAACAAAGAGATTACAACGAAGAGCACTCAACGTGTAGCTCCAAAACAGAATTCCAAACCTATGTGAGAGTTCGTATGGATGACTGCATGGGCAAGTGGCTTTCATGCGTCATAGATGGCAGCCTAATGAATGACAACCAAAATTCCTGTAGCGAAATTGAGCGTTATCATCTTTCCCATGTCTCTCCCATTCTTGCTTTGCCTCCGAAGAAGAAGAGAAACTAGACCTAAAGTTCTCATCGACCTCCATCGTAATTAGATCTAATCACAACAAAACAGAGAAGGGCCTGGAGAATTTCATTCCATTGTAGCGACACCATCCCCGCATCCATGTCATCATCCAGAAACTTAATTCTCCATGTCGTTATGAAGTTGTTTACGTCGCCGCCACCACCTTCATCATAACCACCATGGAGAGACTAAATTCACCCTACCTCCTTGTCATAGCTGGATAGGAATAGGAGGAACCAAATCCCCAATATCAAATAATTCGACGGATCCCCACTAATCAATGGGGAAGACTCAAACACTAATCAATGATTCAATCCCTGAAATTTATTGGAGAGACGGATCCCCACTCTCTCTGGTCGCCAGCTACTTGCCGAAGACGAGGAGGGTGGGGGGCCAACAGTGGTGGGGAAGAAATCCGGTGGTGACTCGAGGAGATTGGTGCCTGATGGGGCCCGGTGGCTAGGTTCCCCTACGATTTATTTGATTCCTTACTTCGCTGATAAACTTTTTCATGTGCCAAGGACAACAGTCGGAAAAAGAAACATCAACATCTGCTAGGTGACGACGTGCTTGCCGTGCGCTCGAGGGCTGGCACACGACAAAGGGAGATGCCAGTGTTACTGGCACTTTTAATTGGTGATGAAGAAGATTAAGAAGATTATAATAACTATGTAAATGCATGCATGCCACCCATAGTTATTAAATGCATACAGTGCATTTTTTTTGAATTTATAGTTCCGCACAATGGACAGAGAATCACGTAATACCTGTATACTGGACTAATTACGAGGTCTCTGTAATTTTCACTTGACTTGCTGGACAACCTAACTGCACAACTTTGGACGGTCCTGTTTCTAATGGATCTGCTGTGTTTGTACTTCCTCAGTTCCACATTGTAAAAGCAATTCAAGAATTCCGAGGTAAAAATAGTCAAACAGAGAAAAGTTATATACACCCTGATTTTAGCTAACTCACCTACTATTCACTCACTCACCAACCCACCCGATTTTGCCTTGCCCCTAGGAATGCTTACATTATGGAAAAAAATTTAATGCTTCAAATGCATACATTATGGACTCGAGGAAGTAACTTCTACGGCACAAGTAATAACTAGCACTCAGTTATTTTATATATATCTTGAAGATTTCGACCTATGTATTTAGCATTACCTTTTGTACAATGGTGGTAGAAGTTTTTTTTCTTTAGCATCACGGTTTTTCAAAAGTAGGGTTTCCCTATGTCTTTGTCTAGATTACCAGAAAACTTGCCATTTGTGTTATTTCGAACGCCATATCAATGCCCAAGGGGCTATATACAAAGAAAGTGGAAAAGTAAGTAAATACGATATATTGACATGGTTCATTTGAAATATTTCAGACCTGCAACATGAAGCATCCTACACAGTCAACTGCTCATAAGTGAAGATGCTCATTCTTGTCGGCAGCTCAGATATGCGCAATGAATGGAAATAAAAATAAATAAATTATATATGAACCTGACCAAGACCTCGAATATGTAAGTCATCATCTAGCGGCATCGCCAGTGGGTGTGACATAGACATAGGAGAAACACTACGAAGGCGTCCAGAGCAATATAAATACCAGTAGCATACATTCATTTTCTGCCCAACCATCCATTCATAACATTTTCGCTTGAAAATATTCATAATGGCTAGAAGTCACGTGGTAGCATTTAGTTTTGTTTTGCTATTGAGTGTTGTCTTAGCCAATGCTGCGAGGGTGGCTAGGCTCTCCAATGCTCAGGGCACAGGCAGAGGGGGAGGGTATGGTGGTGCATCCGAGGATGGCTCAGGTTCAGGTTTTGGGAGGGGTTACGGAACTAGTACAACTGACAGGAGTGGAGCTCATGCCCGTTCGGAAAGCGGAGGTAGTGGTGGTGGTGTCGCACAGACTGGTGGCTCTGCATATGGAGTTGGATCAGGCATAGGCTCAAGCTCAACCTCTAGGTCTTGGGGCTTGTATGGAGCAGGATCAGATTCTAGCGCCGGTGGTGCCGGAGGTGGTGGTGGAGGTGGTAACGCAGTCGGCGGTTCTGGATCTACTGCTTTCGGGAATGGTGGTGGCAGCGGGACTGGTTCAAGTGATGGGAACATATACTCAGGGGGCCATATTGGGGCGGCCCCAGTACTACAGCTGCAAAAGCAGATGGAAATGGTGGTGGCTCTGGTGGCGGTGAAGTTGGCGGCACCGGTGGTGGGGAAGGTGCGGGATCGGCGTATGCTGAGACTCACCCATGAAATAAATATACTTTGTGCTCGTGATGTAAAACTGGTGCCCAAATTATGTGTTTTGTCTCCCCATGTATTTTCTTTTTCCGCGTTCCCTTCATGTATTTGAAACCAACCAATATAAATAAAGGGTTCCAGTCTATCATCTGACCATATTAAATATAAACATATAATCACAACAACATGCATGTACTGTAGCAGTGGATAAGCTATAATCCCCCGCTACAACTCTCAATCTAAATATATGGGTTTGTAGTGGCGGACGGTACTGACCGCCAATACAAAGTACCACACTATTTTTTTACACCAATTACCTCTTGCATACAAAATCATAGAATATTGACAAAAGTATCATTTTAGACATTATCACAAAATATTCGTAAAGACCATCACATCATAATCAAATATATTACACAACTGCAATCCACATTGTCTTATACGAATTCTAAGTCATTGAGGCACAAATATATACATAATTCCCAAAAAAAACACACATTATTTAATATGGTCACAGTGCTTGGGCCGGCCACAGGAAATGCCAACCGCCGCTATAGAGGCCTTATAGGGGCGGTTGGCTTTACCAACCGCCGCTAAAATAGGCTAGGATTTATACCGGCAGTTGACATTGTCATCCGCCGTTACTAAAGTATTTTTAGAGGTGGTGGACAATGCCAACCGCCGGTACAAATTCCCGGGTATAAATAGTCGGGTTCGGACAGCACAGTGAGCTTCTCCATCGTTGGCGGCCCGAAAATTCAGGCAAAAATTGAAAAACAAGGGGGAGGGGGGGGAGGTTTTGAGTTCATTTTTCTTGGATAGATATGTTCCCTAGGGTAAGGGGAATCTATCCCATGTACTATTTCTACCTATCATGTTGGAATCTAGTAGAATTTTGGCTTTGTAATTTATTTTGAATTTTATGCCTATTTGTCACAAATCTCTAGATTTGTAGAGCAATGGTTGGTTTTTGTGCATCTATTTGTATCTTGAGTCTTTTAAATGGAGAAAAGTTGTATCTCTAGGCTTCTCCATGGAGCAAAATTATATATCTAGGTTTCTCATGATAGATGCATGGAGAGTTAGGTTAGGTAAAGGAGGAAATTTATTTTTTTCGTTAAAATAATTTACGTATCTAGTTGGTCACTTTATTTGTAGCTCACAAAACTTGATCCTACGAGATATATTGTTCCATGTTTGTTGAAGTGATTATTATTTTTGATGTGTAGTGCTTGAGGTATGGATAAATCTTGGATGTATGAGGCGTCAAGAACGGGAAGTTATTTTCGAGGGCAAGTCAAGGCATTTGTCACGAAGGCCGCACAACATGCTAAGCGAGAAGAAAGGGATGAAATACATTGTCCGTGTCGTGATTGCAAAAATGAGAAAATGTGGAAAGATACGGTTATAATCAATTCACACATAATAATGAAAGGTTTTGTTAAGGACTACACCCGGTGGACAAAGCATGGTGCAGACGCGGTGGAGGCAATACCCGAGCAATCTGTTGATGGTGATGCTGACAATGACCTTGATGTTCACGACCGTGTCAATGTTGAAGATGAGGAGCATGTTCGAGCCGAGGAAGTAACAGAACGGTCATGTAATTTTGATGTTGAGGAAATGTTGCAACACTTTGAACCGTAACTTTTACTCAATGGAGGGACAACGAGAGGCTTGAGCAACTTTGCATCGCTGGAGAAAGCATCAAAGGATCCACTATACGAGGAACCTAAGGGATGTGAAAAATGGTGTACTCGTGCTACGTACGGTACTTGAGCTGATAAAATTAAAGGCCATCCATGGTTGGTCGGATGCTAGTTTTACGGATTTGTTGGAACTCCTTTAGGACATTCTACCGAAGCCCAACTTATTGCCAAAAAGCACCTATTTTGCTAAGAAGCTCATAACCCTGCGTTCGTTGGGCGTGCAAAAGATTCACGCGTGCCCAAATCATTGCATATTGTATCGGGGGAATACGAGGACGCCGCGAGATGCCCAAGATGCAAGCGTAGTCGGTACAAGTGCAAGGACGACTATGATGCGGACACATCGGTTGTTAGTGGAAAGAAGAGCAACAGGAATGTGAGGAAGAGGAAGAAAAGCATCACCGTCGATGACAGCGAACAAACGAAGATTCCTGTCTTGGTCATGTGGTACCTACCCGTTGTCGATCGGATAAGACGCTTGTTTGCCAACCCTAAGGATGCTGAACTCGATGCTATCCTTGTTTTGATGCCATGCAAAACATATTTGTTCTATATAAATTAATCTATTTTGTAATTCAATTCTCATTGTTTCCTCTGTTGTCTCCCTGCAAGTACGAAGATATATCCCTGTTCCGACAAACTCTTCGTCTCTAATAAGGTAGCCTAACCCTATGGCGGACAAGATGCCATTAGAAGGAAAGAATGTGTCGGGGCCTCGCCGTATCAACTACACACCGCCTCAAGGTGACCCTCGGCCATCATCTTATGACGATTCATCGGCAGAGGAAGGATATGTGGAACCGGTCCTCAACCACCTCGACAACCTCGGGGCCATACTCCGGACCACGACTACATGCCCGAAGAAGAGGTATCGCATCAAATCTGGCATTCCTTATCTTTCTCGTCAAATAGCTACGTACTAATTCTATTCCTTACATCGTAGGTTCCTAGACGAAGTTCTCGTCTTCAAATCGCTTCACAAGATGAGGCGAGAGGGCAATGTGGATGCCAACGAGCCGGCCACAAACGTGACTGCCCAAGTGACCCCCAAGAAACGCAAGCGCGGAGAACGCTCTCGCGAATAAGGCGAGAGGGCATCTATGAAGTCACTGCTCTCGACCCCAAAGACGGGACGCCAATAGAACCCGTCGGTGTCCATGTAAAATGGCGTAACCATTGTGGCAAAGTGGTCGGACATCTGTGCCGAATCATTTGGCCCGATTGGCGATCCGTGCCACAAGAGAGGAAGGATGAGATGTGGAATGCTATAAAGGAGAACATCCGGTTCCAACCAGCCGATCTTGACAGGCGAAGACGGCAACGATGAGCCACCGTAATCACATCCGGCGAGATTACAAGTCCAGGCTGAATTGCGACTATGTTAAGAAAACCTTACGCCTTTTCATAAGTACAACAAAATAAGTCAGCACGACCGGAAAGAGTTTGTTGAGCAGAAGACGAGCGAGTCTTCCTTGGAGACTAGTGAGAAGATGGTTGAGCTCAACAAGAAGAACAAGTACAAGCCACGCTTGGGTCCGAGCGGTTACAAGAAAAAGATTCCCATCCGGAGAGAGATGGAAGAGAAGAGGAGATTGGAAGAAAAGCACGATGAAATGGAGAGTATCGAGGAGCGTGCGAGGAATTGGGCCTATGCTCGCTCCGATCAAACGGAGGAAGGTCTTGTTATGAACGACCCAGCGACGGAAGAAGTTCTACAAAACTTGAAAGGTCGTGTCAAGGTGTAGATGCGAAGTGGAGCTCTTAAATCCGAGTACCACAGAGATCGGTTCACGCACACACGTAACAGCAAGGAGCATGGTGGGCGGGTACGAGGAGTGTCCTCGTCTGCCACGTGGAAGGAAGGATTCTCCTCTTCTTCTTCTGCTCCCTCGTTGTACAAGAAGCATACCTTGTACAAGCAAGACATGGAAGAGAAGGCGAAGATAGAGTGGTGGCGACAATATCCGATGTTCATGGCCGAAAAGAATCCCACTCTATTTGGATCGTTCAATCCTGCAGACCCTAGCACTTGGAAGGAAATGGAAGATGTGCTTGCTAAAATTGGTGCAGGGTTTATTCCTATGCCTCTACCTAGTTCTACGCCGACCTCGAGCTCCGTACCATCTGGACCATCCGACATTGCATATGATACAGCCTCGTGAGCTCCATGTCCCGTTTGGATACAAGGGAAAGAAGAGGAAGGTTGCAGCGGGACGGGCGTACACAGCGGGGCAGACAATCCACAACGTCGAAATCCCCGAGGGGTATGTGCGTGTATGCGTCCAAGAGGTCATCCCAGGTCATGAGGACGACGAGCTTGAATACCCTATACCCGAGGCGGGGATCGAGACTCGCGAGAAGCTACCGGGACATTCATTATCTGGAAAGGTAGTGATATTGTCATGTCCACGACTCCGCAAGCTTCTCCACCCCCAGCATCCGGACACGGATCATCCCATGCGAGCCAACACGCTGAATATGCACATGGACAACCGTCTCATCTATCGGGTGCTGCTTCGGCATCTCGAAAGGCGGATGACACAGCGGGGAAGTTGTCCATAGCCCGATCCTCCCTAACCTCCCTAACTCTAAAGAGAGCTTGCTAGAGGGAGTTCAGCATGAAGAATTGGCAGTGATCGCCAAGGACGCGTCTCTAGCGGTTGCAGTTGAGCAGCCCGATATCATCGAGGCAATTAAGACGATTCCTCCTGAAATCTCGGAGACTCAGGAGCGCAAGATTGCATCGCCCGAAACTCAAGCAAACATTAAAGCGTACTTGGATTCATTGAAGAGGAGATGCAATCCACAGCTTCCTAAGCCGCAGATCGTGTCGAGTTCCGACAACCGATCTCGTACAATGATGACCTATTTAAGGACAGTGATGACACGGATTACCCCACATTCATGTTTGTCAAGCCTCTTATATCGAAGAATGTGTACAAGAACCTGCCGGGCGCGATGCGTAAGCTGCACGACCGGTACATGCAGGCATCGAAGCTTGGAGTCGAGGTCATCACGTGCAAAGTTCCAAAACACGTGTTCAATGATGAAGCCGACTCGGTTCTTGGATTTTATTTCAACGACATTCACACTATGTTCCGGCTTGGCAAGGTGGACACAACCTTTATAACCCTCTCGGTGCTTGTAAGTAACCCCATTTTCTATCTCCTATTTCAAATATCAATTCTCGTACATATTCTCATATTTCAAGCATTAATCTCGTTCATTTTTTGACTTATGCTTCATTTAGGATGAATTCGGAATTTCAAAAAAAGAAAATCAATAGACCAGATTGGAGGGTCGGTTACCTCAACCCGAACATGGTATGTCAATCCGCAATCAACCCGCGGATAAATGAGAAGGACCCAAAGTATAAGGACATAAAGCCCGAGGAGCTAGATCAACTCAAGGCCGAGATGACATCCAAAGCTAGATCCGATGTGGCAACCAACATCTATTACTGCTTCATCAAGTGGCGGGACAGATGTTCTATTCTCGCGCCTTACAACTACAAGTAAGTTCCAACAAGTCTTTTCATCTTCTCTTGCATTGAAAGGCTGTTGAATACTAACGCATACGATCATTCTTGCAGTGATCACTGGATCTGCTTTGTCCTTATGCCGAGAAATGGGTACCTTCTTGTCCTCGACAGCCTCGACTTGGACAAAAGGGGCTACTCCGACATCGTGAGCGTCATTGATTGGTACGTACTTAATCATCGTAGACATCTATAATTCGGAAACGATAGTTTTATCTAACTATACGTTTTTTACGATGGACCAGCGCATAAGAGAATTATGTAAAGGCTGGCGGGCCGCACAACCCAAGGCGGCCGAAAAATATGTACTTTTGGCACAAATTCCCGGTAAGATACATTTGTCTCACTTCTCTACGCCGTTGTCCTAATATCAGTGTGATTCACAAAATAGTAACTTATTTTCTTTATTTTATATAGTGTCTTAAACAAGTGAAAGGTAGTGTCCACTCGTGGCTACTACACTTGTTTGTACGCGAATAGCTTCTCCGATTATATGTATGCCATTGTTGAAGAGACTGACCAACAGGTGCGTTTTATTGAGTTTATCACATTCGATTCATTTTAATTATAATTGCAATCTTGTTAATAAAGAAATTCTAATGGCAGAGAACCAAAACGGACAAACAGATATTACAAGATTTTAAGAACAAAGGGTTCCCGCAAGGACCGAAACATCCGACTTCGGACCAAATGTTAATGATTGTGGAGCGGATGTGTCGGTTCTTGCTCGTAGAGGTTATCTCTCCTGCTGGGAGGTTCTTCGACGAAGACAATGAGAGCACTAGAGACCATCGTTCTCTCTATGAGTGGTGTAGTTCGACACGACCATTTATGAACGATGGTAGTGAAGATAGTGATAAGTGGATTAGGAAAGTAGTTTGATAGACTTGATAGTTTTTCATGTAAAGACAATGTATATTGTTTATATGCAAGTGACTTGATTTGTTTTGATAAGTAAACATTGGATGATGAATACATGTGAATGTTTTGAGATGTCAATGAATTGTGATTAATATATGTGTATGTTTTGAGATTTGTTGTATTTCTGGTGTACTGTAATTTAATTTTTTTGCGGTATTCAAATATTAACGATGGTTGGTAATGTAATCCGCCGTTACAAAGACCTTATTAACGGCGGCCTATATTTCCGTGCGCCGTTAATAATAACCTTATTAACGGCGGTTGGCATCTACAACCGCCGTTAATAAGGTTATTATTAACGGCGGCTGGTTATTCCAACCGCCGTTACAAAACCCTTTTGTAACGGCGGCTGGTGATGGGCCGCCGCTACAAACCACCATTTATAACCGCGGAGGCGTAGCGGCGGCAAGGCCACCGCCGCTATAGGCCCATTTGGCCCGCCGCTACAGATGCGTCAGTGTGGTAGTGAGTTGATTCTTTGTGGCATACTACCTCTGTACATTATATCTTACCCCTGTCATGATTATGGTCCAACAATTAATAATATAATTATGAAAATAGAAGTATAATAGGGTTTGTCAATTGCATATACTACACACGATATATATGGGTTGAACGAGCCAAATTGTAAACACGGCCTGTGAACAGATATAGCTCACATCAGAAATGACCAATAGCACGATAGCGTGCTATGGCCTAAAATAGTTTCCGCAAACGTTAACATCAACAATGATCGTTACTAGAGTGTTTAGTGGAAGCCAACAATGTCGTTGGTAGTGATGACGTCCTCTATATCCGGTACTGCAGTACGCATGACAGTATAGCTACCTGTGGTTGACATCATCCTCGATTTACTATAGTGTCATATTTGTATGTCCATTGTCGCCGTAAAAACGGAATAACACCTTAGACTCTTTATAGCAGTGGGAAATATACAGTATGGAGGGAGAACATAAGCAATGGCAGCCACAAGCACTACGGGAGACTGCAAGTTTCTCATGTGCAACTCACGGCAAAGCTCACACGACAAAGAAGCCGTTGGCAAAGCCGGCTTCCCCGTGTGTCTTATTTCGAGTACACGACAAACTCTTTGCCGTGTTTTATTTTTCACTCGGCAAAGATTTTTTTTTTGCAAAAAAGAAAAAAACTCAAAAAATAGTTAGTTATTTTTTTCCTAAGGAGGCCCCTCCACTCATCAAGTCCCTTATCACACCTTAACTCATGAAATTTTTTGCACAACTATGCGGCTGCTGAGATTTGTACCCATGACCTACATTTCACTTGATAACACCTCTTCCATTGCACCATATTGTCACATCTGACTAAAGCCCATTTCGATTCTACACATATTATACCTAATGGAGTGTAAATTACTTCTTTAAAGCCCTAAATGAATTCAAATAAAAAAATGGTCAACTATAAAGTTTTATATCTTTTCGAGATCTACAACTTTAATTTTGGTAGTTTTTCCATTTGAGGTCGTTTACAAAATTTGAATTTCAAATTTGAGAAATTCAAACTTAATTTTCGTTGACAAGATGATTTCAAATAAAAAAGTTGTCAACTACAAATTTTCATGACTTTTGAGATCAAAAACTTTTATTTTTACTGTTTCTCCATCCGAGGTTGTTTGGAAATTTCCAAATTTCAAATTTGAGAAATTTAAACGTACTTTTTGTTAGATAAAATTAAGACAAATTAAGAAGTGTTGAACTACAAAATTCTATAACTTATGAAGATCTATAACTTTTATTTTGGTCATTTTATAAACAATGATAAGTAACATTGTTCATAAAATTAACATTTATTTAGAAATATTATATATCTCTCTTCTAGTTTATGAAACTATACGAGAGATGTTAATTTTAGGAGCAATGTTACTTATCATTTGTCGAATGAAAAAAAACGCCTAAATAAAAGATGTTCATCTTCAGAAGTTATACAACTTTGTAGATCAACACTTCTTAATTTGAATTTGTTTAGGGCTTCAAAATTTTGATTTGAATTTATCTTTGCCGAGTGCCTAAAATAAAAACACACGACAAAAAGCTCTTTGCCATGTGCCTAGAAAAGACACACGGCAAAGAACACACTTTTCCGTGTGCTTAGAAAAAACACACGGCAAAATCTTTGTCGTGTGCCATTCTTTTTGACACACGGAAAAGAAAGACCTTGCCGCGTGCTAAAAAAAATACACGGTAAAGTGACAGACACACGACAAAGTTTGATCCTCTCGGTAGTGAAGGAGCACAGCCATTTGCCATCTGCATTTGGTAATGTGTCTGGTTGGTGCACTACTCGCTGATTGTGTTTTTTACACTATAAAACCGGAGGTATCTCTGTACCGTTAATATTATTATTCTAGTAGATTTAGAGATGTTTCACGAGAATCTATCCATTGCTCCCAAACAAAAGATGAACATTTCTTGTGCAGGAAAATTTAAACAAAAACATGAGTGGATAGTTTAAAGTGTCAATCATCTACAATAATGCAGTGTTTTAATAGCTTCAATGAAAACTTGTATAGTGACAATAACCAAGAGAAATCAGGTGCAGGTTAGAACATGTAACACCCCGGAATTTCAAATTCTGGGATGTGCATGAAATTCACAAAATTTTAAAACTTTTTAAAGCATATTTAATTATTATCTAAAAGATAATATTTTAATTATATTTCTCTCTTTCTTCCTAAAGAGGAAGAGTTAGTTTTAAACCCAACTATTGAAAAGGAGATATTGTATTTATAAAGTTTCAATAATGAAGTTTCCCAAAAGAACATATGATTTTGTTTTGATTATGAAAATGACTTAATAAAAAGATTTTATTTGTTTATTTTAGAAAACAATATTTTACACAAGGTATTTTTCCCTTTGCAAGAAAAAGAAAAGTGTGTTATCAATTTATGACAAAAAAAGAGTTATCTTTGTAAAATAAATAAAGTTTGATCTATAGAAACGTTTATTTAAGAAACACTTTTGATTTATGAAGGTAATCTATTTTAAGAAAATGATTTAAGAAAATAAATTAATAAGCAATTATATTTGAATTATGAAAATAAGTTTATTTCAACAGGCATTATTTTATACAAGGTATTTCACTTTGAAAACAAAATGAGAGCTTTATCATTTCGTGTGAGAAAAAGGAGTTATTTCCAAAACTTAATAAAGTTTGAATTATGAAAGCTTTTGAATTAAGAACACATTTGATTTATAGTTTAAATACTTTAAATATGTGAAAAGGGCTTACCAAATAAATGTATTTGATTTATGTAAATGATTACTTAATAAATGTAATAGATTTATGAAAACTAGTTTCTTTTTTCAATACATGGGGTTTATAAAAGGATTTATGAAATAATATTTAGTTTTGTTTAAAGTATTTTATTCTGTTTTAGCTCCAAGATATTTCCAAACAATTAAAAATGTTTGTCTTTAGTTGATAAAAGAGTGGTTTTAAAAAGACAATTTATAAACCCTTTTATGCAAAAGCCAATTATTTTCTAAATTTAATTAATTAATACAGATTATATTTTGGCTGAAATGCATGCATGTTGACTAGTTACATTTGGTCTTTATTGTGTGAATATTTCATTTGAAACTTTGAGTAGAATTCATTTGCATAGAAGAAATAGAAAAGGGAAAAAGAATAAACCCTCGGCTGGCCGTGGGCCGTTTTTCTCCCGGCCCATTCCCTCTCTCCCTCCCTTTCCCCTTTTTCCCGGGCTGCTAGCCCGCGGCCCAGCCCAACCCACCAGCCCGCAAGCCCCCACGAGCCCGGTCGCGAGCCCACCCGCCCGGCCGGCTGCGCCGCAGCCCGCGTCGCAACCCTAACCCTAACCGCGTCCGTACGCCGCCGCCTCTCCTTGGCGTGCGCGCCACGGCGATCCTCGTGCCCCGTGCTCTATAAGACGGAGACCCCGAGTCCCGTGCCCTCTTTTTCTTCAAATCTCGCCGCCTCTTGTGCCTCCACGGCCTAGCGTCGCCACCATCACCGTCGCCATTAGCGCCGCCTCCCCCTACCTCGACGCGCCGTCGTGAGAAGCGACGCCGGATCGTCCCGACGCCACGACCGCCTCCGCACGACTACGCCGCTCCCTCCGGCGGTCGCGCGACTCTAAACCGACGCCCGAGTCGCCTCCACGACGCCACCCGAGCACGTCGCGCCCGCCTCGCCACCGTGAGCCATCTCCCGCGCGACCCTCTCGGTGAGCTTCCCGCACCCTCTGCTCCTCTCTCCGCTAGCCGGCGCAATTAACGGGCCACCGGAGCCCGAGACCAACGGAGCGTCGCCACCGGCCATGGCGTTCCGCCGTGTGGCTCAACGTCGGCCACCCCCATCACCGTCACCCCCACCGCCGGCCGCACGATCCGGAGCCAACGGCTCCGATTAGATCACCGAAGGGGTACGCCTCCCGGTCTACGGTAGACCCATGGACCGCGCACCCGCCCTTGGTTCATAGTCCCATAGACCCGGTCCACGGAATTTCCGATTTAAAATAATTTGTTAAATCCTGGTAAAATGGTAGATTTACACTTAGGGCTTATAGTTTTAGTTTAATAACAACTAGGCCCTCCGTTTTTACATAAACGCCCCTATGTTTAGTTTTTATTTGCGATTAAGCCCCTGGTTTCGCGTAGAACAACAACTTTTGCAATGTAACCCCCGAGCTTATTTTTAATTATGTTTAGATCCTAAACTTTTACATAAACAACCCTTGGTTTTTCCTAAATTATATTTCAGTCCTAAACTTTTACATTTTAGTCCCTATACTTTCTAAAAATTATGAATAGGTCCCTCGACTTGGCTATTTTGCAGATAGGCCCCCATAGTTTTACTATTTTAGATTTAGGTCCTTCTATTTATAAAATCCAACCATAGGGTTTATTTTAATTCTGTTTTAATCCCTGCTAGGACTATAAAATTTGTAAATCAACCCTTGTAGTTTGTTAATTTTGTGAACGTATATTTTGTGACTAGGGAAATTTACATGCTAGCCACCTAAGTCTATAGTTAATTACATTTATGACCTTTATTTCATAAAAGCCACTCTAGTGTTCGTTTCAGCTTTTTCGACCTAACCTTTTTCATTAAGGCTTTTAGTTAATTGTTAAACTATTTTAAGTCCTTAAGTCATAGTTATTTCAATGTGTTAATTATGTCCTTTTTACGAAACACCCCTAACCTTTCATCAAATTACGTTTATGCCCCTATTTTCTCAAACCACATTAAATCGTGTTCTTTTTCAAAATGAACCCTAGTGCTTTATAAACTTATATTTTAGACCTTAACCTTTTAGCCATTGAACATTTCCATATTTACAAAATGGTACTTAATTTATCGTTTTTACGTTTTAAACCCTAGATCTGTAAATGCTCATAACTTTTCGTTCGTAACTCCGATTAAGTCGATTCTTGCGCTCACGAGATCGTAGAGACGAGTACTATTTATTAGTACTGTTTTCATAGTCATTAGGTATTGTTTGGTGTACTGTTTCTTAGTTGCTTGTATACTTGTTTCTTGCATGTCTTGTATCATTGTGACGATAAATAGAAGAACGCACTTTTCGAAGACCTCAAGAGAAAGACTTGAAGACATGAGCAACAGCAAAGGGAATCAGGCAAGTGTCCTTGATGCACATTGAGCCTACTTCTTTACTATCTGAATTTACTTTTAATGCACTCGCATTTAATTTGAATTCTATTGTGTCATATCCTGTTCCATACTTTTACCTTGTCGCCTTGGTTTTGGGTGTAGTGTTATAGTATGGGTACGTCATTGCTTAGCATGCTCACAATGGGGTTTACAACTGAATGAAATGCTAATATTGATTAAGTATCCACTTGAACATAATGATCAAGAACTGGTAATGCTTTTTAGCAACATGGAACTTAGGTGATCCCGACGAGAGGATTGTCGATGATGGTGCCGGTGCACACCGTTAGTTGTGGTGGTACCTGTTTGGGATCATAAGGACCGGTTCTTGGAACGGCAACCCAGGACTTCCGCACAAAGCACAGGGCCGATAATGGGTAGGTAAGGTTTAGTACCAAGGTAACTTCCCGGCTTTGCGGGCGTCGAGGAAGGATAGAGGAAGAAGGTGTCTTCCGGATTCGGGCGAGGAAAGGCGAGTACTTGAAGCCACGGTGCAAGAGGGGGCCTCCGGGTGATGCGTCACTTTTACGGTGGTGAAACCTTAGCATGGGCGTTTTGCAAGTCGGGAAGTCCTTCGAAAGATCTTGCGGTGATCTCTTGACCTCACACCTAAGGAAGTGTGCTTGGTATAATGGAGGTTTTAGTCACCGACGGGTGATGGAATCACCGATCCGTGGGTAAAGTTGTGCCACCTCTGTAGAGTGTAAAACTGTTATAACAGCCGTGTTCACGGTCACGAACGGCCCGGATCCTCACGAGAACTAGAGGGTATGGACGGGTGGAGTAACTCGTAGGCCGCTACGGCGGGGTAACTCGTAGTGTGGTTGGCTACGGGCGGGGTAACCTCGTAGTGTGGTTTGCTACGGGCGGGGTAACCTGTAGGTGTGATTCGCTGCAAGTAGGGTAGCTTGCGTGGTTGACGAGTGGGGTAGCCTCGTTGGTTCATATTCGCTTAGTCAATAGGTTTCTTTAATTAACTTGACTAGTGTAGGTGCTTTCTATTGCAAACCATGTGTTGGCCTTCCTTTTATTCAGCTTGCATGACATGTATTCCCACACTTGCTGAGTACGACATGTACTCACTCTTGCTATTTCCTTTTTGCTACAATCAATCGCTGCTCGGAAGATGGAGAAGACCACCGATGAAAAAGGTCTAGGCGTGCGAATCCCTGGTCGATTGCCCGTGGTGTTATGGAGTCTTCCGCTAGCGTATATTGTATTTAGTCCTTTGAGACAATATCGATGTAAGTATTTGATTTATTAAAGACATTGTTCTTTTATCACATTATTTGTCCCGTGTGCGTGAAAACTTGTTCCTGGGCACGCATACGGATGCATTCGGTTTTGGTCGTTAAAACCGGGTGTGACAAAGTGGTATCGAGCCTTGTCGACCGTAGGATGCAAAGCTTAGGAAGGATTGTCGTCTCTAAGAGTATTTTGTTTTGAAATAAAAACTATGTTGCAAAATTCTACACTTCTTTTCTACAAATTCTTTCTTAGGATTCTCTCCCTCTAGTGTCATTCTTTGCTCAATGAATTTCTTGCTTTTTGTCTCATTTTTGCTAAATCTATTTTTGTTCCAAACATTTTATAGCTGGTCCTAGCCAAGATCGTTGATCGCAAATGCAGTTTCGGCCATCGCATTCACCATGCTCCCGAGATCACCCATAGCCATGACGAAGAAGGAGTGGAACAAGAAATGATGGAAGTTCCACTAGCATATCATGAGGTTCGTGAGTTTGAGAGTGATGGACTAAATGCTGGAACACTTTTTCCTAACATGCTTTGGAAGATGCTGCAAGAAATAGGATACGTGAAGCCACCAAAGTACTTTGGAGCTCGAGAAGTCATTGAAGGATCGGTGCCACACTCGGGACGTCCATGTGCTCATCTATGCTCAAGAGCCTCGTTAAAGGAGCTCATGAGATTGAGAGGACTCACAAAGCCATTGCCCCAAGGAGAAGTTTATTCGCTGGAATTCGTGATGCTGCTCGCCAAGCCATCCTGGTTACTCACTCAAGGTCCCGTGCTTATTGGGAAGAGACGGAGTATGCTCACTTCCCTCAACGAGCAAGCGGATCCACCTACATCCACGTAGACCCTGTGGAGGAACAAGGAAATTGGAAGCTTAAGAAGCAAGTGGCTCTCGCCAAGGTGCTCACAAAAGAGTTGGATGAGAATGCAGAAGAAGTGGACTTTTGGCATGAGAAGTACACCAAGGCTATGAGGATTAACCGCAAGCTGAAGTGTCGTCTACCCGAAGATTTGGAGTTGTCCTCGGATGAAGAATTTGAAGAAGAGGCGCTCGAATCACCTCCACGCAAGATTGCAAGTCGCGCTCCACCAGCCTACGTTGTTCCAAACCAAGATGAGGAGGATTAGTAGTAGTGTCGTTTAGTAGTTAAACGTTTAGTAGAATGTCGAGTCGATGTACAATTTAGGTTAAATGTTTGATCTGTGGTGTGTCTTGTTTTGAGTTGGATCTTTGATTGTCCGAAGGTGTATTGCAAAGCTTTCGGTTTTGTCACTACATCTATTGTTTTGCATTAATGGGTATTAGTTTCGCTATTCCTCATTTTCCCTCCTTTCTTCACCCCATTCTCTATTCTCTCCTCTTATGCCCAAAACGAATGGATTTTCTCATATGATGAACCCAAGAACTGGAACCGTTGATGGTAGCATTCATTCCGAGGAGAACACCATCCAGGACAGTTCATCCCCTACTCGCTAGCTCCAAGCAAGAACAACAAGATTGGCAATTTTCCAATGAAGAGGTCATGACCAGTTTCTAACGACCAACGAGATCACTTCGTAGTTGTTAGCCTTGGACGAAGAGAGCATGTCAAGAAAGAAGAGGAAGCTCATATCGGATAGCGGCACTGAAACTCCGGATCAGCACTACAAGAACCCTAGAGTCCGTGAAGCTTGCTATTGCTGCAAACGTCGTGGTCACCCATGTTTTCTTCGGATCACCCAGGGTGAGCCTACGACATCGCATCAATCCTCCAGAAAGAGGAGTTTTCAAAGAGGTGATTCCAACCGATTTTTCCAAAGACCCACACTTGGAAGGAATCAATGCTCACTTTGTGGTAAACATGGTCACTACTTCGAGACCTGCCCCGGGAAGAATATGATGTGTTTCGGTTGTGAGCAATATGGCCATTACGCTGATAAGTGTCCAATGGGGAAGTTTACTCCATCGAACTCGAATATTGCTTGTTTCGAAGCAGGTGGAAACAGAAACTCTCTGTCGGGCCATGAGCCGTTGTTCACTAGATGATCACCCCTCAACCTCCGGTTTACACCCCGAATCTTCTCAGCTCGGTGTGAACCCCGAAGAATCCGATAAAGCTCAAGTCGTCCTTAAGCGTGGGATTTGTTACCATTGCGAAGAGGAAGGACACTATGTTAACGAGTGTCCCAGGCACCAGCAAAAGGGAACATCGATAACAACCACGACACGATGCCATCAACTCCCACAACAAATTTGTCATCCTAGTCCAAGAGGTTCCTACACGTGCAACAGGAGACAAGTCAAAAATTCCCGTCCATGAAGAAGTGCAAATCTAGAAGGATCGATGGATTTCCGGTCAAGAGGGCAATAGTGTTTGTCGATAGTTTGTTTAATTTTTTGTCCAAGTATTATGGTTGTTGAGTCGTCCGAACAATGTTATCCGAGACAATGAGTCCGTATGATTGAGTGATACTTACCTCAAAGAATATGGAATGGTAATATCCTTGTTCTTTTGGAATGGAACCTGAGGAAATGTGACATACGAGGAGAGTAGGACTTATGGATATAAGGTCATGGGATGTTGGAAGAGTCACGACGGACGTGTACAATCGAGTGTGAAGCCCTAGATTCCGTTAGGAAAAGCTCACCCACCTAAAATTTCTTGCTAGCCACGCCGAATCTCGGGACGAGATTCCTGTTAGGGGGTAGCCTTGTAACACCCCGAATTTCAAATTCGGGATGTGCATGAAATTCACAAAATTTTAAAACTTTTTAAAGCATATTTAATTATTATCTAAAAGATAATATTTTAATTATATTTCTCTCTTTCTTCCTAAAGAGGAAGAGTTAGTTTTAAACCCAACTATTGAAAAGGAGATATTGTATTTATAAAGTTTCAATAATGAAGTTTCCCAAAAGAACATATGATTTTGTTTTGATTATGAAAATGACTTAATAAAAAGACTTTATTTGTTTATTTTAGAAAACAATATTTTACACAAGGTATTTTTCCCTTTGCAAGAAAAAGAAAAGTGTGTTATCATTTTATGACAAAAAAAGAGTTATCTTTGTAAAATAAATAAAGTTTGATCTATAGAAACGTTTATTTAAGAAACACTTTTGATTTATGAAGGTAATCTATTTTAAGAAAATGATTTAAGAAAATAAATTAATAAGCAATTATATTTGAATTATGAAAATAAGTTTATTTCAACAGGCATTATTTTATACAAGGTATTTCACTTTGAAAACAAAATGAGAGCTTTATCATTTCGTGCGAGAAAAAGGAGTTATTTCCAAAACTTAATAAAGTTTGAATTATGAAAGCTTTTGAATTAAGAACACATTTGATTTATAGTTTAAATACTTTAAATATGTGAAAAGGGCTTACCAAATAAATGTATTTGATTTATGTAAATGATTACTTAATAAATGTAATAGATTTATGAAAACTAGTTTCTTTTATCAATACAGGGGGTTTATAAAAGGATTTATGAAATAATATTTAGTTTTGTTTAAAGTATTTTATTGTGTTTTAGCTCCAAGATATTTCCAAACAATTAAAAATGTTTGTCTTTAGTTGATAAAAGAGTGGTTTTAAAAAGACAATTTATAAACCCTTTTATGCAAAAGCCAATTATTTTCTAAATTTAATTAATTAATACAGATTATATTTTGGCTGAAATGCATGCACGTTGACTAGTTACATTTGGTCTTTATTGTGTGAATATTTCATTTGAAAGTTTGAGTAGAATTCATTTGCATAGAAGAAATAGAAAAGGGAAAAAGAATAAACCCTCGGCTGGCGCGTGGGCCGTTTTTCTCCCGGCCCATTCCCTCTCTCCCTCCCTTTCCCCTTTTTCCCGAGCTGCTAGCCCGCGGCCCGACCAACCCACCAGCCCGCAAGCCCCCGTAGGCCCGGTCGCGAGCCCACCCGCCGGCCGGGCCGCGCCGCAGCCCGCGCCGCAACCCTAACCCTAACCGCGTCCGGACGCCGCCGCCTCTCCTTGGCGTGCGCGCCACGACGATCCTCGTGCCCCGTGCTCTATAAGACGGAGACCCCGAGTCCCGTGCCCTCTTTTTCTTCAAATCTCGCCGCCTCTCGTGCCTCCACGACCTAGCGCCGCCACCACCACCGTCGCCATTAGCGCCGCCTCCCCCTACCTCGACGCGCCGCCGTGAGAAGCGACGCTGGATCGTCCCGACGCCACGACCGCCTCCGCACGACTACGCCGCTCCCTCCGGCGGTCGCGCGACTCTAAACCGACGCCGGGTCGCCTCCACGACGCCACCGGAGCACGTCGCGCCCGCCTTGCCACCGTGAGCCACCTCCGGTCGCCTCGCTCCCGCGCGACCCTCTCGGTGAGCTTCCCGCACCCTCTGCTCCTCTATCCGCTAGCCGGCGCAATTAACGGGCCACCGGAGCCCGAGATCAACGGAGCGTCGCCGCGGGCCATGGCGTTCCGCCGTGTGGCTCAACGCCGGCCACCCCCATCACCGTCACCCCCATCGCCGGCCGCACGATCCGGAGCCAACGGCTCGATTAGATCCCCGAAGGGGTACGCCTCCCGGTCTAGGTAGACCCATGGACCGCGCACCCGCCCCCGGTCCATAGTCCCATAGACCCGGTCCACGGAATTTCCGATTTAAAATAATTCGTTAAATCCTGGTAAAATGGTAGATTTACACTTAGGCCCTTATAGTTTTAGTTTAATGACAACTAGGCCCTCCGTTTTTACATAAACGCCCCTATGTTTAGTTTTTATTTGCGATTAAGCCCCTGGTTTCGCGTAGAACGAACAACTTTTGCAATGTAACCCCCGAGCTTATTTTTAATTATGTTTAGATCCTAAACTTTTACATAAACAACCCTTGGTTTTTCCTAAATTATATTTCAGTCCTAAACTTTTACATTTTAGTCCCTATACTTTCTAAAAATTATGAATAGGTCCCTCGACTTGGCTATTTTGCGAGATAAGCCCCCATAGTTTTACTATTTTACATTTAGGTCCTTCTATTTATAAAATCCAACCATAGGGTTTATTTTAATTCTGTTTTAATCCTTGCTAGGACTATAAAATTTGTAAATCAACCCTTGTAGTTTGTTAATTTTGCGAACGTATATTTTGTGACTTGGGAAATTTACATGCTAGCCCCCTAAGTCTATAGTTAATTACGTTTATGACCTTTATTTCATAAAAGCCACTCTAGTGTTCGTTTCGATTCTGTTTTCGACCTAACCTTTTTCATTAAGGCTTTTAGTTAATTGTTAAACTATTTTAAGTCCTTAAGCCATACTTATTTCAATATGTTAATTATGTCCTTTTTACGAAACACCCCTAACCTTTCATCAAATTACGTTTATGCCCCTATTTTCTCAAACCACATTAAATCGTGTTCTTTTTCAAAATGAACCCTAGTGCTTTATAAACTTATATTTTAGACCTTAACCTTTTAGCCATTGAACATTTCCATATTTACAAAATGGTCCTTAATTTATCGTTTTATGTTTTAAACCCTAGATCTATAAATGCTCATAACTTTTCGTTCGTAACTCCGATTAAGCCGATTCTTGCGCTCACGAGATCGTAGAGACGAGTACTATTTATTAGTACTGGTTTCATAGTCATTAGGTATTGTTTGGTGTACTGTTTCTTAGTTGCTTGTATACTTGTTTCTTGCATGTCTTGTATCGTTGTGACGATAAATAGAAGAACATACTTTTCGAAGACCTCAAGAGAAAGACTTGAAGACATGAGCAGCAGCAAAGGGAATCAGGCAAGTGTCCTTGATGCACATTGAGCCTATTTCTTTACTTTCTGAATTTACTTTTAATGCACTCGCATTTAATTTGAATCCTATTGTGTCATATCCTGTTCCATACTTTTACCTTGTCGCCTTGGTTTTGGGTGTAGTGTTATAGTATGGGTACGTCATTGCTTAGCATGCTCACAATGGGGTTTACAACTAAATTAAATGCTAATATTGATTAAGTATCCACTTGAATATAATGATCAAGAACCGGTAATGCTTTTTAGCAACATGGAACTTAGGTGATCCCGACAGGAGGATTGTCGATGATGGTGCCGGTGCGCACCGTTAGTTGTGGTGGTACCTGTTTGGGATCATAAGGACCGGTTCTTGGAGCGGCAACCCAGGACTTCCGCACAAAGCACGGGGCTGATAATGGGTAGGTACGGTTTAGTACCAAGGTAACTTCCCGGTTTTGCGGGCGTCGAGAAAGGATGAAGGAAGAAGGTGTCTTACGTATTCGGGCGAGGAAAGGCGAGTACTTGAAGCCACGGTGCAAGAGGGGGCCTCCGGGTGATGCGTCACTTTTACGGTGGTGAAACCTTAGCATGGGCGTTTTGCAAGTCGGGAAGTCCTTCGAAAGATCTTGCGGTGATCTCTTGACCTCACACCTAAGAAAGTGTGCTGGTATAATGGAGGTTTTAGTCACCGACGGGTGATGGAATCACCGACCTGTGGGTAAAGTTGTGCCACCTCCGCGAGTGTAAAACTGTTATAACAGCCGTGTTCACGGTCACGAACGGCCTGGATCCTCACGAGAACTAGAGGGTATGGACGGGTGGAGTAACTCGTAGGCCGTTACGGGCGGGGTAACCTGTAGTGTGGTTGGCTACGGGCGGGGTAACCTGTAGTGTAGTTTGCTACGGGCGGGGTAACCTGTAGGTGTGATTCGCTGCAAGTAGGGTAGCTTGCGGTGGTTGACGAGTGGGGTAGCCTTGTTGTTTCATATTCGCTTAGTAAATAGGTTTCTTTAATTAACTTGACTAGTGTTGGTGTTTTCTATTGCAAACCATGTATTGGCCTTCCTTTTATTCAGCTTGCATGACATGTATTCCCACACTTGCTGAGTACGACATGTACTCACTCTTGCTATTTCCTTTTTGCTACAATCAAGCTGCTGCTCGGAAGATGGAGAAGACCACCGATGAAAAAGGTCTAGGCGTGCGAATCCCCGGTCGATTGCCTGTGATGTTATGGAGTCTTCCGCTAGCGTATATTGTATTTAGTCCTTTGAGACAATATCGATGTAAGTATTTGATTTATTAAAGACATTGTTCTTTTATCACATTATTTGTCCTGTGTGCGTGAAAACTTGTTCCTGGGCACGCATACGGATGCATTCGGTTTTGGTCGTTAAAACCGGGTGTGACAGAACAGTTCATCTCGGACCCACAACAAATGTTTCAATATAGACTTCTCTTTTTCATTGCAACTTGCACAAGTATTGTTTGCATCTATTTTTTTCACACTTGTATATGATTGTGCGCACTATCTAAAGGTATTTTTGTTCTATTTTTTCATAACTACGTTGTATCGTATTTTGTACTGAAATATCTGTTGTGTGTTCCATCTTCCTGTTGGGCCCGAGTAGTTAAAAATTACTCGGGCATGATTTTTTTATCTAAAAGAACGCACAGGTAAAATCTGTGTGTTCATCACTTCCCTCGCTATCGTCTGCGGTTTTATGTGTGCCTTTTCCTAGTGAATACAAGGAAAATGGTTCATCAAAAATAAATATAATTTGTTTACATTCGTGGAAATAATACTACAAATTCGAATCGGGTACTGGAGCCCTTTATTATTTCTTGCTGATTCTATCAGGGTACAAAAAGGGGGAGAACGAAACGTACAACAACAAAAAACATTAAGAAACGGCTAACAAGGTAAGGCTCCATTCTTGGATTAGAATGCCACTGAAACTTCAAGGGTTGACATCACCATATCCAGATCCACCACCTTGCCCACCACCTTTACCACCGTTTTTGCTCCATCCTTCACCGCCACCACTGCTACTAGCACCTGCGCTTGTGGAGCTCTGTTGATAGCTGACGCCCCCACTACTTCCAGAGCCAGAGCCACCACCGGCACCGTAACCAGCAGATTCACAGTAATCTCCGTCTTCTCCACTGCCAGCTTCTCCACCGCCACCACCTCCACCAGTACCTCCGGCTTCTAAGTGTCCGCCATAAGTCTCTGCACTCTTCTGGGTAGAACCTTCGCTTGAACCAGCTCCACCTCCGGAACCGAACCCACCATACTTCCCACCACCACTACCTCCACCTCCACCTCCAGCAACAGCACGGGAAGATGGCCCATTTTGCCCCATCTCAGCTGACCCAGTGCCACTCCCAGAACCACCACCAGAACCACTCACAAATCCACCACCGGCACCCCCTCCTTTGCCTGACCCAGAGACGTCAGCGTATGTTGGTTCAGCACCGCTGGTGTCAATTAGGAAAGTGACTAGGATGACAAGGAAGCCAACTGTTACTGGTCTAGTACTACCCATTCTGAAACAAAGGGTGTATGAGATGAATGCTATGGAAATAGGCTTCCATCTGTATTTATAAAAGGGCTGGAGGCCACGGAGAAGTTCTTAGGTCAGTATTATTATGAGACCAGACAAGTCCAGATCTTGGCACTGCAATATGGTCGGCGTATAGACTTTCATTTTATTTTCAGAAAGCTGCCGCATCGTTTCTTTTGATCTGCAAGTGGGATTAAACTTATACTCCATTCGTTGACATCGTTGACTTTTTCATTACGTTTGACCGCTCATCTTATTTAAAATATTTTTTCGGATATGTAAAATTATAAGTCATGTTTCAACTTACTTTGGTGATAAAACAAATCATAGTAAAATATTTGATAATTCTTAAATTTTTTTGAATAAGGCGAATGGTCAAACACAACAAAAAGTCAACATCGTCAACAATTTAAGAACAAAGAGAGTATTTACTTTTGGATTAGGCTGTAGCTTCTCTTAATTAAAGTGAAGGCCGTTACCTCTTTCCATTATTTAAAAAAAAATTGTTTATTGACAAGTGGCCTCTTCATCAGTAAATTATGGAAAAATCTGACCAGCAAGTGGTAGCCCGTTAGTCGGCTCCATATATTATTTATTTATCTTCTCTTGTTTTTTTCTATCTCTAGCTCAATCCCTGTATGAATCCTCACGTAATCTGATTTACTGTATTCGAGTGTCAATCATAATATAATGGTGAAGATTATGCTGTTTTAAGAAAGGTGTTGCATTTGGTCTTATCTTGAATACTATTTATGGTAATCAAAAGATGTTGAGCATTAAAATATCGAACTTGAATTTGAAAGTTATACCACAAGTATGAATTATGTGGAGCAAATTTTGAATACCCGGTGCTTAAATTGTGATATCCAAATTTAAAAGGAGTAGCTTAGTACCAATCTTTTGTGAAAAATTAAAATGCTTATGTTGTGAACTTTGGAATTGTTTTTATCAATGATCATACCTACCAATGCCATATATTTTCAGCAAAACATCTGAACATTCTAAAGAAGAGAATGACATTAAATTAATGATTGAGTTCAGTTAGGATTTAATTATTTTGGTGTGAGACTTAGAAGCTGGCCATACCTTTGTGTATTTTTGCTTTCTAGCCTTGATTTACTCATGCAGTGCTAATTTCCACCTTGGGGATTATGCACACTTCACAGAGTATCCAACATAATCCAAAAATCTTGTTGTGAATTATCAATCCTTGACCACATCCCAAATTCTTGGCTATACAATATATTGCATCAACAATGGAGCAAGAATGAAGAAGATCCGAGCAGCGGGTGCGTGCAAGACCCCTGCGTTGATCGACGCTCTTTGGTGCCGATCGACGCAAAGTAAAGATTCAAGCAGAAAAATAAAGGAAAATATCAAATAAATCAAATAAAGGGTGCACTACTGAAATGAAAGGTTTGCTCGAGCTAGATTTTACGTGTGGGGGAGAGGATACCCTCAACGATGCTCAAGAAAGTTCAGGAAATTCATTGCAATATACCAAGAATTATTCAAAACATGTGCAATCCGATAGTGGGAAATTTCTTTCTCCCAAGATCAGTTTTTGCTGTGTACAAGTCCAATTATCTAAAAGGGGTGAGTTTCTTTCTAGAAACTTTAACTTCTAATGGCCTTTTTGACAAGTCTCCATAAATCCAATCAAGAATTATTTCCTAGCTTTAACATATGTTATTGATTTATGTCTACATTCCTTGAACTATCTTACCTAGCTAGTCATACTACACAAATATTTGTCATTATATTACAACTGATTATGATGTACATTATAGGTTGAGTAATTTGAAAGATGAGTTGTTGCCTTAGATCACTGATAGATGATTCTTTATATTCACAACAATTTTTGAATGATTTACACATGAGGAAAGACTGAATTTTAATTTGGATATGAAATGACTTGCTTTGGGGTGTGATTTCAAGCTAATGCCCATATTTTAGTACTTTGCAAGATATTAATACAACTTAATCCATAAAGAAACAATGCCCACCATTTGATGATTTGAGATGCTTTATGATGGAAGGAAGGATGTGCATGCTTTTTCTTTCTTTCACTTTACTCGGGATGAGCAAAAGGTTTAAGTGTGGGAGAAGCTGTTTGCACTCCCTAGGTGCCCATTTACATGTGAATATTATCTTAGTTAGAGTATAATTGACACTAATATAGGTCATTTACCTAGGAAATTAGCTATATGTTTGTATATGTGTGGTTTTGGAACTTTATTGTAGATATAGGTCAAATTGGCATAAATGAAGGCTATATAGAGGACAAGACAGAGGGGGTGCAGAAGGCCCACTGTGCTGATCGACGCAGACATGTGCTGATCGGCACAGGAGATGATTCGGCGCATCAAGGGCAGCCCAAGGTCCATTCCACCAACATGGAAGGTTAATTGCATGAGATACTTGAAGATATCTATCGAGAAGAGATTTAGGAAACTTCAAGATCCAAATGCGCAATGCAATACTTTATCTCGAAGAACATGAGATAGAAGACCCACATGGAAGCTATGGAAGATAAGAGAACCGACTCGGAGAGGAGATCGACCACAACACGGCTCGCGCCGATCGGCGCGTTATGGAAATTACTAGACTCCTACTCCTTTACGTGCTTAGTTTCTATATATACTTGTAAAACCCTAGAACAATGAGAGACAATAGAGACAGGACACCACATTTGTGAGTTAGAGCCACTGGGGTTTCACCCCATTATAATAGATCTCTAGTTAAGTTGCAAGAACCATTGGTGATTAGAGTTGATCCGTCAAGGCAGGCCTTCTCGATTGTGATATATCTTACACTATGTATCTCAAGGATGATTACATGTTGATGATGGTTATAGTGATAGTGCTAAGCTTATGCATATGCTTGCGCCAATTGCTTAGTTCTAGGCTAGGTATTAAGATGCTATCTTGATCGTGGTGATTAGGATAGTACTCAGATCTTGTACTTGAGTATAGTTGCTTGATGATGCTATTGGTGTGGTTTAGTAGTGATAGTGCTAAGCTTGCGCAACACCCGTAGATAGTCAAGTAGGGTAAGACGCTCCAACGATTAAGGGTTTGCCACCGGCAGCAATAAATTGGTAGTTACCTAGAAAGGCAAGATGTTTTTATTCATCTAAGATTTGTAGTTGATCTATGTAATTTATCCATTATGATGCTATCTAATTAGACTTTCTGATTACGATCCCAACTAATAGATATCTGGTTGCTCGAAGTTGTTATCTTTTAGATTGCGTAGCGCACCGATTGGCACACCCCTACGCCGATCGGCTCACCACCGAACTTCGCACCGATCAGCTCATCTAGAGCGTCGATCGACACAACAGACCAACAACACCCTTCCGCTCAACAACCAACAATAGTTCGGTTAGATCTTTTATTGTTAATAATATTCAATTCCCATTAGTCCTTGTGGATTCCATTAAACCTTAGAATACTCTAAGAGCAAAAGTGCTACAATTGTACATTGTCCTCTTGCGGTATATAAGTGGGTGCGTGGATACGACCAACAGGGGCTACTATTTGATAGTGGTTAGTTAAAATTTGCAATCCTGAATTCTAAGACCGGTCGAATATCCAAGCGACATGACCTCGTTAACGGACCGCCACCATGAGCTATATCTCGGTGCAATTGTGAGCTAGCGGTCATGTGATTGGTTGGTCGTGTTGGAGTGAACCATCGTTGTTTAGCCACGGATCAGACCGGTTGAAGCGGGATAAAATTTGTATTAAGTCACCGGTTGTTAGAGTTGAGTTATTTTAGCATATGATGATTGATCTAAACAGATACAGTTTGCGTGAAAGGAGAAAATTGTTATATGTTGAAATTATTATGCATTATTCCTTGAAATTAGTTTACTTGAGACCCACTTATTGTATGTTGATGTTCTAATCACGATGGATTGAACATTTAACCCTTGATTGGCCATTTAGATCCTAGATAAACCTAGATGTTGTAGTTAACTTAGTAAACGGTGACGCTATAGTATTGCCTAGGATATGTTACTATTATCATCATACACCCTTTTGTGAAAATGTGTTATAATGAGTTTGGTAGTGTGTGTTGATGGGCGGGTGATAGACCAACGGTGTTATGGTTAGTAATTGAAATCCTCACCGGATCCTAGCCTTGTTTCTGCGGTTTCGGGAGATCCCGGTCCGGGCCGGTTTTACCGTGAGACCGGGATCCCGGATTTGAATTTTGAAATTTTGAAAGAATTTGCTATGAAAATATGTAAAAAAAAACTAGAGGAAATATGATGAATTATGGTGAAATCAAATCTTAAAAATTATCAAGTTTGAGTTATGAAAAAATTGAAGTCAGCTACAAGTGAAGAAAGAAACAGAGAAAAAAACTTATCTACTCCCTCCGGACGTCTCTATCCCCAATCCCACACATAGATCAGATCACGCAGAAGAAGAAGAGTAGAACACAAGAGAGACTCCGTAGAGAGGAAATTTCAGTGGAAGGAAATGTTCGTGATGAAGATGATCCTGAGTTGCAGCGTGTCTTGCAGATGTCTAGGGAGGACGGAGGACGCATTTGCTAGACGAGTCCGTTATGTAGGAAGCCACTATGACCATGGTGGTGGTTCTGGTTCATTTCAGCCCCCTACTCAAGGTCGGGGAGGTGGTGGTGGTGGTTTGATGGGAATGTTTAGAAAGTCTACCTCGAGTAGAAGAAGTAGTTTGGGGGACACAACGGTGCAAACAAGGATAGATATCGGGTCATGGTCAAATAAGGCTAAGAATACGAAGCAGGCAATTGGTAGGGCTTGGGCTAAATTCTTAGGCTCCATATTCACAATGGGTTGTGATGCAAGACAGGAGAAGAACACGAGGTGGGCAACATGATCAAGGTAGCAACCTCTCACCTCAACAAAGTGATAGTTTCTATAGTGCAACTTAACAAAGTGCTAGCTCCTATAGTGCAAGTTCCGAGCGACACCCATATGGCCGCTACAATTACAAATTGGGTGATCCATCCACTAAAGCACCGATTACTTGGATTTATGAGTGGTAAGACCCACAACTTACAATATGTGGTACTCGGATTGGCAATGCAGCCAGGATTGGAGAGGATTAAGTTGGCACGAATATAGGGCACGATTATTGGCTACCGAACATATTCAACTCATGTCAACCAAGGAATACTACGAGCCAAAATACAATGTATGGCAGCAACCATGGTGTTGAATTCATGTTTATCTGTCATAGCTTGTAATTGACCTATGTGTGATGGATGTACGTTCCATGTCTTTCTCATGTATTTGTGATTGATTAATGTTTTATGTATCATGAATATGGGTACAAATATTATGGAACCGTCATGTCAATTTTTTAGATTAATTACGAGCCTTTGTTCATGTTCTGTACTCACATCAAGATTTACACTAAATGCACCAGAATCCTGGTAATCCCGGTCGGGATCCCGGTCCGTCCCATCCGGACTGCCAAAACGGAGTTCGATCGGAAACATGACCGAGATTACCGGTTTCCGTGGAAATCACTGGTCGCAGGTGAAACTCATAGTACTGATGTAGAGTACTTGGTGTTTAGGTGTATGTCCATTTGTCATGGACAAGTATTTGGACTGCCATATAAGGATTGGTTCTTCGGACCCCAAATTGGTGATTTAGTGTACAACCACATAATTTGTTATGGGCAGAACTGAACACCAAACCTTAGGTTACGCAGCAAGAGGTTCCATCAAGTGTAGTAGTTTACGAGGTCTGGGATCACTCTTGGTGAAGTCCAATACTTGGCACATTATGGTGGAAGGTAAGCCTTGGTGTCATATCCGTCGGATCCCTTAGCACTCTTGGTGGACTTGTAAGCATGCCTAGTTGCGGTGGTAGTGTTATGTGTTCCGTAGCTAAGAACATATAGCTTGTGGGTAAAGTATACCAACCTCTACAGAGTGTATAAAAGTATCCGGATGTCCGTTGTCACGGTATATTGACACACCAAACCTTGAGCTCTCGTCGATTAGCCACGGATGTTAAACCGTTGATGTGTGAGTGGGCATCCTTGTTCCCGTGTTTTGAAAATGGTGTTGGCATTGGTTGACAGAGCTATTATGACCTTCGGTCGATAGGCACAACTAAATTATTGCAACCGTCGGGATTGACGAATATCTCCTTTAGGTCCAATGAACTAAAATTACAAATTGTTTCCTCTTACACCCATTTGAGTCTATAGTGAGCCCTTGCATTCGCACAATCCACAAAACCCTTACCCCAGCCTTGACTATAATCCCAAATGCATATTAATACACCCTTTGATAGTGGTAGAGGTTGGTGAGTACCTTACATACTGACCCGTTGCTTAATCATTAAGACAAAGATGGAGATTACTTTGGAGATGATGAGTAGGTCGTGTCCTTCAATCGGAGTTGCCTGTAGAGTTGATGAGGCTTTCCGGTGTGTTTTTATTTATTTGAGGCTAACCAATCCACCTCTTTGATTGCAATCCAGACTATATATCGCCTAGCTACTTCCCTTGAGGAATTAATAAAGGTTGTTGGATCGGATTTGTATCATCTACGTGTGTACTAACTAATGTTCTCGGGATTGGTACCTATATACGGCGTTTTCCTTGAGAGGGGTGTCACAATAGTAAATTTTTCAGCGATAACGGTAACCGCTGCTATAGACACCTATTTTTAGCTACGCAAACGTAGTGAGGAGTTCAGCGTCCGCTGCTACAGTGGCATTTCGCCCACCGCTACAGTGATCATTTCTTGTAGTGATCTATTCACAATCCTCTCTATGAGTTGTTAGTTCCTCCCCATCTCCTGTAACCGTATTGGCTAAGTTCTACACGTGATCAACCTAGTGAATTGTGATGCACAGATTATTATAACTTAATTTGTTACCGTAGACTTATTCCATGTCCACTCTTTCTTCCTGATAACTAATTATAATTCGGTACTAGTAAGACCATTCTCAGTGGGTCTTTCATTTGTATTTATTAGGTGACACATCAAAAATTAAGATGACATGACATGCTATTTAATATGAAAGGGGAGAGAAGCCTTTCATTAGTATGAAAGTATGCTGACACTCTTTCCAATTCGATGAGAGGAGAATGAAAGATGCATTGAGACTATTTTCCTTTCATGTAAAAAAATACGAATTCCCGTTGGTACACATATACAACAATTTAATGTTTTATTTAGCCTATGAAACTGTAAAATAAAAGAGTGCACTGAGAGATGCACTTTCTTTCACATAATAAGATTAGAAAACTGACGTCTCATACTTGGAAATTTGAAATGTACGGGCCACTGAGAATGGCCTAATAAGTAATAATTAAGTTGGATTGGGAAAACAGGTTACCATGAGCGTTATTGGGTTGATTGTACTACTTGATTTTGTTAATCCTTCTGGATGTTCAAATTTAATGCAAGAAAGATAAGCACTACGAAGTACTTTGTAGGAAATCGTGCCATTGACGTTACAGATGATTCTCGCTATAACTATATTTGCATTGGAGGACTTCTGATTGATCTAAGCAATAAAAATTTGGAATTATAGAGAGATTCCTAACCCATGAATCTGACCTTTTCGCTAATTAGTTTGACATTTTCAAGGGGTGTGCTACGATTTAATTTTCTTACGTAACAGGACATGTAACGAGGCTAATTGGATCTAGTGCAAGAACATCAAGAGACAAAGGGAATCCTCTACTGACGTTCTGAAAAGTGAAAAGGTACAATATTATCTCAATCGAAGCAAGTTCAGTTGACGTAGCAAACATGACCTCGGCATTTGGGAATCTGGTCTTTCTTATTGATTCTCTAGGCACCTCTTTGATACAGCGGAGGTAGTCCCAAGAGTCGCGAACAAGTAATAACATCTTCAAATTTATGTGTGACGTGTGAGCTCTATCACTATGTAAAGAAAGAAAATTGAACAGAAATTTTGATCCAAGGAGATGAGAATATGGTCAAGCTACTAATAAAAGATTCTGGAATACGTCCCACCAACTGCTCCTAAATTAAACCTAACCCACAGTTGTGGTTGACCGTAGGATATGCCCTTTTTTAACAAATTATGAGCCTTAGTCGATATACAGTAAAATGGACTTTTCCTTTTTTAAGTTTACAAGCTCATTTATACTTTTAAAGCGTTATGTTAATGTTTCGAAATGCTGTTGTCAATGTAACGTCCTGCCACTCCGGGCCGGGTCCGCTTACACCTGGCAGCTTAATAGGCCCTCAAGATTTTCCTCACGAGATCAACACTAGTCCTTTCTGCGCACTTTTGTCCTCACTCGGTGCACACCCGGAAAGACTTCCGGTCGGTCACCCATCTCTAAATTGCTCTAGGCCAAGCACGCTTAACCTTAGTACTTTAGAGATGAGCTTCCGAAAAGAAGTTGCAACTTGTTGACATGAGTATTCTATCAATCCTATTAAGCCCTAGGCCAGGATGTTACACACTCACCCTCTTAGAAGACCGACGTCCTCGTCCGTCAACCCCAGAGCCAGAAACTTTCTCTCTTGGCCACGTCCGGTGTCCACTGCCGGCGCATGTGTCATACTATGTGACCATTCCGGGCCCACACCAGCCATGCACACCATGCCTGCGTACGTGCAACACATGTGCCCGTGAAACCGCGAGAGTCGGCTCGCTACCATCCGTAACGTCCCGCCACTCCGGGCCAGGCCCGCTTACACTGGCAGCTTAATAGGCCCTCAAGATTTTCCTCACGGATCAACACTAGTCTTTTCTGCGCACTTTTGTCCTCACTAGTGCACACCCGGAAAAGAATTCCCGATCGGTCACCCATCCCTAAATTGCTCTAGACCAAGCACGCTTAACCTTAGAGTTCTTTAGAGATGAGCTTTCGGAAAAGAAGTTGCAACTTGAGTATTCTATCAATCCTATTAAGCCCTGGGCCGAGGATGTTACGATCAATCAAGATGAAGGTAATGGATGATTGATGTGGTCCATCGTCTTTTATATGTCGTGTAATGAAAATCAAACTTTCCTCCCTCATCTTGCACTACTAAAATAACCCATTATGACGGCGGACACCCATTTAATCACAGGATGTTTTCAGGTTTAAAATAATTACTATTATTTTCCCTCAACTAATGGTCATTAGTAGGATCTAACGGTGTAGATTAAATTTTAGAAGTTAATAACTAATGGCCATTAGTAAGGTAATATTGTCAAAATAATATGATTATAATACAAAAATTCATCATAACTAATAAGTTAGTCAATTTTTACATGGATATGTTATAAAATATTTAATATAAATTTGATTAATCTCATTATTATTGTAGTCAAGTTTTAGTGTATTTAACACAAGTTTGTATGATAAAAAATAATATTTTTTAGTACAATTACTAAACTACCCTTGAACTAATGGCCATTAGTTGAGGAAAAATATTAGCCATTATTTTGGACCCGAAGGCTTCAATAATTTCTTATCGGAGAATAGGAACAAGAACCAAATTGTGCAAGGCACCATAAATGATGTGAAGGCACAGATTATTTTCATTTTCAGATTTGCCGGTATTTTCCATAGAGCATATTTCTAATTGATTGCATTGATGTTTGCGGCTCAATGCGTCGGCAACTACATTAGCCTTTCCGGGATGACAATGAATTTCCACTTCATAATCTTTTATTACTTGCAGCCATCTTCTTTGCCTCATATTCAGTTCTTGCCCGGTGAAAATATATTTAGTGCTTTTGTGATCGGTGTAGAGATGCACAAGATTTCCTATAAGATAATGTCTCTCCAAGTAGGATAATGTTGTTCATGTTTACGTAGCTGATGGGATGCATAGGCAATAACTCTACCTTCCTGCATAAGAACACAACCCAATCCTATGCCGGACGCATCGCAATATACGTCGAATGGCCTGGTGATGTCGGGTTGAGCTAAAACCGGAGCTGTGGTTAAATGGTTCTTTAAGGTTTGGAATGCATTCTCCCACTCAGGACTCCATTCAAATGTAGAATCGTTCTCCAATAATTTTTTCATGGGTTTGGAGATGATAGAAAAATTGGGAATGAATTTTCGATAATATCCAGCAAGTCCGAGAAAGCTACGGATGTGCTTGACGGTTCTCGGAGTCTTCCAATTCAGCACTTCATCAACTTTACTAGGGTCAAATGAAATTTCCTCTGCTGAAATAATGTGACCCAAGAATGGAACTTGATCTAGCCAAATTCACACTTGTTGTATTTTGCACAAAGTTGATGATCACGTAGTCGTTGAAGCACAATACGGAGGTGTTCAGCATGTTCTTCCTCCGACTTGGAATAAATTAGGATATCATCGATGAATACCACCACGAACTTGTCCAATTTCGGCATGAATACCGAGTTCATAAGGTACATGAAATAGGCCGGGACATTTGTCAGTCCAAAAGACATTACGAGAGATTCAAAAAGTCCATATCTCGTAGAGAAAATGGTTTTAGGAATATCCTTTGGCCGAATTTTAATTTGGTGATAGCCGGAGCAAAGATCAATTTTAGAGAAAACCCTTGCACCAACTAATTGATCGAACAACATATCAATTCGTGGGAGAGGACTTTTATTTTTTATGGTTACCGCATTGAGTGGCCGATAAACGACGCTCAACCTTAATGATTTGTCTTTTTTTTCACAAAAAGAGCGGCGCAGCCCCAAGGTGATGAGCTTGGACGAATGTACCCCTTATCCATAAGATCTTTGAGCTGCTCTTTAAGTTCTTATTCATTCGGAGCCATTTTATATGACCTTCTAGAGATTGGTGTGGTACCAGGCTGAAGTTCAATTTTAAATTCAACTTCCCAGTCAGGTGGCATGCCCGGCAAGTCATCCGGGAATACGTCGGGAAATTCACACACTACCGGAATGTCCTCTAATTTTCTTTCCTCGAGGTGCTGAATTTGAACCTTAGAAATTTTTGGACATGGTAAAGAGAGGACCGATGGGCCGTAGAGAGATGAATTTAAATGTACTTCACGAGTATCTATGTGTGGGACAGCCTTATGTAGTTTCATCCACCTCATCCCTAGGATCACATCTTTTTCTTGACCACCTAAAACAAGTAGCCTAGAAGGATATATTTTTCCGGCTAATTCAAGAGAGACGTTTCTTATCTCACGGTTTGTATTGATGATGCTACCGGGAGACGTTTCTTATCTCACGGTTCATGGTGGCTCTAACTCACGAATCTGGTGTCCCTCTGTTGACCTCTATATGTTCAAGGGGTTTACAAGTATTTATATGGACAATGCATGTAGAAGAGTCGCGTTCTAACCAATCATGGGATGTGCCGATCGGCACAAAGGTGGTGTCGATCGGCACATGTCGTGTCTTCATCGATCTCTCCTCCGAGTCATTTGTATTGCCTTCCATAGCTTCCATGTTGGTCCTCTCTCTCATAATCTTCGAGATAATTTTCGGACAATTTCTAGTTAATTTGAATTATACGGATTTATATACCACAAAGGCAATAAATGCTAATTATCGTAAAAAAACATGCATAAATGCATGATGATCATTAACCAAGGGATGAAATATGTCATGAGAGGTGCACATGCAAATCTTCATGATTTTTTACATTTATAAGGATTTAATTATGAATTTTTTACATGCTATTTACTTTTAATTAAACTTTAATTTTTTCACAGTAACCCTAGGTCAAAAAGTTGACCATTACAAAGTTCATGCTTCAAGGATTCCAAAAAAAATAAATTGTATTTTTCTCATTTTTATTTCGGAGATATGAATTTTACAGTTTTCAACAAAGTTCGTATATATTTACGACAATGCCATTGGCGAGCTCGAATAGAGCCATGGCGCCTGGTCGCCGGAGAGCGGCGTTGTAGCGCCGAACTTGCCAAAACGGTGCCGGATCCGGGATTTCTTCTCATTCGAAGGGAGCCCTTGGCAAGGGGTTCGCGTGGTGGGGTTCAAGGGATCGGGGGCTCACCGGAGTAGGCCGGCGACGAGTGGCGGAGCGGGGAGCTCATAGGCGGTGGCTGGCCGTCGACGGAGGGCACCAAATCTTGGGCTTCGATTCGAGGAGCTTCGGTGTGCGACGATGAACACCGCAGCTCGACATGGAGCTCGCTCGGCAATGGATGGCGGTGGGAAAAAATGAAACCGCACCATTCTCGTCAAACAAATCAAGAAAGAGGAGAGTTAGGGATGTGCGCCGGGGAGTGCTCGAAGGATTTGGAAGAAGAATCGCACGACGAGACGCACCATTTTGGGACCTCGTCACCGTGCTCATCTCGAATTCTAGAAAATTATAGTTCTGCCACCATACAACTTTTCTGTTCTTCTCCAAAACAATAGTTCTAGGATGAATTTGGAGTTGCCAATTTTTATGTATGCTCATCATAGATATTGGAGCAACTTTTGTTTAAATTCTGCTCTCAAAAATTCATAATATTCTTTTATTGCCTGCTGCTTTTCTGAATGAACTGAATTTTTAAGGGGTTTTATCCATCACTAAAAAAAATGGAAAAAAGCCCCAATATTCTTTTTGATATACCCCACAAGATTCTGCGAAAACATTTACATGTTGTTGTTGAAAATTTTGAGGTTTGGCAAAAGCTAGTTTGAACTTAATTTGAAATTAAATTTCAAACCCTAGCCATTTAATTTGCTTTCTATTCAATTTGGAATTTGGAAATGCAAATTTAAATACATTGCCTGATGAGGACATCACTCCTTTGGATACAAATGACACTCCTCCGCTGAACATTCAAGTACCAATCACTAGAGCTCGCGCCCGACAATTAAATTTAGAGGTGAGCTCGTTCCTAAGTCTTTCCTTTCATAATTTTGAGAATAGTTTGCTACCTAATGATTTTATTATGATTAGGAATCAAGGAGAGGACCATAATATGAATGAACTAGCGCTTGGAGGCGTGGAGGTCCAGCAAGAGGCGCAAGGCATTGTGGAGGCCCAAACCAAGTCGACTTCTAGTCTGTTTCGGAGTCCAGGAACAGTCTGAATTAAAATAGACGCCCAGATCGCATACGAAGTCGGATTTGGACGTTCTACATATGGATGGAAAGATAATTTCATAAGCTTTCCAGTGGAACCAGACCCACATCAAAATTCATCCGGAGTCGCCGGGAATCATTGAAACATTGGAACGTCCACAATCTGTTTTTGGTGCTGCGTCACCGTTTTTGGCCTTTGGGCCGTGTATCTCGTGTGAGCCCATTAGGGGAGCATCCAGGGGGTTCTTGCACGTCCTCAAGTCTTTATTAGCAGCAGCCGCCACCCAGGTTAGGGTTGGGTTTTGCTTAGATTATTCTGTTTAGACAGTTTCGCCGATCATCGGTTTGTGAGACCCCAACTTGTGAGATTAATCATACATCTGCAAATTTAGTTGCGTTCTTTCTTGTTCTTGCCTGTGTTCTTGATTCGCAGGCAGGGATTAGCCTTCTCGGGCGAGGTCAACTATGCAACGCCGGTTGATAACCATAGAGGACGTGGTGCTGCGATTGCGGGGTTCGAACGTGTTGTTCAGGAGCCGGATCGACGTGTGTCACATCTTCGCCAAATCAAGAGTTATCTGAACCTTTCGGAAGATCGGGACTCTAGTCCACATCAAGTGGTAATCAGAGCTTCGGATGTACCGTCGGGTTCGCCCTACCTTTAGTTTAGTTTGTTTCTTTATTATCCTATCATCCACGAAAAAGCCAAATTTTTTTTAGTTTTAGGGTTCATCCTGTCCAAGCCGTGTTTAGCCTTTGCATGTTTCAATTTCAGAGTCCGTAGTATTGAGTTTGTGTCCTAGTGATTGTTTTGTTGCTGGTTTAGTTCGTGTTCTTGTCGTCAGTTTTGTGCCCCTCGAAACCCTAGCCGAATTCCCTCAAGTTTACTCTGTCTCGGGAGTTTTTGTCACCTCCGCTGCATCCACCATAGTCCCACCCTACACTTCCACCCTTTTCATCTAGAACTCAACACCCCACGACCAAGACCTCCTCCTGTTTCCGTTGCATACATTAATCGTCAAAAAAAAAAAAAATCCTACCCGATTGCAATTCCGTCCACCGAAACCCTAATTCGGAGTCCCTTCCTTCAAACAGCCATAACTTTCGCATACGGACTTGAAATTAGGCAAAATTTTTTTGAAATTGGGTAGAAAAAATTTCGCATCTGCTCGTCCCCGCTTCGTCGGGCAGGAAAAATCTCGAAAAAATCAAAAAAAATAGTTAAGCCCACTGATCCGAGGAAAAAAGTTTGGAACCCGTCGCCGCTGCATCTTACTGAAAATCTGTAGGTCACATTCCTTCTCTGTTTGACCTGAAACTTTGCGTGGTTTCTATTTTGTTGCCTCTAAGTGGAAGAAAAATATCAAAAAAAAAATCAAAAAAGAAAAATTGTGATTTCTACTAGTGCTAAAAGACAAAACAGGGTTTTGGCCTGTTTTTTTGTGTCTAGTTGCTGTTTCTTCCTTGCTAGTTACCTTTTGCTTTGTTTCCTTTGTGCCTGTCATCCTTGCTTTGCGTGCACTACTGTTCTAGGATACGTGTAGACCAGCAACTAAGGACAAGTAGCTTTGGACATTTATTCAGCATTACTATCTGTTTTTGAATTGTGTTCCACTCACATATTTGGCCCTCCTAGCTCCACATACTACTTCTGGACAGCACGGGTTTTTGATCCTTGCAATCGTGGTACACGCCTTCTAGGTATCCTTTGCCTTGCTTGGTAAGACCCTTGTAAGAACTTGGTAAGACGTTCCATTTGCTTTTGTGAGAGTCGCCACTGTCCACCATAGTAGTAGTGTTTATTAGGGATAACCTTCATTGTTTGTTCCTGTTTTGGTATTTGCTATGACAGGAGATGATGCAGACGTTGGCACCCCTAAAGATTTCCACGAGTGTGTTAGTCAAGGCCAGCTTCAGTCTGTTCTTGACAGGACACGTGAGGAGATGACAGAAGCTGTTAACAAAGCTGTTACCGACGGCATCAACAAACTCAATCTCGGCAACCAGATTGAGCGGATGGATAAGCGGTTGTCCAAGATGACAGACACGGTTAATACTCTAGCGAAGTGGCGACAACGTTGATCGGCAAGCTGACCGAGGTGGAGAACCGTGTGAAGATCCACGAAGATGAGGCCGGTAGCAACACCGGTGGAAACAGAAAAGATGACAGGGTGAATGATGCCACTGTCGACGTCGATGACGCAGCTATACGAGCACAAAGGCTTCACCGGCGTCTACAACAGAACACCCAAGGTATGGGTGGCCAACATCGACAACAAGGTAACAATAATCGAGCCCTCGATGATTCTTATGCTAAGAGTAAGTTTACTATTCCACCTTTTTCGGGGCAATATGATGCGGAGGGTTACCTTGATTGGGAGATGACAGTAGAGCAAAACTTTAGTGGGCACCTAGTTCCTGAGCAGCATAGAGTTAAACAAGCCACTAGTGAATTTAAAGATTTTGCTATCATTTGGTGGAATTCTCTAACTGCTGATGATATTCCTGTAACTTGGACTCAACTTAAGGAAGCTATGCGTGATCGTTTTGTCCCTCCTTCTTATCATAGAGATTTACGCAAAAAACTTCAGCGCTTAGAACAAGGGGATAAATCTGTGCAGGACTATTATGGTGAGCTTTAAAAGGGTTTACAACGCTGCATGATAGTAGAGGATAATTAGAGCTCTATTGTTCGTTTTTACTCTGGTTTGAGACGTGATATACAGGATATTGTTAATTATAAAGAGTTTAACACCATCAACCAGTTGTTCCAGTTTGCTATGCTTGCAGAGAAAGAATTGTAGGGACGGGAGAAGCAACAGAGGAGCAGCAGTACAAGCAGGCCTTCTTACACCCCACGGTCGACGCCGTCTTCGGGGTTTTCTTCCCAGCCATCTCCACCAGCAAGCAAACGGCCTCTCGCGTCCGCGAGTGGTGTTATGGCAGCCCCACACGCACCTCCTACACGCCCTGCAAATTCAGGTAAAAATTATGTGCAGGGTCCTGCTCAAAGTGCTTCATCGGTCGCCTCGACGGGACGCACTTCCAACATTCAGTGCCACCGCTGCCATGGACTGGGCCATGTGCAGAAGAATTGCCCAAGTCAGCGGGCATACGTGGCCACTGAAGATTGAGGATACATCAGCACCTCCGATATAGAAGATGATGATGAAGACGAAGTCGCCGACGACACCAACGAGGGCCATGTACTTCGTGGAGAAGACACTTTGGATTTCATGAACATCATTGTGCAGCGTGTACTTAGCACGCAAATTCAGACTTCTGAAAAGATACAACACCACAACTTGTTCCAGATTTTCTTCGTCATCAAGAATCGACGAGCGCGTGTGATCATTGATGGAGGAAGCTGCAACAACTTGGTGAGTTCAGATCTGGTTGAGAAGCTTGGTTTGGCCACACGACCACATCCTCATCCATACCACATTCAATGGTTAAACGACTCGAAAAAAGCTAAGGTAACACAAACTTGTAGAGTTCCTTTTTCTATTGGTGTTTATTCGGATTATGCTGATTGTGATGTGGTTCCTATGCAAGCTTGTTCACTTTTATTGGGTCGTCCTTGGGAACATGATAATGATGCTACACACCATGGTAGAAGTAATAAATACATTTTTATGCATAAAGGACAGAAAATTACTTTAGTACCTTTGACCCCTGCTGAAATTGTACAAGCTGATAGAGAACGAGCTGCTTCTTTGAATAATTCTAAATCTGAAAATCAGCAAGTTGCTAATTCAGTTTTCCCACCTATAAAGGATAAGTCTGTACCTATTTCTAAGGGAGATGGGATTAATTTGAAAGGCCGTGTTATGCTTGCTATAAAATCAGACCTTGCTGAAATTTCTAATGATGATATTTTTTATGCTTTGATATGCAAACAAGCCTTGTATTCCTTTGATGATATTGCTAGCTCTTTGCCTTCTGCTATCACTGACATTTTGCAGGAGTTTGAGGATATTTTTCCAGCTGAGATTCCTCCCGGATTACCACCTTTGAGAGGAATAGAACATCAAATTGATTTGATTCCGGGAGCTACCTTGCCAAACCGTGCTGCTTATAGGACCAACCCCGAGGAGACAAAGAAAATTCAGCGACAAGTCCAAGACCTTTTGGACCGCGGGTATGTACGAGAAAGCCTTAGTCCTTATGTTGTTCCTGTACTTTTGGTTCCTAAGAAAGATGGTAGTTGGCGTATGTGTGTTGATTGTAGAGCCATTAACAATATTACTATTCGCTATCGTCATCCTATTCCTAGGCTAGACGACATGCTTGATGAGTTATGCGGTTCTCTAATTTTCACTAAAATTGACTTGCGTAGTGGTTACCACCAAATTAGAATGAAACTTGGAGATGAATGGAAAACAGCTTTTAAAACTAAATTCGGATTGTATGAGTGGTTAGTAATGCCTTTTGGGTTAACTAATACACCTAGTACTTTCATGCGCTTAATGAATGAGGTTTTGAGGGCTTTTATTGGGCGTTTTGTGGTGGTTTACTTTGATGATATCTTGATTTACAACAAGCCTTTAGATGAACATATGGATCATTTATGTGCTATTTTTACTGCTTTAAGAAATGCACGTTTATTTGCTAACCTTGAGAAGTGCACCTTTTGCACCGATCGAGTTTCTTTTCTTGGCTATGTTGTTACTCCACAGGGTATAGAGGTGGATGACAAGAAAATTGACGCTATTGCTAGCTGGCCGCAGCCCCAAACCATCACACAGGTTCGAAGTTTTCTTGGTCTTGCAGGTTTCTATCGCCGTTTTGTCAAAGATTTCAGCACTATCACTGCACCGTTGCATGAGTTGACAAAGAAGGGTGTTGTGTTTCAATGGAGCAAAGCACAAGACGAGTCCTTTAGCTCTTTGAAAGACAAGCTTACACATGCACCGCTGCTGCAACTACCAGATTTCGGTAAGACTTTTGAACTTGAGTGTGATGCTAGTGGTATTGGCATTGGTGGTGTTTTGATGCAAAATGGCAAACCTATTGCTTATTTTAGTGAAAAGATAACTGGCCATGTTCTGAATTATTCTACGTATGATAAAGAATTATATGCTCTTGTACGTTCTTTGCAAACATGGCGTCATTATTTATGGCCTAAGGAATTCGTTATTCATTCCGATCATGAATCGCTTAAGTATATTCGTTCTCAAAGTAATTTGAACCGTAGACATGCTAAGTGGGTTGAGTTTATTGAGTCTTTTCCTTATATTATCAAGCATAAAAAAGGGAAGGATAATGTGATTGCCGATGCTTTGCCTAGACGATACACTATGTTGTCACACCTTGATTGTCGCATTTTTGGGCTTGAATCAATTAAAGAACAATATGCTCTTGATGCTGATTTTAAAGATGTTTTGCTGCATTTTAGAGAGGGTCGTACATGGAACAAGTTTGTGATAGATGATGAATATTTGTTTAGAGCTAACCGTCTTTGCATTCCAGTTGGTTCCGTTCGTCTTTTGTTGTTACAGGAAGCGTATGGAGGCGGATTGATGGTACATTTTGGTGCAAAGAAGACGGCGGATGTGTTGGCCACACACTTCTTTTGGCCACAGTTGAGAAGAGATGTTGAGCGTTTTGTGGCTCGCTGCACTACTTGTCAAAAAGCGAAGTCTCGCTTGAATCTACATGGTTTGTATATGCCTCTTCTTGTTCCTTCAATAACTTGGGCGGATATTTCTATGGATTTTGTTTTAGGACTGCCTAGGACTAAGAGGGGGAGGGATAGTATTTTTATTGTCGTGGATAGATTTTCTAAGATGGCTCACTTTATACCTTGTCATAAGAGTGATGATGCTATTCATATTGCTGATCTATTTTTCAAAGAGATTGTTCGTTTGCATGGTATGCCTTCTACTATTGTTTCAGATCGTGACGCCAAATTCTTGAGTCATTTTTGACGCACTTTATGGAATAAGTTGGGAACGAAGTTGTTGTTCTCTACAACATGTCACCCACAAACTGATGGCCAAACCGAGGTAGTGAACCGCACATTGGGCACCATATTGAGAGCTATTTTAAAGACAAATCTGAAGATGTGGGAGGAATGTTTGCCTCATGTGGAGTTTGCATACAATCGTGCAACACATTCGACCACCAAGATAAGTCCTTTTGAGGTAGTGTATGGTTTTAATCCCCGTGCTCCTATTGATATTTTGCCTTTGCCTACTAGTGAGAGAGTTCACTTTGATGCTAAGGAACGTGCTGAGTTTATTTTAAAAATGCATGAAACAACTAAGCACAACATTGAAAAGATGACTGAAAAGTATAGGATTGCTGATAGTAAAGGTAAAAGGAAAGTTAAATTAGAACCGGGTGATTTAGTATGGTTGCATTTGAGAAAGGATCGATTTCCTGAGTTGAGAAAGTCTAAGTTAATGCCTAGCGCTACTGGTCCTTTCAAGATAATTGAGTAGATTAATGATAATGCATATAAACTTGAGTTGCCTCCCGAGTTCGGGGTTAGTTCCACTTTTAACATTGCAGATTTGAAGCCTTATTTGGGTGAGGAGCATGAGCTTGAGTCGAGGACGACTCCGATTCAAGAGGGGGAGGATGATGAGGACATCACTCATTTGGATACAAATGACACTCCTCCGCTGAACATTCAAGGACCAATCACTAGAGCTCGCGCCCAACAATTAAATTTAGAGGTGGGCTCGTTCCTAAGTCTTTCCTTTCATAATTTTGAGAATAGTTTGATACCTAATGATTTTATTATGATTAGGAATCAAGGAGATGACCATAATATGAATGGACTAGCGCTTGGAGGTGTGGAGGTCCAGCAAGAGGCGCAAGGCATTGTGGAGCCCCAAACCAAGTCGACTTCGAGTCTGTTTCGGAGTCCAGGAACAGTCTGAATTAAAATAGACGCCCAGATCGCATACGAAGTCGGATTTGGACGTTCTACATATGGATGGAAAGATAATTTCATAAGATTTCCAGTGGAACTGGTCCCACATCAAAATTCATCTGGAGTCGCCGGGAATCATCGAAACATTGGAACGTCCAGAATCTGTTTTTGGTGCTGCGTCACCGTTTTTGGCCTTTGGGTGTATCTCGTGTGAGCCCATTAGGGGAGCGTCCAGGGGTTCTTGCACGTCCCCAAGTCTTTATTAGCAGCAGCCGCCACCCAGGTTAGGGTTGGGTTTTGCTTAGATTATTCTGCTTAGACAGTTTCGCCGATCATCGGTTTGTGAGACCCCAACTTGTGAGATTAATCATACATCTGCAAATTTGGTTGCGTTCTTTCTTGTTCTTGCTTGTGTTCTTGATTCGCAGGCAGGGATTAGCCTTCTGGCGAGGTCAACCGTGCAACGCCGGTTGATAACCATAGAGGACATGGTACTGCGATTGCGAGGTTCGAACGTGTTGTTCAGGAGCCGGATCGACGTGTGTCACATCTTCGCCAAATCAAGAGTTATCTGAACCTTTCGGAAGATCGGGACCCTAGTCCACATCATTGCCATTGTTCAAATGTACTTTGTGACATGGGATGTCACTGTCCTCCCCTTAAAGAAATCTCGTCCCGAGATTACAATCGGTAGATAGCAAAACCAAAGGGGAATATGAACGTTACCTCAAATGCGAAGCCAAAAACTCAGGGAAGTTCAAATTTAGAAATTCCTCTTGTTCCCATGTAGCTTCATCTTCGGTATGGTTAGTCCATTTCACTTTGTACAAAGTGATAGTCCGATTCAGAGTAACCCGATTCCGTGTCGGTGATGACAACATCAATCGGTGGCTTCATACAGTTCTTAAGTTGCGATACATGGAAAACATTATGAACACGAGAGAGGTTCTTCGGCAATTGTAGTAGGTAGGCGACCGAACTACACTTCTCAATGATTTCATAGGGACCAATGTAGCGGGGAGCCAATTTGCCTTTGATCCCAAATCGAGCAACACCTTTATCCGGAGAAACACAAATATATACTTGATCACCCTTTTCAAGTTCCAACAGGCATCTTCTCTTGTTAGCATAGCTAATTTGCCAAGATTGTGCATCTTTCATGTTGGTCTGAATTTCCCGCACTTTTTCCTCAGCTTGAGTAACAAAATGAGGACCAAAAACTATCCTTTCGCCTGATTCGGACCAATTCAGCGGTGTGTGGCAAGAATGACCATAAAGAGCTTCGAAATGAGACATTTCTAAGCTATCTTGGTAGTTGTTGTTGTAGGAAAACTTGGTGAATGGCAAATGATCATCCCAATTGCCACTATGGGTCAATGCACACGCTCTCGGTATGTCTTCAAGATACTTGAATCAATCTTTCTGTTTGGCCATCCATCGGTGGATGATAGGCGAGCTTTGGATTAGCTTTGTGCCAAGACTCGATGCAATTGCTCCCGAAGCGAGAAACAAACTGTAGTCCACGATCTGAAATTATAGTCTACATCACACCGTGCGGACATAAGATTCGTTGGATGTAGAGCTCAACATACTTCTTCACATTGTAGGTAGTGCGGATGACAATGAAGTGAGCTGATTTTGTGAGACGGTCCATGATAACCCAAACAGACTCATGATGCTTGGACTTGAGAGGCAATCCAACAATGAAATCCATAAATATATCCTCCCGCTTCAAGGCAGGAATGTGAAGTGGATGTAGTAGACCTGCTTTCTTCGGATGATCGGCCTTGACACGCCGGCAAGTGTCACATTCGGTGACATACCGGGCAACTTCCTGTTTCATACGAATCGACCAAAATTTCTCACGCAATCCACGATACATCTTATTGGTGCCGGGGTGGATGGAATATTTAGAGAGATGTTCTTCATCAAGAATTTTGTTCCACAATTCCATATCCTTGGGAACCATGAGCCGATTACCAAACCAAAGAACTCCATCGGCGTCTTGATTGAAGCACTTGGCATTCTCGGTGCCAAGGTTCCGCCTAATCTTTTCCATACCCTTGTCCTTCTTCCGTGCCTCAATGATTTCGTCCCGGAGAGTTGGAATGAGAGCGAGATTACAAGAGGCTGCATAGGGAAGAACACGGAGACTTGGCTCAACCGACTCTAAAATTTCAGCACTTTCCATAGAACATACAACTGCACTATTGCACTAGTGTTGCCGACTCGGAGCATCGGCGACCATGTTGGCTTTGCCCGGGTGATAATGAATTTCGAGTTCATAGACCTTAATCAATTCCAACCATCTTGTTTGCCTCATATTCAATTCCTATTGAGTGGAAATGTACTTGAGGCTCTTGTGATCTATATAGAGATTAACCGGATTACCAAGAAGGTAGTGTCTCCACATTTTCGGAGCAAGAACTACGGCTGCCAACTCTAAATCATGAGTGGGATAATTTTCTTCATGCTTGCGAAGTCTGTCGAGAACCATATGCAATCACAAGACCCTCATGCATCAGCACACAACCGAATCCCGTGCTAGATGCATCACAAGTATAGATCGAATGGCTTGGTGATGTTAGGTTGAGCTAGAACTGGAGCGGTGGTTAAGTGCATCTTCAATGTTTGAAAAGCTTCTTCACATAGACGACTCCATTCAAAATCAACGCCTTTTTCTTGTACCTTTGTCATTGGCTTAGAAATACTTGAGAAATTCATAATGAACTTTCGGTAGTACCCCGCAACACCAAGAAAGCTAGGGATATGCTTAACACTCTTCGGACTCTTCCACTTGAGAACATCTTGCACTTTGGTTGGATCAACAGAGATACCTTCAGCTGAAATGATATGACCCAAGAAAGAAACTTGCTTCAGCCTGAACTCACACTTGTCGAACTTAGCATAGAGCTGGTGATCTCGTAGTCATCAAAGTACTATAAGAAGATGTTCAACATGTTCTTCTTCGTACTTAGAATAAACAAGGATGTCATCAATGAAGACCACGACAAACTTGTCAAGTTACGGCATGAATATTGAGTTCATCGGGTACATTAAATGAGCTGAATCATTCGTTAGTCCAAAAGACATTACAAGGTATTCAAAGATACCATACCTCGTACAAAATGCCATTTTTAGAATATCCTCGAACTGAATTTTAATTTGATGATAGCCGGAGGGAAGATCAATCTTGGAGAAGACCTTAGCACCAACTAGTTGATCAAATAGCATATCAATTCGTGGCAGGGGATATTTGTTTTTTATTTTCACCGCATTTAATGGTCGATAGTCCACACGTAAACGCAACGATTTGTCCTTTTTCTTCACAAACAAGGTGGGACAACCCCATGGTGATGAGCTAGGACGAATGTAGCCCTTGTTTAGAAGTTCATTCAGCTGCTCTTTAAGTTCAACCAATTCATTGGGAGTCATTTTGTACGACGTGCGAGAAATTGGAGCTGTGCTAGGCTGGAGTTCAATCCTAAACTCGACATCCCGATCAGGAGGCATGTCGGGTAAGTCATCCGAAGACACATCGGAGAACTCACATACAACTAGAATATCCTTCAGTTTTCTTCCTTCCAACTCGATGGACTTGAGATGAAATGGCACTCGGGTACGACAGACGTAACACTAACCGACCATGCAATGGAGAATTCAGATAGACTTCCCGAGTATCAATATGCAAGATAGCTTTGTGATACTTCATCCAATTCATACCCAAGATAACATCCAGGCTTAATTCCTACCATATGATAAGATTCGACGGACAGACCCATCCTCCTAGATTGAGAGGAGGCAAAACTCCTTGTGTTGCATGAATCTTTCCACCCGGAGATGTGATAGCATAAGGTGTCTTAAGGTTGTTGGGTGTAAGCCGTAACCTTTCAACACAAGGAGCATCGAGGTTGCACCCGAGCTGTGTTATCGAAGACCAACTAGAATGTTTCATTCAAAAATGATGGTACATACAAACGGGCTCAAACGCAACCTTCTCAAGAAGAGTATACTCAGCTAGCTGAAATTTGGGCCAGTACAATCTACAAATTCCTGGCCGAGAACCCGCAGTACAATGTGCAACAGCTACAGCAACAGGTCCCAAATGTCACCATCCCCAGTCGGTACATCCAACAATGCCTTATGTCAACTTTACCCAAAGTAGTGTAGCTTCTCGTCCTTCAAAGTATCCTATTGATGCTATCGTTCTGGACACCCCATCTGATTTGTGCATGCCCTATAAAAGGTCCTTAAAGCCCCACCATGTCGGCAGAGGTCGTGCATACCGAGGCGTACAATGCACAACACACCAATATTAGAGGCATACGCAAAAGTTGAAGTCCACCCCATTTTGGACAGGTTCTTATATGATAAGCTGGAAGTCCCCAATAAAGAGGAATTGATAATAACTCTGCAAGATGGCATTGGCCAATTTGTTTTGTGGATGCCGGGTGATATCGTCTTGTTGCCACCTAAGTATGCTAGTGCAAATTCACCTCAACCGACATTGGGATGACTTGAGACACCACCATCTTCTCCACCTGCAGATCCTAATGCTGTTGTTCATGGTTTTCAACTCCCTCGCGATACGGAGGATGTTGCACGGCATAGCTCACAGCAGAGAGTTGGTGGCATGACCTCATCTTTTAGGCTTCGTGCACCGGTTAACAATGCTCAGTCTAATCTGCACATTTCCTCATCAGCTCTCCCAAGTTAGGAGCCATCAGCTCCCCTAACTCGTGAGGCATCACCTGCCCCAACTCGTGATGCATCACCTCACCCAACTCATGCGCCATCACCTCAACCAACTCGAGAGCCATCTCCTCCTAAAACTCGTAGCCATCACCTCCTAAAACTCGTGAGCCATCACCTCCCCCAACTCATGAGACATCACCTCCTAAAACTCAGGACCCATCACCTCCCGCAACTCGTGAGTTGGAAGCAAATGTATTTTCTAATCCCTCCAATGGTGCCCGGTCATCTCGGGCTCAACAAACTGGTACAAAAGAAGTCGTGCACCAATCTGTATCATTGAAGGGAACTGTGGGCATTGACTTCTCAACCTATGAACATTGCAAGCCTTTTTTGTCACCAAACCATATTCAACTACTTCCTAAAAATATGGAAATGTTCCACAACTGGTATTTGGCTGCTTCTAAAGAAGGTTTACATGAAATATCTGCTTGGGTCAGTCATGATGTCTTTCTCTGCGAGCCTTTTAAGTTGACCCTCTTGTTCGAAGAATTCTATAGAATGTATCATCTACAGTGGCTGGACATCACTATGATTCAGCTATGGTGCTTGTAAGAGTTTTTTCATTTTCACAATTACGTTTGTTACACTCGTTACCATGTTATTCACTCGACCACTGACTGCTCAAAACTCTTGTCGTTGTAGGTACAACCATGCAAGTGATGAGACAAAAGATGTAGGGTACCTCAACCCTGTGATGATTTCTCAATCGGCTTTGAATCCTCACATTGATGCTAATTCTAGCACATACAAGGACATGTCGGAAAAAGAGTTCCAAGCAGCAAAGGAAGCATTGATCAAATCTGCAAGGTCCGGTGTTGCAACCTACATATATAGATGCATGTATGCGTGGAAGGATAAAAGATGCATAGTGGCTCCATGCAATTTTAAGTAAGCTTAAATTTGTCCAACCTTCGTTCGATTTTGTCTTTACTGACCATCACGCTTCATAATTAACATGAAATTTCCTACATGTAGTGACCACTCGGATATGTGTGATGATCATCCCCAGCAAAACCTCCATAGTTGTGCCGGACAGCGTAGACAAAAATCCGAAAGATTACCAATAATTCATCCGAATAGTCAACTTGTAAAATAGAATAAAGAAAATGAAGAGTGCCTAACACACTGTGTAGCACTGATGACTGTCCAACGTTGAGTTGTGGCAATTTGTACCTTGTTTACTTGATTATTAGTTTTTGTTTTAATTTTTGAGACAATTTTGATACAATTTTGCAGTTAGATGATGATTCTTTATTCTTCTGTACCATATAACTTGTTATGTATAACGATTTTGACAATGTTATACTTGTTGTTGGACAAAAATGTGATAGTTTTATTCTGGTATATTAATGCATGGTATTTATTTTGGTTTTGAATGTGAAATCATGATTATATGTATTGTTTCATATGCATTTGGAATGTCCATTCCGTGGAAATGTGCCACCGAAACAAAACATTGCAGCTTGCAATACAAAATCCGACGAACTCATATATTGTCCGAGTTAGTCTCTCTGCCTCATACAGTCTGACCAAAAAGTCCGACACAATCGGACATTTTCCTACTATACAGATTCATCCGACCAACTCGGATATTGTCCGATCCGTTGTGACCTGTGAGATAAAAGTCCGACGTGGTCGGACATTTTCCTACTATACAAATTCATCTGACCAACTCGGATATTGTCCGATCCGTTGCGACCTACGAGATAAAAGTCCGACGCGGTTGGACATTGTCCGACAATTTCGTATGGGACTGAGAAGGTATAGTAGCGGGTGTTTTGCCAAGATAGTAGCGCGCTTCCGACCGCTACTACCACCGTAATAACCGCGACTACGTATTGAAAGGTAGCAGCGGTTCCACTGACACCACCTGGACCGCTGCAGTCCGGTAGCACTCAGTAGCGGTTTCTTGCTCGCCACTTAATTTTATCGGTTCCTAGTAATAGACGCTCAGTGGCGTACATACTTTCCGCCACTATGGATGAATTTGGCCCGTCACTGTAGAGTTTTATTGTAGTAGTGTTAGCATATTTGCCCCTTTATTTATTGATACCTTATGTGTATGGTCACAACTCATCAGGACCTTTCTAAAAATGCAGGTATGCGACAACCATGTATGCGAGCTGGCATGGGAGGACAGGGGCAAAACTGATGCAGACCTCGAAGGGAGGATCACTTCGTACACCGCCATATGCAAAAAATCCAGATCCGCGAGGGCCTCGACGTGAAAAAGGACTTGATGCGGTTTCTGAGGCTTGTCTAGGATCGGGCTGTCAACTTGAAGCTGCTCTATCTCAATGCCTCCGTTACATGCCAAAGACTGCATCTCCACCGTGCACAGGCCACTCGCCGTTCCTTGTTCTGTACGGGTTTCTAGAGTGCAATGGTGGCGTCAATTCGTTTGTGTGGCACCTCAAGGATGGGATATCTATTCATACGCCCTGCATCTAACAAGAAGTTTGTGTATGGTTAAAGAGGGAGCAGCGTTGAAGCCTCCATATCCATTTAGGTTGTACGAGCTCCATGACCTGATGCAATGCCAGCAAACAAACTATACGGAGTATTCTTTTGCCATTTACCAATTTGCTCAACTCAAGGATTTCCACATTAGATCACACATTGGTACTTCATGTAACTCTCCGCATAACTTTATTACCAAGATCGTTCATGGCATTTTTCAAGTGAACAAATCCTATTTCCTTCCAACTCTTCCGTGAGTTTGATTCTCTGTGGTTTATGAAACCATATTAAATATTTTGTTGTTCACTTGATCCGCGCCACCGTGCGAGCCACCGCGCGTTGGGGTTCACCACCTTCTCCACCATCTCCGCGTGATTTCTAATTCGTCGTCTGTAGAGAGAAAACAAAGTTCAACTTCACGCACTTGGTGAGACAGCCGTGATATATTATATAATGATTGAGGTGTGATCGACTGTATTTGGAACACGAGACTGTTGCAGGCCGGCTGCCAACTCCGTATCCGATTAGGTGCCACGCATCACAAAGACCAGCTTTGGAATCAGTGGCGGAGGAAGGAAGTAAATTAAGGTGTGATGGAATTGCTAGCATCAACTATGACCAACAACCAAAACACACAATACTTACACAAATAACATTGAAGGATTCAATATATATACATATATATGTATCTAACATTGTGACTTACGACATGGAATCAACGAAAGGTGTAATTTACAATGTTACAATGTGGATCAACTTTCTCCTGCCACGCTTAAAAACGCGATTCGGATCGCCTCCATCTCCGCCAGCTCGTAGGGAGCGCGTGGTGGGAAAGATTCCTCAGTTGTAGTTGTAGGTTGCCTAGTTACTTAATTATTTTGAACTGTGATAAAGTGCTTATTTTCCTCTCTAAGTTAGAAGTTTTTTTTTTAACATGAGCAAAATGTAGGTACGCGCAGGTAAGCAAAAAACCTTCAGTGTTGATGACAATACATGCCCAGTTTCATCTTCATCTAAATGAGATCGAGTTTTTATTTCTGTTGGTGTGCTAAGCCCTACGGGTAATCGCGCTTAGCACCCCGAACAAAATGAACACGAAGTATGAGTGTGAGGTAACATTTTCCTTTATAGTGAGGTTAACTCAATTACATGTGTCCCTCTAAGGTGACCTTTGGTCTCCTTTTATAGTCACGGACATTGCAACTTTACATGACCAAAATGCGCTAGCTACCTACCGCCGGTACAACTAAAAGACGGTAACCATAACCTAACAAGGGGGCATCCTGGTCTTTTCGGTTACATGGACTACAGACCCGACAGGCCGACGTACATGGTGGGGACCGAGCTAAGGGGGGGGACAAGTGGCACCCAGCATAGTAAGCAGGCTCAAGGAGATTCCAAGGCGGAGACCCCTGGCTTCACTCAGCCTTAATTCGCTTATGGCCTTCTAGCGTCTAGGCATCGCCACTTCTCGCTTGCTTCATTTCATGCCCTGCGCACCACTGGGAAAACGAGTTTAGTAGAAAGGTAAAGGGGGCTTGGATGCCTCCCGCGAAGGGGGATAGGTACGAGCCCCCAACACTTTCTTCATAATTTACTAGTGGGTGAAAAGATAAAATTCTCAAATATTTTTAAATTTACTAGTGGGTCAAAAAAATAGAACTCTCAATTAGCTATAAAATTGTACATTTGAAGTCTACTTAATTAATTGAAAACTTTAAGAGTATGCAATTAGAATTTGGCCAATTATGTAGGGAAAAAGTAAAGGAGCATTCTAATCATATACTACCAAGGATGTTTTTATTAAGCCATATACCAAAGATGTTAATTTCACACACAACAATGGAATTTCATATTTAAAAGCTGTATATAATAATGAAAATTAAATCCAACATTAGTGGTTGGAAATTGGTATTGCGCAAGATTTTTTTATCTTGGCAACCTCCCTGAAATAAATCAGATGAATTTTTGTACCATAGAACAAATTAGATGGGCTTTGGGAAGGGGAGACGAAGAACCGGCAGATGGGATTGAATATCTGCTGCTTGGGCACAGAGTCGGAGGCGGCGGCCAGCTGCCAGCCAACTCCAAAACAAAGATCAGTTGGAAGGTGGATAGCTTACTAGTGGATAACTCTCAATAGTTCAGGGTAAGTCTCTCAATATATTCATTTCAAAAAAAGTCTCTCAATATATTAATTGCACATTTGAAATCTACTTAATTAACTGCACATTTTTACAGTACCCAATTAGAATTTGGCCAATTATGAAAGAAAAAGAAGTAAACGAACAACATTCTATCATAAACCATAGATATTAGCGTTTACATCAGCTCAAACGCTGACATGGCAAGGTAATTAATATGAAAGAGATGAAATGAGTTAACCCACGTGGCACTGTTTGATATGTATGAAACTTGCATTGAGAGCACAACAGTTTCATCTCAACTTATTTCGACCAATACCAATACAAGAATTTAATGTTATGGTATGCCTATGAAACCACGAGACAATTTCATCTATCAAACCAAAACGTTATCCCTTATGTGGCGCTCTTAGGCCAGCCTCAGTCCACAGTTTCATCTCACACTTACCAAGAGTGCCACATCAGATTTGGAGATATGATTTGGTGGATGAAATAGTCACTCTTAATGCACGGTTTTATCTCACGATTTCATAGACAAGTTATAGCATTAAATTAAGATGTATTTGTTGTAATGGGATTGGTCAAAATATGTTATGATGAAACTTTTTATTCTCCGTGAGAGTTTCATTAGAGTTTCATACCTATGAAACAGTGCCAAATGAGTTTCATGGGGATGAAACTCATTGCATCTCTTTCATATTAATTATCTTACCATGTCATCACTTTAGCTGATATGGCGCATCATTTAATGCTTATGAAACTCTCATTAAGAATGGTCAAATGAGATGCCACATCAGCTAAAACGATGGTATGGCAAAGTAATTAAGACGAAAGTGATGAAATGGATGAAACTCATTTTGACACGGTTTCATATGTATGAAACTCTGAAACTCCCGTGGACACCATAAAGTTTAATCCTAACATATTTTGACCAATCCCAATGCAACAACTACATGTTAAATTAATAGTACAACCTGTCTACGAAATAATGAGATAGAACTGTGCAGTGAGAATGACTATTTCATCCACCAATTATATCTCCAAATGTCACGTGGTACTCTCGGTAAGTGTGAGATAAAACTATACACTGAGATTGACTTTAAAAAACATGATACGAAACAACGCATTGAGACTGACCTTAATTTCACACAACAATGAAATGGGCTTTTTTTGTTTTTTAGATCAAAGGAAGAATTATATTAGTACGAAGCTGAGTAGTACGTCATAGTATCACATACAACATTCTGAAGTACAATAAAATTAAAATTTAGAACAGATTTAAAAGTTGTATATATTAGTCAAAATTAAATCCAACATCAATTGTTGGCAATTATTATTTGTACCAAGAGTAATTAAGCCGCTGAGTACCATCATTATTAGAGAATTGACTTTTGCAAGATAGTATTTTTGTATTGATAAATAAACCAGATGAACCTCTGTAGTACGTACTATAGAACAAATTAAATGGGGTTTGGGAAGGGGAGACGGAGAAGCGGCAGACGATGGGTCGAATGAATAGGTGCTGCTTGGGCAGCGATCCAGTCGGAGGCGGCTGCGGCCCGGGCAGTCCGAGTCGGAGGCCGTAAGGTCATCGGGCATCTTGTATATACGATGGATCGCGCGCATTGTTGAATTTGTCTCGCAATCGCGATCCATCGTATGGAGATGGCGACGATCGTGGATAATGGCGAGGTGGACCGGCTGAGCGATCTGCCGGACGAAGTCCTGGTGCTGGTCCTGGATCATCTCCGATCCGATGTGCGGGCGCTCGCGCGGACCACCGTCCTCTCCAAGCGGTGGCGCACCCTCCCGCTGATGCTCCCGCGCCTCAACATCTTGATCGAATCCTTCATCCGGCGCGCCGCCGATTCGACCACCACGGTTCGATGGTTGCACGAGGCCACGGCCCAGTTCACCGACGCCCTCCGGTTCTTCCTCAAGCTCCGGTTCACGGATGCCCCCCACCCCCAGCGCAACGTCATCGACACCCTCAAGCTCCGGTTCGCCCTGACGAAGCAGCGCAGCCTTCTCCACGAGATCGGGCGGCTGGTCAGCGGCGCCGACGTCCGGCGCCTGGAGGTGACGCTCGACACGGCGGCGGACACGCGCACCCTCCGCGCGCTGCGCGACGCCGACAGCGTGAACCTCGCGCGGTGCTACGCCCGCCGCTTCACGCGCCTCCTCCGCGCCGCGCCGGCCCGGGTGCTCGGCGCCCTCGGCAGGCTCACGCTGCAGAACCTGTGCTTCCCGGGCCCGGCCCACCTCGCCGCCGTGCTCCGCGACTGCGAGGCGCTCGAGACGCTGCACCTCCACCACTGCTGGTTCGCCGCGTGGTCCGCCCTCAGCATCGACGCGCCGCGGCTCAGGGAGCTCCGGGTCGTCGACTGCTACGTGGACGGGGTCCGGCTCGTCCGGGCGCCGGACCTCGTCCACCTCTGGTGCCAGAACTGGTTCTGCCAGGCCTCTCCGCTCACGTTCGCTCCGGACTCCGCGCCGTCGCTCAGGCGGGTGACATTGATCAACCGTCAAGAGCCGGAGCAGCTGACCTTCAAGCTCAGCGACCTCCTGGGGAACGCCCGTCCCTTGGACCACCTTTCCCTGGATTTCGTCACTCGCAAGGTCTGGGTGCAACCGGAGACTAGTAGCCTACGCGCTGCCTTGACCAGCCTCAAGAGGCTTCATCTCAGGAGGATATCTCCCCAGATCGACATGTCCTGGACAGTGTTCTTCCTCGAAGCCGCGCCGCTCCTGGAGCTCGTCGACATCCATGTGAGCCACGACCCGATTTGCTGCAATAATAAACATAACGGTGCCAGCGTGGAAGACTTGCAGTGGGACGTGTCGGATGGTTTCCGGCACCGCCATTTGCAGGCTTTCAAGGTCCGCGGGGGCATTGATGCGGATGGGGACCTCAGCTTCCTCAGGCTCGTCATGGACCGGGCCGTCAACCTGAAGCTCCTGCTGCTCAACGCCGAACAGCAGCAGGACCCATCAGTCGTCGTGCCCAACTTCCCGGGGGATAGGGATGGAGTCGATGCCTTTGTCAAGGACCTCAAGGATGGCCTGATTACGACACCTGCCCGAATTGTAATCGTTTCTTCCTCCGCACAGATCTTTGAATATATTACCTAGCTAGCGTGCATATTGTGCCTAGCTTGTTATGGAAGATCAACAAGGCACGGAGAGCAGCCAACACGGGAAAAAACCTGCGGGGAAAAAATCAACAGAGTGCCCACACGTACGGTGTTCCCAAATGTCTGGAGTCTGTGCTGTTGTGCATGATTGAGAAAGAATATTTTGTGAGACGGGGTGTCACAAATTTTACGAGTTAGGGTGTGTTCGTTTCCTGGGTTCTAAAGTGTCACATAAAAAAGAATCTTATTATTTAAGAGTACTAAATAAAGTTTAATTATAAAATAAATTACAGGTCCCTAGACTAATTTACGAGACGAATCTAATAAGGTTAATTAAGTTGTGATTAGAAGACGGTTACTGTAGCATGACTTTAGCAAACCATAGATTAATTAAGCTCATTAGATTCATCTCGAAAATTAGCATCAATCTGTCGAAATAGTTTTGTCATTAAATTGATCGAAATATTTATAAATAGTAAGATTATCTTTGATGTGACAGTGCTAAATTTTAGACGTCGAGAAAACGAACGGGGCCTTAGCATTTTTAAAATGTGTCACCGGTCCAGTAGCACCCCCACAAGAAATTTCATCGACATGCAAATTGTTTTGGTTGGTCAAATAATTCAAATTCAGGTTGAATTGAACTACAACTCAACATTCTACAACACAAGTAGAGTCCACCAAAAATATATGTTGTAGTACTTGGCAAAAGAAAATTCTAGTTCAAGTTCCATTGAATTTTATTGAGGTTTAATACCCCAATTAGTTTAGGAAAGCTTAAATTTTAACAATTTCCCCTGAATTTCCAGAATTTATCTAAGGGGAATTTGGGACCAACTTGCATGTCATTTTCTAGAGCTGCTCTACCCATAGAAATTTTCAGAAGTTAATTTGGAGCACGGGAACTATTTTATCTAGCATTTTCTGTCGGGAAGAAAACCGCACCTGGAAAATTCGAGAAAAAGAAAAGATAATGAGGGAATATGCCGTGGAGCTCGTCTGTCGCCTTCCCTAGGGAGAAGCACCGGCGCCACGCGGTCGACAGCCTCCCGGCGCCTCCCCACCTGGTCGGAAGGCCGCACACATCTCAAAATCACGGTCGGAAAGACCTTTGCCCCCGCCTCTCCCATTTCCCTCCACTGCCCGCAGCGAGTGCCCGACGTCATTGCCGCCGCTCCTCGCTCCCCGTCGCGCCGTCGCCTCGAGTCGCCCAGCCTGAACCAGCCCGACCACGGCCTCACCTGGCCATCCTCTTGCTCCAAGGACCGACCGCACCATGGGCCATGGCGTGTGGGTGACGAATCAAGCGAATTCCCCGCCACCGGCTGCGTTGACCTCACCGTCAATTTCTCCAAGTCCGGTGAGGCTCGTCCCACATTCTTGGCTCCGTGCACGCGCAAGGCCGTGGCGCCCTCACCTAACCCCACTTTTTCCCCTTTCGTGCTAGGAACCGGCCGGACTTGCTTCTTTCCCATCCACCGTCGACCGCCGCCTCCGCCTCTCCGCCGCGAGCCACCTTCCGGAGTTGCTTATCGGGAATGTAGGCTATGCTAGGGACACCCACACTCCGGTGAAGCTCCCGGACCAAGCCATTGCCATCACCATCCCTCCTCGACCACGAGCACGCTCGTCGAAGTTTCGCCGCTCCCCATCCTAGCCGCCGGCAGCGCCACGGTGAGCATCACGGCCACGCGACCCTCCCACGAGGTCCCACGCGTCACGCGTGACGTGTTGTTGCCCGGACCGGCCCCTTTGGCCAACTCCGGTGGGTGCGCCGCCATGCGCCTCCCGTCTCCGACCATGGCTGCCGTCGGGCCACAGGGCTGGCCACACGGCCAGGATCCCGTGTGCCCATATCCATCCCCGGATCCAGAACCCCGTGGTCCACGGTGTGGCTCCGACCGTGGTTGTTTTACTTTAAATAACCAGTGGCATTTTTGTAAATAGGGAAGAACTTTAGATAAAATTAGAAAAAATCATATCTTTTGATCTAGACCTTAAAAAATTGCAAACCAAAATGTGTTGGAATCCTTGAGACATGTACTATTTAATGGTGCAATTAGATTAGCATGATCAGAGGCAAATTAATTAAGTTAATTTCGTATTTGGAGATTCAAGTTTATTACTTAATTAATTATTGGATTACCTTTAATCTTGATGCTTAATTGAATTACCATCCTTAATATGTGCATAGTGACTAGAGGCAATTAAATTGATAATTTACCTAGCTTTTGCAAGGTTTATGCAATTATTTTTCATGCACATACGATGATGATTTAAATGCTTTATGAGAGCTAATGAATTAAATTAGGTTGTTAATTGCAATTAAATAATCAACCCTCGTTGGACCCCAAGTTATTTTATACTTAGTAGCTATGTGTTTTTGATGAAATTCATGCATACTCCATAATGTATTTAAATCATGTTTTAATCAAATTTAAACATCACTCTTGCATCATGCAACTACGAGTGATGAACGCGATGCCGGCGAGGAGGAGCCAAAAGTTGTTACTCGCTAGTGACCCAGCTGACCAGGGTCAAGCTCAAGGCAAGCCATGGTGCACAACTTAATTATTTAAGCCTTTTATTTCTATCATTGTGCTTGTAGGTTTGTACTTGTGTGCTAGTGTATAGGAGTTGTGATGAAAACCTAGCATGCGAGTAGGATCCCGATTATCCATATTCGATGGCCCTACGGTAGATTCTTGATTAATTAGGGCGATGATCCGTCGAGTGGTATGGAAACCACTCGTAGTATAGGACAATCAATTTTGGACACGATGCTAAGTATTTGATATGCGAATAGAAATTGGAGGTCGGACGGGCAATTTAGGTGGAAAGTGAAGGACTCGAAAGAGTCTTCAAGGTGGTAGCCCCGTCTCGTGCACACAAGGATGGGTCATATCCGGTCCATGTAGATAAGTTTCAACGTACTATTTGCATGCTGGTGTTAATTGGCCTAGTAAACCGACGTACCGATGGTTGCTCGTATGTTAGAGAGATACCCTACTCCCTTGGTTACTATGTAGGAATTTGGGAGGAGAGGATGGAGCATTCGGGACGGCTTCGCGTGAGGGACCCTTCTCGGGAGAGGTAGGCCCGACTAACACTACGGTGCCGGTTGGGAAATGTTGTCTCATGCGGCTTCCGGGAAGCGCGTATGTGACGTGCATTAGGTATCTCCTACGGGATGTAAATCGATTCGAATCGCTGCCTCTCACAAGTAACGAGTATCACTTTTCTCGTGCACCGGAACGTAGTAAGAAGAGGACCTTATATTTTGATGATGATTAATTTGCTGTAATGCTTATTACATTATTTGGAAACATATAATGTCTTAGCTTAGTGCAAATTAAATTTAATCTTTGTTACAACTTAATGAACTGCTAAAGATAAAAGTAAGGATCCACTTTTAGGATGGTTTAGTGCTTAATTATCCTATCTCTTAGCCTTTGCATGTCTAGGAGTTCGCGGTAGATTACCACTTTAACGGGTAGGTCTTGCTGAGCTTTAGTTGCTCACAGCTTTGCTCTACGTAGTTTTCAGAAAACCAGGATGAGCAGGGCGATGACGGTGGAGATGGCGACTGTCAGGACCAGTCCGCGGACGGAGGCCACTACACTTGGGAATGGTACGATCCGGAGGAGTAGATCAATGATGTGCCGGCATGGTGTTTAGGGCAAAACACCCGTCTCGTCGGATGGCCCGTTGTGTATCGCCGTGAGAGCGATTATGTCTTTATTTGCTTCCACTCGTACTAGTTGAATTTCAAGCTTATTTGTTTCTGCATCGATGAGACTTGATGTAATATTTATATCAGGACGGATGTAAAATACTTGTATCTTGTATCCATTGTATCATGCTTATGTTTGTATGTTACAATTATCGGACATCGCAGCGCGTGATGCCACCCATGACGATCTTTCTTGTGGAACCGCTTCTTCGTTGTGACATCCCTTCCGGGATAACCAAGAATCGGTATAGAGAGACACTCGACGAAGCGAGTTACAACAATACATTCGTCCATACAAGCTAGATTATGTATATCATGGGATAATATAACCAGGTTTTTGAAATACAAACAACCCCGTAGCGAAAAAAATATTACAACAAAAAGTTTAAAGAAAATAAGCGAGTCTTACGACGGAAGTTATATTTCAACAAAAGACATCTTAAACAACTAGTGTGATGTACTCGTGCCCGACGTACACCACGGATCTTTGATGTACACGAGGAGGTGGTCGAACCCGATGTGGTGCCGGGCCCGAACCCGATGGGGCACATCCTCGACGCGTGTGTTCCGCGCCTCCACCACCAGCCTATCCGTGTACCGGGCAAACTACGCCGCCGAACGGGGAGACGATGCACTTGCAGGTGCATTCCGTGCAGAGGTGCGGTGGCGGGCCATGGAAGGCGAGCCGGGCCTTGGTGCGCAGCGTCGGGAACCGGGGAGACCCGTACGACGTGGAGGCACGTAGAGGGCGGCGGCTCAGGTCCAAGGCCGAGGAGATTCCTAGGTATGGTGAAGCTCGAGGTGTGTGGGGCAGGAGCAATACGAGAGAAGAGTTTCGAATAGCCTCGTTTAGTGAGAAGCGATCACGGTACTCCCTCCATTTCACAATGTAAGCATTTGAAGTATTTAAAAGTTTGTCTACAATGTAAGCATTCCTATGGATAAGACAAAATCTAGTAAGTTGGTGGGTGGGTGAGGAATTGATGAGGTAGTTTAAAATGAGAGGTATATATGACTTTTCTCATATTGACTATTTTTATCTCGAGATTCTAGAAATGCTTAGGGCCTCCACAACGGTTCGGTGACACTAGCTGCTGTAGAGCCACATCAGCATACGTACATGTATAGAGGAGGAGAGAGAGGGCGGATAGCTGCCGCAGCAGCGTCCGGTTGTTGCCAAGCCTAAACCGGATTCCGCCAAGCTCGACTACTCCCCATGCGTTTTCGTGGGCCCACACACGGGTGTGGCCTCGGCGTGCCTGGTTCAAGAGGATGAGGAAGGGATAAGAAACTATAAAATATTCTGACCTATGGGACCTATCTTTTTTTGGGCAGTGTGTTACATTTGTACAGCTCAGTCAATCTTTGCATATCTATTGTTAATTACAGTTACTCCACCATTGTGGAGGCCCTTATATTGTGAAATGGAGGTACCCTCGCGGTCAAAGTAAAATCGGTGTCAATTTTTACCGTCAAGCGGACCACTCCAAGGCAATCGTAGCAGTTCCCGCGGCACGGATAGAGAGGTGCATGCCACGAGTAAGAACAACCACAATGTGGTGGTAAAGTAGTCAATAGAGAATAAAAAAATCACTATTTACTACATGACACATTGTGCAACTGGTCTATAAGAAGTCAATAACAAAAGCCATCTATATGCTTATGGACTACACTATCGGAAAACAGCCCTGCAATAGCGGGCGTTTTGGCCCTGCAATAGCGGCCATTCCAGGCGCTATTACGCACACGTTATTGCAGTGTACGACCAGCAATAGCGCCCACGGTCGCCCGCTATTGCAGGAAACCCTTCAATAGCGGGCGTGATGATGTCACCCGCCCGCTATTGCAGGAAACCCTTCAATAGCGGGCAGCTGACATCAGCATGTCCGCTATTGAAGGGTCACCCTACAATAGCGGCCGGATGACATCACGACGGCCGATATTGCTGTGTGACCCTTCAATAGCGGACAGATGACATCACTATGCCCGATTTTGCTGTTGTTTTGCCAATATCGTGCACGATTATGTCATCTGCCCGATATTGTTGTCCTAGACAGCAATATCGTCTACTGACATCATCTTGTCCGATATTACTAGCATTTTCCGAACTGAAACAATTATTGCTATTTATTTTATTTTCCAGGTGACAAATTCAAATATTTTTACAGAACTGAAAATACATTCACACTATATACGCAAGACCATAGAAATAATCATTAAAGCATTTATATGTACATACAACATAGTTGTCATTCATTTCACAATATCCACATACATATACATCATGTTTCTAATACATAGTATTCATCCATGAAAACACAACAAAATTACAATTTATCCGGCCACTTCGGCTCTAGTGCCTTCAATCTCTGCTCCTCTGTCTTTGAATTTTGCACAATTGCATCTTGGTAGCCCTTTTGACTGTTGTAGCTACACAAGTCTTCATGCATTACAACATCACTTAGAGGATCAAAATACTTGCCTCTTTCATTACAAAACTCACGAATCATGAAGCGTAGGAGTTTGGCTGCAATGAGCTCGAGCGTGCTTTCTTCTAAGTAGGAACCTGTTTTTGGCTTTTCATAGCGTTGCTGCCACAAATAAATTATGAAATTAATACATGTTTGTTAAGCAATATAAAACTAATATACTAATGCAAGAAAATACACACTAAATACTTACATCTTTCCATGGGACCGGTTCTTCCGTAGGGAATGTAGTATATTCTCCATTTCCGACGCTTATGTATTTGCACACATAGTAGCCACAGGTCACGGTCCCAGGACGCTGTTTTGAACACTTTACAAAACAAGGAAATGGTTAAGTTACTTTACAAATAGAGACATTAATTAATTGAATAAAAGAAATGACCATCATATGAGATAATAGTACCGGATAATGCGTTTTGTATCCAAGGTTGGTCCGTTTGGGATGAGGGTCACCACCAAGCTCGAGATAGTATTTATAGGCACTAATATAAAAAAGCAAATGAGCAACGAGCATAATGCAATCTATAAAAAATGATAGTTCATTAAATAGCTGAAATTACCTATTAAGGGTGTCCATGAAATCCTTATACCTCTTAGGATCATAATCCAAAGAGTCAAACACCCAAACTCCCGCGAGTTTCGGATGTATCATGAAAGCAATCCAATGGTCACTATAAAATATGTCATTATGTTATTATCTAATTGAAATAATGATTTGCACAAGAAGTAGCAGGTTACGAAAACTTACTCAAAGTTATATGGAGCCATAATGCATCGTCTCTCTTTCCATTCGTACATGCGTCTCCCAATGTATGTTGATATACATCTCCTTGCATCCTGAACCGCTTGGACATGTACTTGTTGCCTTCTGGCCTTGGTCACCTTCTTTCCGACCAACAACGGATGATTATCGGTAATCTTTGGATTCATAGCGCTTTGGCTAATGGCGGTTGGGTTTAGATATCCAACTTCATCCGAGGCACCAGAGTGATGACACATTCTCGAGCGATCAAAAAGGGTAGTCAGTTGAATTCATGTGCCATTTGCTTGGAAATATAATAAAGGTGGAAAACACTTACAGGCACCGGACGGTAACGAGAGTGGCATCCATGCGTTGGAGACGGTACAGAGCATGGATCTCCTCAAAAGGCACATTTAAGTCAAAATATCCCTCTTGTCCAAAAACCTCTCCAGGGATCCTTGCCGCGATAACTTGGACACCCTTACTACATGCATTTAAGTACCATGGATGAAAGTACTTAAATATCCATGGCTTCTTTTTCAATACATCTGCTGGTAGTAGTGGCATGCCATGCTTATAGATATGGAAGTCTTCTTGTGTGAGATCCCAACCTCCTTCCGGGACGCCGGGAGGCGGAACGAGAACATGTGGGACCACTTGCTTATTCTCGCTCCTATATGCTGCCGCCACGCCTTTATGCCATGTTGCGACTGCATGCCAAGTCGTTAATATATCGATAATCTGTATACATAGTCGTGAATTCATAAGTACTATAAAAATGTACTTACTTATTTCCGCGCTAGATAACTCCTTCCTCGGAGGCGGAGGTGGAACAGGCTCGATCAAAGGTTCGGTGTTATTAGGCGGGGTGGAGGAGCTACGAATCGCCCTAGCCCCTTTGTCACGTGGTGTCGCTGGAGCCGGAGTCGATGTTGTTCGAAGGAGAGCTGCCTCATTCCCAACATCCGGACGAGACGGCGTGGAGAAGCCATGTTCCGGAGGGATCTGGTCCTCATGCGTCGGAGAAGGCGGAGGTGAAGGTAGTTGCTCAAAAGAAAAAGTGGTCTAGCCATTAAAGAGAGGAAGAGAGGAGAAAAGAGAGGAAATAGAGGAGAAAAGAGAGGAAAGAAAGGGGGAAAAGAGAAGAGAGTAGAAGAGAAAATAGTTTTTATTTTAAAAAAGTGGTCTAGCCATTAAAGAGAGGAAGAGAGGAGAAAAGAGAGGAAATAGAGGAGAAAAGATAGGAAAGAAAGGGGAAAAAGAGAAGAGAGTAGAAGAGAAAATAGTTTTTATTTTAAAAAAGTGGTCTAGCCATTAAAGAGAGGAAATAGAGGGGGAAAAAGAGAAGAGAGTAGAAGAGAAAATAGTTTTTATTTTAAAAAAGATGTCTAGCCATTAAAGAGAGGAAGAGCGAGAAAAGAGCGGTAATTGAGGGCTTATGAAAATATAGAGGAAGAATAGGTGCAACATAGGCAGTTATATATATTCTTATTGCCTACATTGCATCAATATATTATCAATCATCAATCATCGATCAATAGAAATCATGAGGAGAAAAAAAGTCATATGTGACTGAATCAGGAAAGAAGTAAGCAGGCATGACTGCAAGCAGTCGTATGTGGCAAGCACAATTATCATATTTGATCATAAATAGCAGGCATGACTGCAAGCAGTCGTATGTGGCTGCTGTTTATCGAACAACATTAACCAAGCGAGCATAACCTATCATAATCTGAACAAAAGCACATCTATCATATGAGACTGAACATCGATCTGTTATAATCGGAGAGTCATTTCCAATTTTCAGAATTGGCTAAACAGTGACAAGACAAAGATATATATAGCCAGGTCAATCAGAACAGCAGGAAACAAGGGAAAAAGTAGAGGAGAACATATAACAGATGGCATAATGAAACATGGGGTAGTAGGAGATGACATAGAGCACAACGAGTGAGGGATTCCTATAAACCCGTTCAAAATTTAGCAAGTTTGACTTAGCATATCCTGAAAACAAGCCTATTCACATCAGAATACAAAATCAATCACAATTATCACGTGTGATCATAATACTAGGCATTGCACACTGTAATTAGACTAAAGAGGATAAGGATCAGGCCCTAGGAATTGATGGTAAAGCAAGAAAAAAACGGGGATAAGACAAACTATTGCTAATTTTCAGAATTGGCTAAACAGTGACAATCATTTGCGACGAACATAGTTTTTTTTAATTTATCTATGCAATCTAACAAAAAAATATTTATGCAATGGCAGAAAATGCATGTACTTTATAGTTATCATTGCGGCATACATAGATTGATTGAACAAAGCTATTGGTTGAACAAGCATTGGGTCAAACAAACTGTGTAACATGTAAATAGCTCCATGCACTACATTGTAACGTAAATACCAAATTTTATCATTCAGTCAACAGGAATTAAAAAGTATTTACAGACATGATACAAAGGCACACTGTCAGCACTAAAAATGGACATATCATCTCATCTGATCGACCACAATCAGGAACTACCACACATCTCGTCGATATAGCAATTCACAGCAATAATGCATAGTTAACCTAACAAGGCAAGCAGGCAAAATATACCAGGGAACAAGTAAGGGCCTGCTGGCTTGAATGATAAAGAACGGGCAAAACATGTTCGGTGCTAATTATCAATAAATGGTAGGGCTACCGGGCACAATTCTTCATCATCACGGAACGGGCAACATGTAATTAAGTTTAGGGAATCCATTGTGCTACCTTCTTAGATTCACATAGTAGGCACAAAACATATATGGATTCACCATCATAGAGCAGGCACAATAACTAAGCTAGCAGATATGGATTCAACATCACAGAGCATGCGAGGCACAAAACAGGGAGGGGGAGGGGGAGAGGGGGAAGGGGCGTACCGGGGAGGACCGACGAGGAGGTCGAGGCCTCACCGTCGGGAAGGGGGAAGAGGAGGGGAAAGGGGAGGGGGAAGGCATACCAAGGGAAACGGAAGAGGAGGCAACCGGCGTCGTGGGAGGGCCGCGAGAGGAGGGCGGCGGCGACGAGGGACCCGGCGTCGTGGGAGGGTCGCGAGGAGGGCGGCGAGGACGACGAGGCGGTGGCGCCCGACCGTGGAGCCCACGAGAGGCTGCGCGGTGCCGCTCGGGACGGCGACGGGGCACGGACGGCCGACGAGGAGGGAGGGCAAGGAGGGTGCCGGCGAGTATTGCCGACGAGGAGGGAGCCGGCGAGCTCGAGGAGGCGGCGATGGCCGGCGAGCTCGAGGAGGGAGGCGGCGTCCGGGAGGGCCGGCGAGGTCGAGGAGGCGACGGCGGCGCTAGGGTTTGGTGGGTAGAGAGAGGCGTTAAAATGACTAAGTCCCGGGAGGGACGACCCGATATTTATAGGCGGAGCCTGTAATATCGGGCAATGCGACGTCACCCCCGCCCGATATTACGGACAACCCTATAATATCGGCCTTCTAACGTCATCGGAGCACTGTAATACCGCTCGGATGACGTCGGCACTATTGAAAATGTCATTTTTCTTTTATTTCTTACATTTTTATTTTCTATGCTATATTGTTTTTTGATCTGAAATTCGGCATGAAATTGTTTCCATTGTTTTCAAACACAAATATATTTTTTATTTATTTTTATCATATTATTTCACTCATATATTTAAACTAGGAGATGAACTTTTATGAGTTTAACATGAATTAAATATTTCAAATAATTCTACAAAAATTACAGTAGTTTGTAATTTTCATATAAGTTGTGTATGTCAAATATTAGTTCAAAACTAATAAGAAAACTACACATAGAAAAAAACAAAAGAAACGTCGGTTTTGCAATTAATTTGACCATTTTATTTTTGCAAAGTACAAGTTATTTTGACCTCATTTTTGGCATGACACTATTTCAACACCATTCCAACCCAAATATATTTTTTATATATTTTTTAAAAGATTTGTATGAAAAAACATATTCAAATAGGACATGTAGTCCCAAGTGAAATGAGTTTCGGACGTAAATTCTTGTTGGTTTGACTCCTAACATTTTTCTACTTTTCAAAAAAAAAACCAAAAATAACATGTGTGTATTGGAACAAGTTAGGCATTCAAACAAAAAATTGCTGTAAAATTCACAACGGTTTTCAAAATAAAAATGTTTAAATAAATGTTAAACTTGGACCATGATTTCGTACATAGGTACGTAAAGAAAATAATATTAACTTTGGAAAACTAACTGTCCTAAGTGATAGGTATGAATTTTAGAAAATTTCAGAAAAAAAATTGCTCAATTTGGACAATATTTGACTAATATAAACAAGTTTGAAAAATTAAATACGAATCAAAAGAAGAAAAGAGACTTATCCTGACGAACCGAGTGCTCGGACAAGCCTGTAATAGCGGGCTGCTGACGTCGCCGCCCGCTATTACAGGCTGCACCCGCCCGAGCCGATGTGGTTTAGTACCACATCGGCCACACAGCAGCGCGTTGCCCTGTTTATAAGGGGCGTCGCGCCATCACAATCGAGCTCCTCCGAAACTCGTTGGACTGCTTGTTTGCGGCTCTGTTTGATTTGATGGGCTTTGTTGGTCCTCGGGCCCGTGAACCTGTTTGAGCCCATAGCTGGGCTTGGAACCAAATTTTTTTTAATTTTCGAATGATGAGAAGATTAAATAAAATATATAAATAATAAGAAACATTAATAAGGTTAAAATATATAAATAATAAGAAAAATTAATAAGGAACACATAGTAAGAAAATAAATTAAAAAATAATTAAAAAAAATGATTATATGCATATCAATATAATGAGAAGATTAAATAAAATATTATATTAATATGAATAAAAATGGATAAAAAAATTTAAATTACGTAATAATTTTTTAATTAGAATAACCAACAATCTTAATTAAGTCATGGCCCACATATATTATATGAATATATCAATAAAGTGGATAATAAAATACAAATTGCATTTAATTAAAATTCCATGATATGTCACAAAATACCAATTTTTTTAATTTCCAAATAGTGATAAGACTAATTAAAATATATAATTAAAAAGAAAAGAGATAAGGAACACATAGTAAGAAAATAAATTTAAAAAATAATAAAAATATGATTATATGCATATTAATATAATGAGAAGATTAAATAAAATATTATATTAACATAGATCCCAAACTAGGTCTAGATCCAAAACTAGATCCCTACATATAAAAGCCTACATATTGTATGGAGAGGATAAGTTTAAGTACTAAACACCCTATGATATGTATGAGGACCACTAACCATGCCATTTATAGGTAAAAAAATATATCCAAATCCTAGGAAAAGTAACCATAAAAAAAGAGACCAAAACTATGGTTAAACACAAAAAAAATACATGAAACGGTATGGATTTACCTCCTAGAACAATATCCTTCCAAAAAAACAGGTTCAAAACCTTCCCACCTTCTTTTTTGGCTTTTTCCGCCCTCCGTACGGACAACTCGTCCGTGAGCTCGCGAAACAGAGCTCTGTCGGGAGGAAGGGGACGAATTTATACACTGTTGCCTTCAATAGCGAGCACCATGACGTCACATTGACGACGATATTACAGAGCCCTGTAATAACGGTCGAGGTGACGTCACCGAGGCCGCTATTGCTGTCTGGTCCGATAATAGCGGCCGCCGGTGACGTCATCGTTGGCCCGCTATTGCTGGCTCACCCGATAATAGCGGACGTCGGGTGACGTCACCGGCGGCCGCTATTAATGTGTGACCCCCATCCGTAATAGCATTGCCTCCGATAACGTCACCTACGCCCGCTATTGCAGGGGTCTCCGTAATAGCGTCGTCCCGTGATGACGTCGGCGTTGGCGCCCTGCAATAGCGTTTTTCTGTGTGCCCGCTATTGCTGGAAAATGCCTCCCGATATTGCTGGCTCTTTACGTAGTAGTGCTAGCTGTAGGGATTAAAAATATTATTCATCTCTCAACCTGTCTTGTTTATATAGACTGCTTTTTAGATCAAATATTGTGAGACTGACTGTAATTATAGACACCTACTACTGGATCCATTCATATGGACTACTTTTTCCTACAACATTGATGTTGCCCTAAACGTGGAGGCGACACGGCCTGGCAGCATTCCGTCCCATCAGCTTTCGGCCCCGTGCTCGGAGTTTTTTGTTTTTTTATATATAATCCGTGCTCGGAGTTGGACAGAACATGTAAGCTGCCGCCAGGTAGCAGTGACCGCCTCATCCGTCAAATTGATGAGCGGCGGCCAGCCCAGGACGCGACCTGCTGCTCGAGGCCGTTCACGCCCGCGCGTTTTGTTGCGTTCACAGAAAAGATGGCCGGGGATTCCACGGCCAAAAATGAGACTACAGCCTACTCGTTTTCACTTGACAACCCCAACAGCCCTACTGCACAGCTGAGAACATGAACAAGTTGTAGCACTTGATAATGTACCCTAGAATATTTACAGATACCACACGCAACGCCGATCAATCTACCAGTCAGGCGAGAGCATCGCTCGTCGAAGAACAATGCCCCGTCGCTCAAGGCCCGGCAACAACATCACTAATCAATCATAGGCCCTGTTCGTTTCCTGCCCTCTAAAATTTAGCACTGTCACATCAAAGAGAATCTTACTATTTATGAATATTTTGATCAATTTAATGATAAAACCCTATTAACAGATTGGTGCTAATTTTCGAGATGAATCTAATGAGCTTAATTAATTTAGATTTTGCTAAATTGATGCTACAGTAACCGTCTTCTAATCATGACTTAATTAACCTCATTAGATTCGTCTACGTAAATTAGTCTAGGGGCCTGTAATTTATTTTATAATTAAATTTTATTTAATACTCCTAAATAGTAAGATTTTTTTATGTGACAGCTCTAAAGTTTAGAGCGGTGAGTACACAGTACACACCCGGCACACGCTGGACTCCGGCCGCTCGATGACAGCGCCGCGGGCCTGCCCACGCGCACACGAGACAAGATCACAAGATTCAGTATATACAAAAAAAAATATAGCACCAAATGTGTTAATAATCGTTAGTTGCAACTATTATTATGTAGTGCTGATAAGACTCTGATTTCAACTGAAACGCATTGGTAGACTTTAATTTGAAGAGAAGAAATCCTTCAGAGTCTGATTACGGGAAACCTTCAAATACCTCGATACCGAGCCGCGCGGTGTCGTCGCCGTCGTCGACGGGCGCGTAGGCGAGGATCACCAGGTGGAGACGCCAGTCGAAGTGGCCGAACCAGACCCGTTCCCGGGCCTCCAGCCGCCGGGGCACGTCCTCGATTCGCACCTCCACCACCATGCGGCCGTCGTACGCCAGCGTCGGCGGCGGCGCGGAGTCCAAGCGGACGAGCCGGCCGAACTGCCTCACGGCGGACTGCAGGTGCGCTCCGTGCGGAGGTGCGGAGGGAGGCCGTGGATGCCGAGCCACACCTTGGTGCGCACGTCGGCGAGCTCGAGCTTCCCCGCCTCTGCTTCCCTGCTGCCTTCTCTGCTGCCGCCTGGGCATGGTAGCTGCCCGACAAGGCACGCTGGTGGGGTTGCCTTGTCTGCCGGTGTGGGAAACTGGGAAGGGAGTTGACTGGAATAGTCACAGAGACTTTTGTTCCTGGAAACTTATGGCCCGACGGAAGAGTGTAGAACGGTGGAGATATTGTTCATTTGCTCTACTACCGCGCGCACAAAACATGTAATGGCAGTAATCAGAGAATTATTACTTGCTTCCCTGTGAAAGATGAGCCTCGTCGGTCCTGCAAGAGCAAGAACTATATACCTAGACTTATGTTCTTCTATATGTGGCTGCATAACCTCGACTTAAAAATTTTGATGGCAAGATTGGTTGCTTTCCGCTTGTGACCTATGAACAAGCTCAAAGATATAGCGTAAACTACCTAGTGTTTGTGACCTATGAACAAGCTCAAAGATGTAGTGTAAACTGCCTAGCTCGGACATGGGTAGTGAAGCCAATAACTTCAATAACTATATATGCAATCATAGAATTCATGCTTAATAAAGTTTTTCGGCCATTCGTGCAAAGTGGCCACGAGTAGATAACAATAAACCAATCTATATTGTGCAAGACAATGCAACATCCCATTTGGAAGCACATGATCAGCTATTCGTGCAACAGCTAATGAAGGTGGTTTTGACATTAGACTTGTGTGTAATTGGGCCAATCACCGAATCTCATTATCCTAGACTTGGGATTCTTTCAGGCAATTCAATCTATTCAATACAAGAAGTCTACCAAAACAGTTGAATATCTTGTTCCAGTGGTGCAAGCGATAATCTTTGTAAATAGATTTTTTTCAATACGTGAAACTATTTCCCACTACTAACTACAAATTGTTGCATACATGAATAAGCATTCCAGGAGTATGATCCATGAAAAGCTAACAAAATGTATCTCACTTTGCATGGTGTCATGAAAGAGACTATGAAAGCTCATGGTTCAGACAATTTCAAGGTTCCGCACATGTCAAAAGAAAATTTAGAGAAGCAAGGGCAGTGTCCTTCGCATAATAAATGTGAACCATCGTTACTAGAAGAAGCTAGGGCCATACTAGATGCATGAATCACTTGTATGTCAATACATTGTTCGCAAACTAAATGGAGTTCTACATTGTCGCCTGATGCATCTATTTGTTGCATGAGTACATGTCCATGTCCCATCCATAATAGAGTAGTTGCCGCCTCACTAACATGATCATTATCGACTCCATAACAGCTAGGATACAGAATTGGCCAGTCAACTTGACAGGTTGTTTCACATCATGGATTTCTTTACCACGATTAAAGATGCCAACATGTGTAGATGCTGGATAGTATGGTAGATGTTTTCATCTTCTCTAGCATGTTAGACTTGTCTAGATCTTGCGTAAACTTGTCTAATTTACTCAGTACTCTATTCATAGTGTTCATAATTTATTTATGGATTAAATTAAAACTAAAAGTGTTTATATTTTCATCAATCCAAAAAAATTTATTGTAGGCACTTTAGCTTTATGGTCGAATTTGTTGAGGCACTGAGGCCATAACGTTTTACCCGCGTGTGCACTTCAAGAGATGGCAAGTGAAAGTCATTATGTGACATACTTCCATGTAAGTGTTTGAGGTATCCGAGTTGCAAGCTCTGAAGGTACCCTTACTCCGATCAGGAGAAATAATATAAGGAAGCTAACACTCTTTTTGTGGGCGTTGTGATTGGAAAACTTACATGTCATCCGCACGATGTGTACATCCATCACACAGATGCTAAAGAGTTGGGGGATGCTCTCTACGCTAACTATGGTAGTTATGATACTGGCACTGAGCTGTATATCGTTGAGCGAGTATCATGACTATAAGATGGTTGAAGGCAAATCTATAGTCGAGTAGGCTCATGAGATATAATGTATGGTCAAGCAACTCGACTTGCTTAACATAATCTTACCCGACAATAGTTTGTGGTTGGGGGCCTCATTGCCAAATTACCTCCATCTTGGAGGGATTTCACCACTTCTCCGAAGCACAAGAGGATTGACATTTCTGTTTTAGATTAGATCGTGTCTCTTGACATTGAGGAGAAAGCTCGAACTAAGGATGGGAGATCTAAAGGTATTGAGGGTCATACCAATGCCAACATGATGCACCAACCACAGTCGTCTCATGGTAATGGTGGCAAGGGCAAGAACAATAAGCCTAAGCAGACCACTACCTTCAATAAGAAGAAGAACATGGAGAACGTAGGATGCTTCATTTGCAGCTCCACCGAGCATTGGCAATGAAGTGCCAATCTCATTGCCAAATTACCTCCATCTTGAAGGGATTTCACCACTTCTCCGAAGCACAAGAGGATTGGCATTTCTATTTCAGATTTGATCGCGTCTCTTGATATTGAGGAGGAAGCTCGAGCTAAAGATGAGAGATCTAAAGGTATTGAGGGTCATATCAATGCCAACATGATGCGCCAACCACGGTCGTCTCATGGTAATGGTGGCAAGGGCAAGAACAATAAGCCTAAGCAGACCATTACCTTCAATAAAAAGAAGAACATGGAGAACGAAGGATGCTTCATTTGCGGCTCCACCGAGCATTGGCAAAGAAGTGCCCATCTCATTGCCGAATTACCTCCATCTTGGAGGGATTTCACCACTTCTCCGAAGAACAAGAGGATTGACATTTCTGTTTCAGATTTGATCGCGTCTCTTGACATTGAGGAGAAAGCTCGGGCTAAGGATGGGAGATCTAAATGTATTGAGGGTCATATCAATGCCAACATGATGCACCAACCACGGTCGTCTCATGGTAATGGTGGCAAGGGCAAGAACAATAAGCCTAAGCAGACCACTACTACCTTCAAAAAGAAGAAGAACATGGAGAACGAAGGGTGCTTCATTTGCGGCTGCACCGAGCATTGGCAAAGAAGTGCCCATAGCACAAGGGAGAAAGCCACCATAGCACAAGTCTACGAGCATGATGACTAGTGCTAGAGATACTAGTGGGTATTAGAAACTAGCTTCGTATTTTCAGTATTTCAATCTACAAGTTGATGTCTTGATACTCGGTGAAAGTTTTCATGTGTGTGATGATGATTCGCTGTTTCATCTTACTAGGTCATCTGGGATTCTCCATCTTGATCGGAGATGGGTCACATGCTCCTACTCATGGTGTTGGCATGGTCGATCCGAAGTTCACTTCGAGAAAGATTGTCCAATTGAAGAACGTGCAACATGTCCCTTCTATTAAGAAGAATCTCGTTAGTGGCTCTGTTTTGTGTAGGGATGGTTTTAAGGTAGTGCTAGAGTCCAATAAAGTTATCGTGTCTAAGAGTGGACAATTTATTGGTAAAGGCTATCCGTGGGGAGGCTTGTTCTACTTTTCCCTTTCAGATTATTGCAATAAGTTCGTGTATATATTTGTGATGGTGTTAATGAGGGTGATGTCGGTGTTTCACATTCACATTTATGTCTTTTGAATGTTGGTTCTATGTCTCAACTTTCCAGCTTGAATTTAATGCCGATTTTTTCCATTGTCAAAACGAGGCGGACTCACTTCAATTCAACGGTATTCGGTTGAATACATTATTTTTTTATAAAAAGATACATGTAACATAATGTTTGTATGTATATTAAAAATAAAAGAAAAGGAGGCGTCCGTTCAATCCAAGCAAAAAAAGAAAAAGAGGCCCATCTCAATCGCACTGTGCATGCTAGTCCCGGGCCCAATAGCATAATTGACCCACAATCGCCCCAATGTGCGTGCTAGTCCCCGGGGCCCAATAGCATAATTGACCCACAACTACCCCAATCGATACATCACAGCCCGAAAGGGCGCAACCTGGCAGATGTTGGCCCTCGCGACAATTCACGATGGATGATCGAATCGATCAAGCGCCTATCGATCACCGAGTCATCATTTGTCACACCCGATTTCAATAACCGAAATCGGATTCATCTGTATGCGTGCCCGGGATCAAGTTTTCACGCAACGGGACAAATTATGTGATAAAAGAACAATATCTTTATTAATTCATTAAATATTTACATCAATGACCCGTAGGTCTAAAGTAAAAGATTACATTAATTGCCGCGGAAATTAAACTAAGCATTAGCGTCCTTCGGCTCCCACGGAAGTCGGCCAGGAAGACCGCAGGCCTAGACCACCACTTCATCGTCTCCTCGAATGATGTACTTCAGCCTTCACTTCGAATTGTGGCATGATGCAAAATAGAGGCAACAAACATATGAGTACATTTCGTACTCGAGCAAGTGGGGAAAGTATGACATGATTGGTCGATAAAGAAAAGCTAAGACAGGGTTTAAGGCATAGAAGCACCTATGTCTAGTTTATTAATTAAGCGAGGCTATTTACTATGTGATGTAACTCTAGAGATCCATCAATTATCCAAACCACGCATGTCTCCTTCCCGAGAACCATGCATCCAAACAATTACCATCCCTCTAATCCGCGTGAGGGTCCATGCCGCTCTTGACCAGTGAGCACGGTTGTCATGACAGTTTTCACTCTGCAGAGGTTGTACACAATTCACCACGAGAAAGTGATTCCATCCCCTGTTGCCGGGTGGACTAAAAACCTCCATCATGCCCGTGCCGGCCAAGCACTTACACACTTCCTTCGGTGCGTGGCCGAGAGATCACTTCCAAGGCGGTTCACGGGTTCCTCCGACTTTGTACGCGCCCACTAGGATTTCCACTCACCCGACGTGTACACCCGTCATCGGGTAGCTTCCTTCCCTTGAGCCGGATGGTTGTGAGACCTTGTCTCCTCACCACACCTCCCCTGGACTACCGGTATAACACCGACCATAGTCCCCTCTCCATCGCGCGTACTCGATCGGTCTCCACCGCATACTACGCCAAGCCGCGCCCATACTTGGCTCGTGGTTGTACGGTTTAACATGGATGGTCGCTCCACGAACCGGTCCTTATGATTCGGGTGATAGCATTCCATGGAACTACGGGACACCCTGACCATAGTTCCTCCACCCGTCACCAAAATCAATGTTCGGAAATATAAACAGGCAACCATGATCATTATGTTCAAGTGGATCATTAACAAGATTAACATTTATCATATCTTAAACCCAATTAAAGCGAGCTAAGCATGAGTCTACCCAAGTCTACAACTAATACCACCCAGGCGACAAGGACAAGTATGGAACAAGACATGACACATAGGATTCATATTTATCACAACAAATGCAAGCATGTGCGGATAGAAAAGGAAATAGGTGCAAAATGCGTCAAGGACAGTTGCCTCTTTCTCTTTTTGCTCTTGATTCAATCTTCGACTCTTGCTCTTCAAATTCCTTGATCCGACCGTCCTCTAATTACGTCACATCGAGCAAGCATGTAAATAAACACACATAACTAAGAAACAGAACAGTACATCATACAAAAAGACTATAAAAGCATTACTAAAGGAAGTACACGTCGCTACGATTCCGTGAGCGCAAGAATCGCCTTAATCGGAGCTACGAGCGAAAAGTTACGAAGGTTTGGGGTTTCGGGGCTAAAACGCAAAAACGACCAACGTAGAGACTATATTTTGTAAATACAGAAAAGTTTAGGGATTAAAGTGTAAAAGTATAAGGGCCAAAATATAATTCTATAAAACACTAGGGTTGTTTATGTAAAACTACAGGATATAGTGTTATTTGAATAAACACGGGCTAAAACGTAATTTGAGGAAAGGTCGGGGGTGTTTATGTAAAAAAGGGCCTATGGCCAAAACATTACTACAAACAGTTTAGGGGTTTAAAATTAATTTACAATTTAAATATAAAGTTTATTGCAAAAGACTAGGGTTAAAACAGAATTAAAACAAAGCTTATAGCTTATTTTATAAAATAAAGGACCTATTTGTAATTAACTATAGACTACGGGGGTAGCACGTAATTTTTCCTAGTTACAGAAATATGCGCGTGTGATTTTAACTAAATACAGGGGCTAAAATGTAAAAGTCACGTCCTATCCTAAAGCAGGGGTCATTATGCAAAATATAGGGACCGATACGCGATTAAAGTAATTACCGGGGCTAAAGCGCAAATGCGCATTATACGGGGAATAAATAAATTAAAAATAAATGGAAAAGTCCCGTGGACCGGGTGCATGGCCCCGTGGACCCGTGGTCCACCGGTCCACGGTGGACCGATTACACACCCATGAAGGGGTATGTAATCCTCGGCCCTTGGTGGCTCATCCAACGGTGCCGGGGAGGGTCAGCGGACGGGCGGCGGCCGGCGGCTGGCGCGCGCGGCGGCGCCATGGGCGGCGCCCGGAGCTCGCCGTGGAGGCGCTCCGGTGGCTGGTTTGAGGTGGCGGAAGGGGGAAAATGGAGAGGAGGCGGAGGGGATCCTCACCGTGGTGTCGCGCGCGGGTAGAGGAGGCCGGAGCGGGGTCGACGGCGACGAGGTGGCGGCGGCGTGGTTCGGCGGCGAAGCTTGTCTCCGTACGGGGGTCTCTCCACGTGGCGTTGGTCTCGTTGGAGGCGGTGGATGACGGGGAACGGCGTCCCGTGGTCGTGCGAGGCCGGGGTGGCGGGAGACGGGCTCGCGACGGAGGACGGGGAGGCGGCATCGGCGGCGGCGACGCGAGGTCGTGCGGGAGCGTGAGGTGGTGGCGGGGTTGGGGAAAGGGGAGTGCGGGTCCCGGGCTGGCCTTTTATAGGCACGCGGCCCTAGGGTTGGGCGCGCACGCCGAGGCGGAGACGGCGGCGTACGGGCGGCGGTGCTACGCGCTTAGGGTTAGGGGCCGGACGCGGTGCGGGCTGGGCCGGGTTGGGTCGGCGAGGGCGGCTCGCGAGGTTGCTTGGGCCTAGTGGGTGTGGGCCGTGGGGCGGGCCGGAGAGAGAGACGGTAGGAGGTGGGCCGGGGAGGGATTTGGCCCACGGATGGTTGGTTCTTTTCTTTTTTTTTCTATTTTTTTCTATTTCATATAATGCCTATTTTATAACTCAAATCGATTCCCATTCGAACTTTCAAAATGTTTTTACACTCAAAAATCCATAATGCAACTATGCCAGCATGTATGCAACGAACAATAATTTATATATTTATATAGCCTAATTTATTTAATTAAAAATAAGTAAAGAAGTATGAAAATAATTAGTTTCCAAATAAACCTATCCAAAAATAAGAGAACTCCTTTTTATTTCTCTTAAATATGCTTTTACACTAAATTACTTGATAAAATACTTTAATAAAAATGGTTAGCATTAAATAAATTCTTTTTATAAAATCACATGTATTTTTGTAAAGTGAACATTTTCAAGCACGAATTGAAGGTATTTATTTAATCAGTCACTTTCACAAATGAAGAGTATTTTCTCAATAAATCATTTTCAAAAATCAAATACATTCATTAAAATAAAACATTTTCACAACTAATCTCTCGAAGATCTTGAAATTCAAATAATTTAGTTTTATTTTTGGGGGAACATTAGGATTTCATTAAAAAGCGGTTCACATTCCAAAACTAGAATTTTGGGATGTGACGATATCTACCCCTTAACGAGAATCTCGCCCTCGAGATTCGGCATGGCTAGCAAGAAATGGGTAAGGTGGGTGATTTTTTTTTCGTGATCTTGGACTCCTCACCACGGACGGATGGTATATGTTCCTTGATACTCTTCCAACGTTGGATGGTCTTTAACTCCATAAACTTTACTTCTGGTACATGACGTGTTTCTTAAAGTTTCCCTTCTTGTGGTTGGTGGTGATTTCTACCTTACAAGTATACATAACCTTCAACGATATAAATCATCACCATTTCATCTTTCCCAAAGTAAGTGCCACTTAATCGTACAATCCGATTATCTTTATAACGTAACTCTTTGCCTTCATAACATGATTGAGATATTTGACGACCATCACACGAGAAAGTAAAATAAATCGACGACAATGCTTCATTTGCAACAATCATAATCAGTACAATGATTGAATCATCTGAATTAACTTGTTCATGGAAGGAATTAAGACTTGTCTCTTGTTGCGTGTACTAGAACCTCGTGGACCATGATTCACAATTTTAGTCTGTCGACTTGATGATGTCATGTTGGGTCGTTATGAGATGTTTCCTCTTGTTGGACTTGGGACATCGATTAGTATAATGTCATGTCTCTTTGCATCTATAGCAAACCACACACTTTGGGACACCTTGAGCTTTAAATGATTCTTTATGCTTCTCTCCAAGCTGAGGGGAATCGTTGTTGAGTCCGGGATTTGAAACGCGGTCCTCTAGTGAACAACAACTCATTGCGCGGCTGAGCGTCTCCGTTTCGACCGGTCTCATGAATAGCCAAGATCCGAGCTCCGATGCGGTAAGTCTTCTCATGGGGCATCGATTGGAGAAATGACCATATTGTTCACAATTGTAACACATCGTATCCTTCTTTAGGCAAGTCTCGAAGTAGTGACCCCGTTGACCGCAAAGGGTGCATTGATTTACTCCAAGCTAGGTTGAAAGGCCCGCGCACTTGCGCGAGCTAGACACCGGACATCCTTTATAATATTTATTATTCAAAAATCAAAATAACCTTTTTCATGAACTCAAGTATGAATCTATACATCGATGCATGTAGCCCATGACTGACTATATCTAAAAACCAAAAAAGGCAATCGAATATCTTAAATGTTCGACCATCATGGTAATTTAAATTATTCGACACATGTAGCATTTTTTATATTAACTAAAATAAGGATCAAAAGTATTATAAAAAAGTAAAATGAGCTATATATTATTTCAAGACCTCCTATGAATGCAACTCTAGGCTTATAAGATCTCCGAAAGAGATATGGAAAGTTGCAAACATATCCACTTTTTGTCTACCAGTTATTATGAAAGTTATCTATAAAGTTAAGATATGCCTAGAATTCTTAGCAACTGATATGTATTGGGCAGTATAAAACTTTTCCATCGATCAATGTCATACTATCATTTCATTAATTAATTACACTGTTTTATTTGATAATTAGTATAAATTATTTTCTATATCCCTTCCATGTTATCTAATAGAAGATACCCAAATTGGTTAGTCTTGTAAGTTTTTACCACGTATAAGGTTAAGTTATCTGTCTTAAGAGCATCTCCAACCGTTCCCTAAATGAGGTTCCTAAATGAAAATTTAGGATGCGATTGATAAAAACCATTCTCCAACCGTTCCCTATATGAGGTTGCTAAATTTACCAACTCCCAACCCATAGGCTAAAGGTTGCTACATTTAGCCACCTAATTCTTACTCCCTAAAGGATATTTGAACTATTTAGGAAACAATTATTGGGAACGGTTGGAGTGCATGTCTTTTTTATACTCCCAATAGATATAGCAACTCTCTAAAACCAGTCTTTTGGGAGTAAAATTATTGGGAGCTGTTGGAGATGCTCGAGTAACAAAGGCATGCCAACTATTCTTAAAAATGGTACAGTGTTTTTAATGTTTCAGCAGGCTCACTCTCATAGCACATAAATAGAGTTTGGGAGATTTGCCTACAGGACATTCAAAAAATCTTAGTTTAACACTAAATTTAAAACTTTATTTGTGGCAGAATGAATTACAAACGGGTGTTTTAGAATCAATTTTTTTGTAAGATAAAATAAACATAACTCAGTGTCACACAGGCAAATTATCCGAAGAGTCAAGACATAGAGAAGAGGTGACACAATGTACTTTGCAAACATATTTCAAATATATATGGATCGGGTTTATTTAGCAACTACATATAAAATCAAAACTAATCAATCTATAATGCATTTCGGTAACAAACTTGCAGTAATATCTAAAGAATAAATGAAAAGTATCCTAGTGTCGCTAGCAAAACAATGCTAGTGGGATCAATTTGGAAAATATTATTTCAATAAAACTCAAAAAATGGGGATACCTGATAAATTATTCAAACAGAGCACCTTGAAGCCCGTGTGCTATCTGATGAGGACTTCTGATTCTTGTTGTCTCTTTTTGTTTTACATTCCAAATAATGTTTTCTTATAAAAAATATCTCCAATAATCATAATCACTTTAGAAACCTGAAACTATGAAAATTATTTTAACAAATTAGATAGTAATTCAGACATCTATGTGCAATTGTATGAGCTCTTCTGAAAAATCTCCATTATAAATCTTGCTAAGAACAAAGACAAAATTAATGTTTCCCTAATTCATAGGGAAGTACATAACCACTGTACCTGAACCATTCAGAGAAAATCACTATTATACTCTATTTATCTGGTATTATAATATAAGGCAAGCAAATTAACAGTAAAATCTTATTTATTACTCAATTTATCTTTTTACTTTTTGCGGGTTTGGAGTCCCCGTTATTACGAAACTCATCTTTGCCGATGCAATCTAGCTGATCATGTTATAGCAACTACAATCATTTGGTTTCATTCTCCTTTTATGGTTTTCTAATACTAATATACAGGCAGGTAAAAATGGGTACAAAAGAAGGCAGATTTGATTACTTCTACTAAGTGAGCCATCTGCACGAGTCTTCGATATCTTCAGCTACCTCCATGGCCAGGGGTCACAATGCTCCGAGCTCGACCCGGAACTTATGAACATGGTGCAGATTGTGGCCCCAGTGCGGCTTCTCTTTCGTCCTACTTGGATTGGTTGTAATCTTGACTGAAGAAACACCTGAAGAAGAAAGAAAGACAATGGCAGGGCCGGAGCTAGAATAAAACCTGCCGGCCACGCGCTCCCAACGTCGGTCTATCTTGTTTCTCCAATACAGGGTGCATGCCAGCATCCACCTCCATGATTAATAGCTTCCTAGCGATGTCTGCTGTTTGGGGCTTCCAGTCAGTCATCCGGTAAGTGAAGCTCAAACATCTGAAAATTGTAAGCAATTATGTTCTGTTCTGAACCTGGAGCCTGCTGCGTTTTCGTTGTATCGGTGATTTGGCATTGCTTGGATTCGTGATTATTGATTCCACAGCAGCTTTCGTCGCATCATTGATGTTCTTGAGGAGCAGATCCACACGCAAGGAAGGGCAGGGACATCTCGTAACACATGTTAGATGTATGAGGAAGGCAAAAAAAAATGAATACTTTTCCTTACTGCACTTTACCTGGCTCAATCGTACTACATCCTTGTAGATTGTTCTTTCTTCATTGCCGGATTCAGGACACATGAATGTCGAGGGATCCGATCTCTCGCCGCACGGCCTATGCATGCATTGTTTTGAGTTGAACACTCGGAAGACATAGGGATTCAGCCAGCAAATAACGCATGGCAGTCCCAACATCATCTCTTGTACATGACGCTTGTTACCTGGAGATCCCTGGACGTGGCATTGGATCCTTCTTGCGCATTCGATCCTTCTCGTCGATGGAGTATTGTCTGAAGTGAGCGCCGACTCGTTGCTACACAATCGTTACCGCCGATGATGCCATAGAAGCAGCAGGACCGGGCTGTTGTTTTCCTGAGCGAACGTATGACGGGAATTGAGCGACGGCGGCGTAATAACCTAATCTCTGTATTTTTTTAAGAGCAATACTATCACGTGAGGAAGTGATCTAATGGTGGGATGTTCTCTAAGATTAGATCAATCGTCAGAAGTTTTGCTTTTTTGTGAGAATTTCTAGACTATTTATCCTTTTTTCTAGACATTGTGGTGGGAGGTTCATCTCCTTTTAGTATTAAATAGATTTAAGCCTTGTTAAAATTCAATTGAAATCACCAATGTTGAAACTCATCTTCCTCGAGGGTTGGTGTTGCGCCGGATGTTCACTTTGGGTGGCCTCGAAGGAGACATGAGTGACTACGACGTTTACAACAGTAGCAAGCTTCATGAACTTCATTGCGCTTGGGGTGTTCATTTAAGACCCACGTAGCATCATTTGATTTGTGCTTCATCTTCTCGTTGACGTACCTCCCACTTCCATGGCTAATACCTTCGCAGTGGCATGTTTGTTGTTAGGAGTTGATCGCGGCCTTTTCCGTGGAAAGATTCCAATCTTGCTCCTTTTGTTTGTAACCGATAATGTGCCGGGTGGACTGTCTTGGATGTTGTTCTTATCATCAATACTGTTGCCAACAAGGGTTGCGATTCTTCCGTCCATCATCCGAGAAAAATCGATTCGGCTTTGCATGAGCACAAAGGATAAAGAACGAGATTGAACAAAAAGAGGAGAACAATGAATAGCGAGGACGATTACCCAAACTAAGGCAAATCCATCTATGCAATCGCACTAACGGACAATCAAAGATCCAATCAAAACAAGGCACAAGCACAAGCAATGCAAGCAACACCTACAAGCATCGTCACTAACGTGGCTACTATGGGAATGGCGGTTCCTAAGTTTTGATTCTTGTGAGGGTCTTCATGTTGCCATAAAGAAATGTCCAACCCTTCAATAAGTATCCATGAGATTCGACTTTTCAAACTTCACTTCCGAACAGAACCAATTCCTCAAATCTTCCAAAACAGACCTACCGAGCTAATATTTTAAAAAGGTAAGGTGGGAGAATAAATTTGCCCAATTAGTTGGAACAGGAGAGGGAAGGACTTGTAAAAGGTATACAAGAGTTTTGTACAAATAAAATATTTAGAATACTAGTTTTGAAAATAGGATCCATAGCATGGTCACTCTATCTAGGCTTGCGTCCGGCGGTCGATATTGCTCCGATACCATCTTGTCACACCCGATTTCAATAACCGAAATCGGATTCATCCGTATGCGTGCCCGGGATCAAGTTTTCACGCAACAGGACAAATTATGTGATAAAAGAACAATATCTTTATTAATTCATTAAATATTTACATCAAGGACCCGTAGGTCTAAAGTAAAAGATTACATTAATTGCAGCGGAAATTAAACTAAGCGTTAGCGTCCTTCAGCTCCCACAGAAGTCGACCGGAAGACCGCAGGCCTAGACCACCACTTCGTCGTCTCCTCGAATGATGTACTTCAGCCTTTACTTCCGAATTGTGGCATGATGCAAAAAGAGAGGCAACAAACGTATGAGTACATTTCGTACTCAGCAAGTGGGGGAAAGTATGACATGATTGGCCGATCAAGAAAAGCTAAGACAGGGTTTAAGGCATAGAAGCACCTATGTCTAGTTCATTAATTAAGCAGGCTATTTACTATGTCATATAACTCTAGAGATCCATCAATTATCCAAACCACGCATGTCTCCTTCCCGAGAACCATGCATCCAAACAATTACCATCCCTCTAATCCACGTGAGGGTCCATGCCGCTCTTGACCGTGAGCACGGCTGTCATGACAGCTTTTCACTCTGCAGAGGTTGTACACAATTCACCACGAGAAAGTGATTCCATCCCTCGTTGTCGGGTGGACTAAAAACCTCCATCATGCCCGTGCCGGCCAAGCACTTACACACTTCCTTCGGTGTGTGGCCAGGAGATCACTTCCAAGGCGGTTCACGGGTTCCTCCAGCTTTGTACGCGCCCACTAGGATTTCCACTCACCCGACGTGTACACCCGTCATCGGGTAGCTTCCTTCTCTTGAGCCGGATGGTTGTGAGACCTTGTCTCCTCACCACACCTCCCCTGGACTACCGGTATAACACCGACCATAGTCCCCTCTCCATCGCGCGTACTCGATCGGTCTCCACCGCATACTACGCCAAGCCGCGCCCATACTTGGCTCGTGGTTGTACGGTTTAACATGGATGGTCGCTCCACGAACCGGTCCTTATGATTCGGGTGATAGCATTCCATGGAACTACCGGTACACCCCGACCATAGTTCCTCCACTCGTCACCAAAATCAATGTTCGGAAATATAAACGAGCAACCATGATCATTATGTTCAAGTGGATCATTAACAAGATTAACATTTATCATGCCTTAAACCCAATTAAAGCGAGCTAAGCATGAGTCTACCCAAGTCTACAACTAATACCACCCAAGCGACAAGGACAAGTATGGAACAAGACATGACACATAGGATTCATATTTATCACAAGCAAATGCAAGCATGTGCGGATAGAAAAGGAAATAGGTGCAAGATGCGTCAAGGACACTTGCCTCTTTCTCTTTTTGCTCTTGATTCAATCTTCGACTCTTGCTCTTCAAATTCCTTGATCCGACCGTCCTCTAATTACGTCACATCGAGCAAGCATGCAAATAAACACACATAACTAAGAAACAGAACAGTACACCATACAAAAAGACTATAAAAGCATTACTAAAGGAAGTACGCGTCGCTACGATTCCGTGAGCGCAAGAATCGCCTTAATCGGAGCTACGAGCGAAAAGTTACGAAGGTTTGGGGTTTCAGGGGCTAAAACGCAAAAACAACCAACGTAGAGACTATATTTTGTAAATACGGAAAAGTTTAGGGATTAAAGTGTAAAAGTATAAGGGCCAAAATATAATTCTATAAAACACTAGGGTTGTTTATGTAAAACTACAGGATATAGTGTTATTTGAATAAACACGGGCTAAAACGTAATTTGAGGAAAGGTCGGGGTGTTTATGTAAAAAAGGGCCTACGGCCAAAACATTACTACAAAACAGTTTAGGGGTTTAAAATTAATTTACAATTTAAATATAAAGTTTATTGCAAAAGACTAGGGTTAAAACAGAATTAAAACAAAGCTTATAGCTTATTTTATAAAATAAAGGACCTATTTGTAATTAACTATAGACTACGAGGGGTAGCACGTAATTTTTCCTAGTTACGGAACTATGCGCGTGTGATTTTAACTAAATACAGGGGCTAAAATGTAAAAGTCACGTCCTATCCTAAAGCAGGGGTCATTATGCAAAATATAGGGACCGATACGCGATTAAAGTAATTACCGGGGCTAAACTGCAAATGCGCATTATACAGGGAATAAATGAATTAAAAATAAATGGAAAATTCCCGTGGACCGGGTGCATGGTCCCGTGGACCCGTGGTCCACTGGTCCACGGTGGACCGATTACACACCCACGAAGGGGTATGTAATCCTGGCCCTTGGTGGCTCATCCAACGGTGCAGGGAGGGTCAGCGGACGGGCGGCGGCCGGCGGCCGGCGCGGCGCGGCGGTGCCATGGGCGGCGCCCGGGAGCTCGCCGTGGAGGCGCTCCGGTGGCTGGTTCGAGGTGGCGGAAGGGGGAAAATGGAGAGGAGGCGGAGGGGATCCTCACCGTGGTGTCGCACGCGGTAGAGGAGGCCGGAGCGGGGTCGACGGCGACGAGGTGGCGGCGGCGTGGTTCGGCGGCGAAGCTTGTCTCCGTCCGGGGTCTCTCCACGTGGCGTTGGTCTCGTTGGAGGCGGTGGGTGACGGGGAACAGCGTCCCGTGGTCGCGCGAGGCCGGGGGTGGCAGGAGACGGGCTCGCGACGGAGGACGGGGAGGCGGCAATGGCGGCGGCGGCGCGAGGTCGTGCGGGAGCGTGAGGTGGTGGCGGGGTTGGGGAAAGGGGAGTGCGGGTCCCGGGCTGGCCTTTTATAGGCACGCGGCCCTAGGGTTGGGCGCGCACGCCGAGGCGAAGATGGCATCGTACGGGCGGCGGTGCTACGCGCTTAGGGTTAGGGCCGGACGCGGTGCGGGCCGGGCCGGGTTGGGTCGGCAGGGCGGCTCGCGGGGTTGTTGGGCCTAGTGGGTGTGGGCCGTGGGGCGGGCTAGAGAGAGAGAGGGTAGGAGGTGGGCCAGGGAGGGATTTGGCCCACGGATGGTTGGTTCTTTTCTTTTTTTCTATTTTTTTCTATTTCATATAATGCCTATTTTATAACTCAAATCGATTCCCATTCGAACTTTCAAAATGTTTTTACACTCAAAAATCCATAATGCAACTATGCCAGCATGTATGCAACGAACAATAATTTATATATTTATATAGCCTAATTTATTTAATTAAAAATAAGTAAAGAAGTATGAAAATAATTAGTTTCCAAATAAACCTATCCAAAAATAAGAGAACTCCTTTTTATTTCTCTTAAATATGCTTTTACACTAAATTGCTTGATAAAATACTTTAATAAAAATGGTTAGCATTAAATAAATTCTTTTTATAAAATCACATGTATTTTTGTAAAGTCAACATTTTCAAAGACGAATTGAAGGTATTTATTTAATCAGTCACTTTCACAAATGAAGAGTATTTTCTCAATAAATCATTTTCAAAAATCAAATACATTCATTAAAATAAAACATTTTCCCAACAAATCTCTGAAGATCTTGAAATTCAAATAATTTAGTTTTATTTTTGGGGGAAAATTAGGATTTCATTAAAAAGCGGTTCACATTCCAAAACTAGAATTTTGGGATGTGACATCATTGCCGTGCTTGGAAGACAAGCGGACCCGACACCCACAACCATCCCGATTGACTATGACGACAACCCCTAAGCCCTAGCAGGTATCAAATGACACTTGCTTTATTTCCAGGAGTTGATTGATCATATATTGATGAACACACTTCTAATTTACTAACGCCCACGACCACCACTCTTTTTGTTATTATTTCAATTCACTAAGTCTAGTACATGGTTTCAAACATACTTGTGTGATGCTTAGGAAGATTGTGCTTTATGGTTGTGTTGTAAAGATCTGAAACACGACCATGAAGAGAAAGAATAGTGCCACTATTGATCTGAAGTCTTTCCTGGCATGAACTGCTGCAAAAAAAGAGACAATCTAAACAAGTAATTTGTAAGCTTTATTATCATTTCAATGGTACATCATCTACTCCTTTTGCTATTTGATATGTTGATCCTTTAGTACATCTATGTGTTGAACAATTTCTAATTGAGATAAATTTATTAATCAATGATGTTGGCACTCAATTATGTGAACTAGATCCATAATTTAGGATGTTTAGAAGGAAATGATTGTTGCAAATTTTGAATACTTATAGTCCAAATCCTGGGCCCGCCATCGTGTCAAAGGTTCTAAGTGTTATACTTGTGTTCAATCTAAGCAACCTCGAAAACCTTATAAGGGTGTCGAGGAGAGACATCTTTGTCAAATGAATAGTACATTGACAGAAGGTGGAAAAAGATATTTCATGACTTTGATTGATGATGTGTCTAGATATTGCTATGTTTATTTGTTGAAAATAAAAGATGATGCTCTAAACTACTTTAGAATCTACAAGGCTGAAGTTGGAACTCAACTTGTCGATGTTTAACTCGGCGAGTAAACTATATGACCCCGCACGGATCGGGAACTCGTTGGTACAACGCAAGAACACACAATGATTTAGACAGGTTCAGCCCCCTCGTATCCGAGAGTAACAACCCTACGTTCCGGATGAATTGTATTGTCGATGATTGTGATTGCGATTGTCTTCGTAGGGGGTCTCTGCCCCTCCTTATATATCCGACGAGGCGAGGTTACATGCAGAATCCAAGTCGATTACAAGATTCATATAATTGGAAACTCTACCTCTAAGCTTCCTTAACGACATATAGAACTCTACTCGGTCGGTCTTGTACTTTGCTTGGGGATTACTCCAAAAAGACGGTCGAATTGCCCATCTCGGTTTCCTTGGCGGTCTATGGGTCCTTATGGTACCCCGTGTCTTTCGAACTCCACTCGTGGGCTCTCCCAACCAGTCGTACTCCTTTAATGAGTCACCATATTTCTGATAAACAATCTCCCGAGTGTGTATACCCATAGGACTCGACAAAGACCCTTCGAGTAATTTTTTATTTTGCCTTGAATTTGTCTAACCAGCTTTCTTCTGCATGTTGGATTGATTCCAGTGCTAAATTAAAAAAACTCCATCTTCTGAAATGCATCTTTTGTGCCTGGGCTTTTGAAAGCCAAAAAATTGATCTTTTAATCTCCATAGCACCTAAGTAGGTGTAAAAATTTTGCCAATGTTCCCGCTCGTGCATCGGTCGATGCACCCAATTGGGTATAGCTCTCGACTCTTAGATCATTTGAGCTATTCAAATAATGCAAGAGTCTACTTGAGGAATTTTCATTATTCTCTATCTCCCTCGATCGTTTTCGACTGATCTTGAATGGGGTGCACCGGTCGATGCACCTAATTAGGTGTAGCCCCCGAATCTTGTATCATTTGAACTTCAATAAATAACACAAGAGTCTTTTTGTCCTAACCAAAGTAAGCCCTTTCTCCACTTGTTGAGTACGACACGCTCCCCACTTGTTGAGTACGACACGCGCATCGACACTTGTTATACTTTTTCTTACACCTTCTACTCGACCATAGGATAGGAATGGGGTTTCTCTCGATGATGGTACTCCGGAGTGCTTGATGTGTGTTCCCTGATGATGGTGCTACGTTGTGCTATCTTTTGCTGCTTGATTGAATAATGATGTAATTTTGCTTCTAGACATACGGGTCATTTTATAATAAAGAATACTATGTAATACACTTCCGATACGTGTGATGTAACTGATCCTAGCACACATACGTTCGTTCTTATTTGTTTACGCAAAAATAGGGGTATGACAAAAATTAAAAATGCTTATATTTCCAACAGAAGGCACCTGTTGCGATGAGGCTATTGTCTTCCTGACCAGATTATTCTTACCTGGACTGGTGTATGTCACAGAGGTGGCTCACGCACTCACGAGCTGAGTGGCGAGAGCCTGCTCACGTGGTTGGTGAGGTAGACCAAGAATAACTTCTTGGCGTGCTTCCTAGCTAGTGTTTTCGATGACTGTCGGGGCACCTATGTTGGAAACAATAGCAATTTAGTAATGATTATTCTAATTCTAGTGAGCAAAAACAAGAGACCAAAAACATGTAATCTAGGCATGTAGATAAACATAATCACACCTATCTCAATCACATGTTCTAGCAGATCATATAGAAACGAGAAAGAGCAACAGCTAACAGCAGCAACAAGGATCATAGCAGCAAGCAACAACAAGCCACACGATCCATCCATTAGGAAGATAAAGGAAGTACTTACAGGGAAGTGATCCAGCGGCGACGGCTTAGAAGATCGGTGGTGCGGACGAACAGCGAGCAGTCGCGACGGCGCTTCCCAAAAACCAGATACGGCCCCTACCCCGTGCAAGGACACGAGGGGACGTAGGCTTCGGAGACCTGCTCTCCCGTCACCGATGGCACGTCGGCGGCGTGATGGGGCAGATGAGGCGGCAGCGCAGTAGTGATGGCGAGAGGAGCAAAAATTAGAGAGCAGGAGGTGACGTCTCACCTCCATATATATACTCACGACTCACACTTTAATGGTAATTAATCCGTAATTAGGAAATCACATTAAAGATCATTAATGGAGAATAATTGCTTACCATAAGTGGTCAGTGCAATTTTCTCTATGGCAAAAAATAAAGAGAGGAGCAAAAGGAAGCCGCAGACCAGCCCTCACGCAGGTGTCACGTGGCCGCGCCCATCGCCCAAGCCCCGTCCCGGCGGGCGAGCGCGTGGGTTTTCCTTCTTCTCTCTACTAGCTTCAACTAGGTAGAAACAACTCTACTATTTAAGTTGTCTTCCTTCCACCTAGAGTAGCAATGTGGGACTAAAGTCCCCCACCATGCCATACATGTGTGAGTGGGCCTTTGGGATTTATAGGAATTATTATTTGGGCCACAGCCCAAATCTTCTAACAATCCCCCACCAGATCCCGAGAGGTTCACGAGTTTGCTCAACGTACCAAGGTACTGTTTAATATACCAGTGTTTCGGTGGAGACCGGTTAAGGTTGAACATCCACCTAGAACCACAAGCTACGCCTATCCACAACTGCACAATGGACTTTGCCTTGAATTGGCAGTTTGGTGTGGACAAGTTTCACTTGAGGCCTTAGCTGATACTCGGCTGCCAAGTGTCTACCCCGCGGGCGGAGCATATAAGTCATTCTCCGGTCTCACTTCATGAGCTTGTCAAAGAATTCCCGGATCTTCTAGACTGCGACTAACGATCGAGCTCACATAGGTGTGTTCTTGCAAGAATACCCTGTAGGACAGATATCTCGCTAAGTCAGCCTCGGAACACATTAAGACAAAGTCAGCCTACCTTACAGTTATGAGAGTACCGCATCTCCAGCGGAGTGGGTACGATTAGTTTGTACTCTCCAGTTAACTCACAGACTTGTTCTTCCCGGGTCCTAATTCACGGGATCTCCGATCGCATAGGTTGGGTTACCACTGTAGTATAACTCACATGGGTCTCAATCCCATCTCCTTCGATGCATTATCAATCACAGTGCGCGACAATCCCTTGGTAAAGGGATCTGCCAGGTTTTTAGCTGTTTGGATATATTCCACAGCTATTACTCCGGAGCTCCTTAATTTCCTGACGGACTTCAATCTGCGCTTCACATGTTTGTTGGACTTCTTATTATCCCGACTATTTTTCACCTTCACAATAACTGTTTGGTTATCACGGTTAATGAGAATAGCAGGAATGGGTTTTTCAACCACTGGAAGATCCATCAAAAGTTCTCGTAGCCACTCTGCCTCGGTAGTGGTTGTGTCTAGTGCTATGAGCTCAGCCTCCATAGTTGACTTAGTCAATATGGTTTGTTTACAAGATCTCCAAGAAACAGCGCCACCACCTAAAGTGAATATGTATCCACTCGTGGCCTTTAGCTCATCGAGCATCCGAAATCCAGTTTGAATCACTATATCCTTCGAGTACACTAGGGTACCCCGAATAGTGGATTCCATAACTCATTGTGCCTTTTAGGTAGCGCAACACTCGATCAATGCCTTGCCAATGATCATCTCCCGGATTAGAAGTAAACCGGCTCGGTTTGCTTACGGCAAAAGAGATGTCGGGACGAGTTGCGCTAGCTAGGTACATAAGGGAACCAACAATCTGGGAGTATCTCGGTTGATCCTTTCCGAGTCCTCTATTCTTTCGAAGTATTAGACTAGGATCGTATGGTGTTGGAGAAGGCTTGCTATCCATGTAGCCAAAGCGGCTCAAGACCTTCTCCACATAATGAGATTGCAAAAGAGTAATCCCATCCTCACATCTTATCAATTTGATATTCAGGATCACATCTGCTTCTCCCGGATCTTTCATGTCAAAATTTTGGGATAAAAATGATTTTACATCGTTTATCTCATCGAGACTTGTCCCAAAGATTAGTATGTCATCGACATACAAACACAAGATAACTCCTTTACCCCCACCATAGCGGTAGTACACACAAGTGTCGGCTTCATTTACCGCAAATCCAGCTGATGTCAAAGTTTTGTCAAACTTCTCATGCCATTGTTTTGGCGCTTGTTTTAGGCCATACAAGGATTTTAGCAGTCTACACACTTTGCCCTCGTTTCCTGGTGCAATATATCCATCCGGCTGCTCCATATAGATTTCCTCATCCAACTCTCCATTAAGGAAAGCCGTCTTCACATCCATTTGATGGATCAGAAGACCTTATGAGACAGCCAAAGATAGTAGCACACGGATGGTTGTTAATCCGGCAACAGGTGAATAGGTGTCAAAGAAATCCTCGCCCTCCTTTTGGGTATAACCCTTTGCCACAAGACTTGCCTTATATTTTTCAATGGTACCATCAGGTCTGAGTTTCTTCTTGAACACCCACTTGCAACCAACTGGTTTACAACCATGTGGTCTGTCCGTTACTTCCCACGTGCCGTTGGCGGTGATGGAATCCATCTCGCTACGGACAACATCCTTCCAGATACTCTGCATCCGGTGATGCATAAGCCTCCGAAATGGAAGTGGGTGTATCATCCACAAGGTACACAGTGAAGTCATCACCAAAGGATTTTGCAACCCTTTGTCTTTTGCTCCTTCGAGGAGCAACTTCACTATTGTCCTCTTCATTCTCAAGTGAGTGCTCAAAAGGGTCGAGCAGGAGCTATGGGTTCAGGAATTAAACCATTTGAGGAACTAGGTAATGTATATGCATCCTTCATAGGAAATATGTGTTCAAAGAAAGTAACATCACGTGATTCCATTATTGAATCAACTAAGACATCAGACGCCTCCGATTTAATTACTAGAAACCTGTATGCCGTGTCTGTGGTGCGCATATCCTAGAAAGACACGATCAACCGTTTTTGGTCCAAGCTTGCGTTTCTTATTGATTGGTACATTGACCATGGCCAAGCAGCCCCATGTACGCAAGTATGAGAGTGATGGTTTTCTTCCCTTCCATCCTTCATATGGAGTAACATCACTATTTTTAGTGGGAACTCTATTCAGAACATGACATGCTTGTCAAGACAGCCTCCCCCCACCATGCCTTAGACATACCGAAGTACCCAACATGGTGTTAACCAAGTCGGATAACGTTCGGTTCTTTCTTTCGGCAACCCCATTAGATTGAGGCGAATATGGAGGAGTGCGTTCATGAATAATTCCATTCTCCGAACAAAAGAGATCGAATTCATGGGAAAAATACTCTCCACCACGATCGGACCTAACTCATTTTATCTTTCTTTCTAGTTGATTTTCCACCTCAGCCTTATAGGTTTTAAAGTGTTCTAGCGCCTCATCTTTAGTTTTCAACGAGATACACATAACAAAATCTAGTTGCATCATCAATCAACGTCATGAAGTATCTTTTTTCACCTTTTGTCAACACACCATTCATCTCACAAATATCAGAATGTATGAGCTCTAGTATTGTCGAGTTTCTCTCGTCTACGACCTTGTGAGGCTTACGAGGTTGCTTAGCTTGCACACAAGCTTGACATTTAGAGCCTTTGACAATGGAGAACTTAGGAATTAGACTCATACTTGGATAGCCGAGACATACAACCAAAATTAATGTGACACAAACGGGAATGCCAAACATTAGCCTCACAATTGTTCGAGTCACAAGCATGGTTCACAACTTTGTTACAAAAGTCCGAAAGGGAAAAACGGAACAAGCCTCCGCTGTCATAGCCTTTGCCAATGAATTGGCCAAATCTCGTAATGACTACTTTATTCGACTCAAATACCCGCTTGAACCCATCTCGACAAAGGAGGGATCCACTAACGAGGTTCTTATTTATTGAGGGGGCATGCTGCACATTCTTCAGCCGCACGATCTTTCCCGAAGTGAACTTCGGATCGACCGAACCAACACCAAGAATAGAAGCATGCGAGCCGTTCCCCATCATGACGGTTGAGCCTCGCGAGACCTGGTAAGAGGAAAACATGGAAATATCAGCACAAACATGAATATTAGCTCCTGTATCTATCCACCAATCATTAGATTGACAAACAGAAAATACACTAGGTAAATTACCGTACCCAGAGCCTCCGCTAGGATCACCAATAGTCACGTTGGCAGACTTCTGTCCCTGCTGAACCTTCTTGCCCTTGCGGTTGCGACACTTCTTGGTGAAATGCCCATTCTCACCGCAGACAAAGCAGACGATCTCATCCATGTTCATCTTCTTCTTCTTGAACTGAGTAGTTTGAGTAGCCTTTCCTTTTCCCTTCTGGTTCTTCTTTCCAGCATGCTGCATAACGTTGGTGCTTGGACTGCCCTTCGGGTGCTCCGGGAGGAGCATCCTTTGCCCGAGCCTTCTCTTCAACATCAAGACCCGCCAACAGATCCTCAACGGAAATGTTCTGTCTCTTATGTTTCGAGAGATGTGGCGTAGCTCCTCCGAGACGAAGGCAGCTTGGCAATAATGCCCCCAGCCCCAAACTTGTCGGGCAATTTGCATCCAAGCTGATCGAGCTCCCTCACAATGAGATGGAATTCATGAGCCTGCTCCACAACAGAACGGTTATCAACCATTTTGAAGTCGTGGTACTGCTCCATGAGGTATAGCTCGCGCCTAGCATCCGAGGCGAGAGAACTTATGTTCAAGTGCCTCCCACAGTTCTACAGCACTTTTGATGTGCATGTACACATCACACAACTGGTCGGAGAGAACGCTAAGGACGCATCCGACGAAAATCGTCGTAGCCGCAGTAAACTCTTGCACCTCTTTCTCGGATGCGAGAGGTAGTGCAGGAGGATTACCGACGACCCAAAACACGCCCATGGCCGAGAGCCATAGCTGCACTCTCGTCTACCATCTCTTGAAGTTCACACCATTGAACTTCTCCGGTTTCATCGCATCAGCAAATCCAGCCATCACTAAATGCCTATCAGGTTTTTGGATTGTTGGAAACAATAGCAATTTAGTAATGATTATTCTAATTTCAGTAAGCAAAAACAAGAGACCAAAAACATGTAATCTAGGCATGTAGATAAACATAATCACACCTATCTCAATCACATGTTCTAGCAGATCATATAGAAACGAGAAAGAGCAACATCTAACAGCAGCAACAAGGATCATAGTAGCAAGCAACAACAAGCCACACGATCAATCCATCGGGAAGATAAAGGAAGTACTTACGAGGAAGTGATCCAGCGGCGATCGGCGTAGAAGATCGGTGGTACGGACGAACGGCGAGCAGATCGCGACGGCGCTTCCCAAAAACCTGATACGGCTCCTACCCCGTGCAAGGACACGAGGGACGTAGGCTTCGGAGAACTGCTCTCCCGTCACCGATGGCACGTCGGCGGCGGGATGGGGCAGATGAGGTGGCAGCGCAGTAGTGATGGCGAGAGGAGCAAAAATTAGAGAGCAGGAGGTGACGTCTCACCTCCATATATATACTCACGACTCACACTTTAATGGTAATTAATCCATAATTAGGAAATCACATTAAAGACCATTAATGGAGAATAATTGCTTACCATAAGTGGTCAGCGTAATTTTCTCTATGGCAAAAAATAAAGAGAGGAGCAAAAGGAAGCCGAGCGCAATTTTCTCTATGGCAAAAAATAAAGAGAGGAGCAAAAGGAAGCCGCAGCCCAGCCCTCACGCAGGTGTCACGCGGCCGGCGAGGCGAGGCGGGTTTTCCTTCTTCTCTCTACTAGCTTCAACTAAATGGAAACAACTCTACTATTTAAGTTGCCTTCCTTCCACCTAGAGTAGCAATGTGGGACTAAAGTCCCCCACCATGTCATACATGTGTGAGTGGGCCTTTGGGATTTATAGGAATTATTATTTGGGCCACAACCCAAATCTTCTAACAACCTATAGGCCTATAGCTCCTAGTGCCGGTAGTCTTGAGAGCTTGGATGTCGTTAAGGAGGCTTGTGGCGAGTGCCGGGTGCACCATGTTATAGCGACAACAATGAAGTAGGTGTGGGTGAAGGTAAGAAGATTCTTCCAAATAGCATGACGTTCTGCGTGGGAAGGAGTAGCGACTCCTCTAGGAAAGCTGATGCACGCAAACCATGATGAGCTTGCTTTGTTAGACTAGTTACACTCGTCGTACTCTATTTTTATCCTCTAAAAGGAATATATCATCTTAGTCAGCAAGATTCTCTCCTCTCGTATTTAGTTTTGTTGCACTCTTTCATATTCTATACTTATCCTCTATATCAACTACCTAATATTTTATTCAACCATATCTAACTACTATGTCCTTTCATCTCTCTTTCCCTTTTATTTTTTCTTTTACAATAGTTTACCGATCCAAGTTTTCAAGTAAATAATATTCTTATTTTTTACCCCATATTTTTCTTTTTTCTTCCTTTTATTTTTTACTTTTCTCTTTCTCTATTTTTCCTTCCCCTTTTTCTCACCCTCTCGGCCTCTCCACCCAACCTCACACCCCACCTCCACCTTCTCCGGCTTGTCCTCCTAGGCGTCGATGCGCAGCCCTCCTCCTCCTCCCCGCCCCGCCACCGACACCGGGGCCTACCTCCTCCACTCGCCGCTGCCAGCGGGCCCGCCTAGACCGTGCCTCTCCCTCTCAACCCCACGCGCGCCGTCGCCGGCAGGCCCGCCTCCTCCACGCGTCGCCGCCGGTGGGCCCGCCTACGTCGTGCCTCTCCTCCTCATCCCTGCGTGCGCTGTCGCAAGTAGGCCCACCTACGCCACGCCTCCCTCCTCTCGCCCTGCACCCTACGCGACGTCTAGGGCATGGATCCGACGGGCCCGCCTCCACCGCGCGCGTGGTTACCCCGCCGTCGCCCGGGCTCGCCTCCCCTCGCGCGCGCCGGGCCTCGGATTCGACCGCCGGGGCACGGATACGGTTGCCGGGTCACGGATTCGCCACCGCCGTCCCCACCCTCCCTCTCGTCCGTCCGGACATGGTGGCGCAGTGGCTTGAGCCCCGCCTTACCTTCCTCTCTCCGGATCCACGACGCTTGGAGCCTCTCCGGCGGCGCACGGTGGCTCTCCCTCCTCCCACCTTTCTCCCTCCCCTTCTCTCTATTGTCGAGTCGTTGGAATGGTGAGCCGGCGTGCGGGCACTGTGCCATGTTGGTGCGTCCCGGACATCCGTGACAACGCCAGATTAGGCGTATCCGAGGCCATCCAGGAGGATAGCGTCCCGCTCCCGATACTCCGGTGCCGGCCGTTTTCCGCTATTGAGGTACTATAGGATGCTTTCCGATACCCCGGTGTGGGTAGTCTTATCCACGGATGAGAGGTGGGCCAAGGCTAACTTCGAGTAGGGCAGGTCGGGACTACTCGTGAATGAATTGGAGGTGATGCAACTTGATCGAAATGTCTTAAGAGTTAGGCCTAATTCCATATATTTCCAAATCGGCGGAGTGAAAGGATTAGTGCGGGTGTCGTTTTCATTGACCTGTTCACAGAAGACTTGGAAAAGCTTGGTCAGCCATATCCTGCTGGTAGCTAAACTGTTGTATATGGTATGGCTAAGGCAAGGACCAAGACTTTGGAGCAGTGCATGCAGTCTGTTTCCATGAAGGAGCACGACCATTTCCCACCATTTTGCCGTATCTGAACCGACGACAACATGCTTGCTTCTCAGGATTGGCCATTACCTCGGGAAAATAAAACTAGGGAAATTCCAACATCGTGACGTATTCGCTGCCTATCAGAATGGAGCTTTTGTCTCCATCAATAAGAAAATTCCAGCTTGATCCAAAGCCTCTACAAGGAAAATCTTTCGCTATTGACGTGTTGTTGTGGTCTAGTAATGGTGATTTCGGACTCCCTAAAACACAAGGAAAAATCTTTCGCTGAAACATGTAGAGGCTGTTTATTTTCCAAGCAGATTATAATCTAGATTATAGGTACTACAGGCTCTACAAAAAAAATATAGGTGTGGTTATTTGTTTACTTAGATTATTATTAGTTATAGATGGAAGAAGACAACAATACCCTTGACTGCTATAGAGAACTTTGAATGACGTTAAAAATACTTGTACACTACCCAAGTTGAATGAAATTAGTGCAAAATATTTTATGCGTCTCCGAAGTCAATACAAATGTTCTAAAAAATAAAATTATATACTCCTTGCAAACAAATGCATCAATTTCATCACGAAAGGTTTATATGGCGTACTCATCTCCCAAATGGCTTGTGCTTGCTTGACTTGGAGGAGAAGGCATGTAGTCTTCATCTTGATTACACTGTTCAAACTCTTCATCGATTATTTTACTCTCTCGAATAAATTTGCTTGTGTGTGTTTAATATAAGCTGTAACAAACAACCCGTAATCAGTGACGCATGGGTTCAGACCGTGACTAATAGTTCAGATGCATTGTGCACAACCCCACCCCCTTCAATTCATTCTGGATTCGTAGTCAACACATGTAAAGAGTGATTGTACCTGTAAATTACTGCAAAATTGCACTATGGGTTGCAACACCAAATAATTACTGCACATTGAAATAACCTGGTCATATCTACGGACCATAAGAGATAATTGTATATCTCTCACTGACTGAATAAAGATACATGGAAGAAATAGTCGCAAAGAAAAAGATACATGGAAGAAACATTTAGGTGGAAAGGAAGCAACACGTAACATTTGAAAAATAATCGTGGGGATAGGAGACTTTGCGACATGGACCACTAGCCTTGCCTTGCTTCCACATGCACCAGCCTTCCCGTCAACATGGTCAACGTTGATCGCCTGGCAACACCACCTAATGGAGGGGTACCCAGCAAGCGGCCTCCCTCGCTGTGGTGACCATGGTGCGAATGACCCGATCCTCGATGTGGGTTCGATCTGTTGTGTATTCTACCGGGTAGGGGTGCCACAGCCGACTTGCCGAGAGGATAGAGCCCTCCTTAGTTGATCTAGGAGGATATTACCATTGACTTCTAAATAGAAAATAAAAAATAAATATTTATTTACAACAAATTGTGTACTTTGTTTTTCTCATACATTATATGTACACAATAATACATATTCTCAATGGAAGTTTAAAAGGAAAATATTGGTACATATGGTGGGGCCAGCCGCAACGGAGAAATAGAGATTATAACAAAATATATGTACACCATCACTTATTAATCACGCACTAATTTGCTCCTGAGTAGACACCCTGACATAGCCTGTCGCCGTTGCCTCGGTGCTTCCCTTGCACTCGTAATAGAATGCTGTCATGCCACACGCGGCGAACAACTGCACGGCGGCCATCAAGATGGCGTAAAGAAACTCCAGAAGCAGCCCTGACACCATGTTATTCAGGGCGCACATCCTGGCAAGCGTGTGCACCGGCGAGACCACGGTGAAGAGCACGCTAGTCACGGTGATGAATAGCATGGCACGCCTCCTTTTGTCCTTCACAAGACGCCACGCACTCCCAACTGCGCCTGCGCCCTGGCAACCGGGCTCGGCCACAGCCACGACAACGCTGAGCGAGGTTACGAAGGAGAAATAGAGGAGGAAGATGAAGGCAGGGAGGAGGAGCAGAGACACCACGACGAGGAGACCCATGTAATGCTTGATCATGAGGAAGACGCAGAGTACAATCAAAGCAGCCAGAAGCGCAAACAATGCGATCTCCAGTGCGTACACGAAGGCAAGCGTCACAAAGGGCCCCTTCATGTGTGCCTTGGCTTTGCCGAGGAGCTCCCAAAAATTGTGCAGCTCACCAGAGAACGTGGCCACGGTGGCGAAGAGGACGATGATCCGGATGATAGATCCGACGATGATGGCGAAAATAACATAGGCAGCGGTGACTACCATAAGGTTCCTGGTGTCATCCTGGAGCTCCTGGATAAGGTGAGCGAATTCCGGGCTGCTGGGATCCGTGCTGTTCAGAACCTTGATATCGAGGTTCAACTTGTCGGCAGCAGGCTGCACGGCGAGATCCTTGCCCACAAAAAGGAGCGAGCTGGAGGCAGCCACGAGCGCAAAGACCGCCACAAACAGCCTCCTGTTGCGACATGGGAGGAGCAAGCCTTCCTTTAGGAAGTTGAAGAACGATGGTGTCGAGCTTTGCTTTGTGGCCATGGCTGGGCTGGAGAGGTGGACAAGGCGGAAATGAAACGATGTGATAAGAAAGAGGCCGTACAGCTGGTTTTAAACAACAGGTGGAGAAAGAAAACGCGGTTGGTCGAACTGCCAATTGTTCAATGCGATTTTTCAAAGCCCGATAGTAGCTGCGGCCCTTCTCGAAGACACAGTGAAATTTCCACTCATGTCCACGTTTCCTGGGGTTTAAATTTTAGAGCTGTCACATCAAAAAAAATTTTAGTAATTAAAATTATTAAATAAAGTTTAATTATAAAATAAATTATAGGTCTCTAGACTAATTTACAAGATGAAACTAATGAGGTTAATTAAGTCGTAATTAGAAGACGGTTACTTGTAGCATCACTTTAGCAAAATATAGATTAATTAAGCTCATTAGATTGATCTCGAAAATTAGCACCAATCTGTCAGAGGGTTTTGTCATTAAATTGATCCAAATATTTATAAATAATAAGATTCTCTCCGATATGACAGTGCTAAATTTTAGAGGGAGAAAGCGAACAGGGCCGCATCTCATAGATCTAGGATTCACCTTCACCACCATCCCATGTCAGCTCTACTAGCACAAAATCACGTGCATATCCAACAGTCAGAATCATGTGTCTTCTCCCGAAGGCACATTCGGTTTTGTATTTCCCTCTCTTAAAACCAAGACGTGTGTCCTACAGAGATAAACACCGTCAAAAAGCATCGTCGCGGCGGCATGGCGGCAGCATACGGGCTTTTGCACGGGGAGGGGGTGGGGTATTTATGACTGCTAGCCGGTGGCGGCAGCGGGGAGACGTCGTGAACTCGTCGTTAATCTGTTTGACGGCTTCGGTTCTGGGGTGCATCTACGAATAGGCTTGGGAAAACTTTTCCAGTCAACGACTGGTGGTTATTAATTTAGGAATTTGAATTGGTCCATGTCGTATAGAAGTAGAAGACATGAGCGAAAGGTCATGATAAGACTTTTTTTTAATTGAAATAGTTGATGATAATTGACTTCAGGACTCAGAAGAGTCGATCATCAAGAAGCAAATTAATTTTGTTTCAAATTAAACATTACAGATGTGACCTTAACACTTGGCTCTTAGAGAGTACAATATATATGCATATGTCACTTCCCACTGAACAATAATGCATCAAGAGTTGGCACTCGCGCTAAGTCAGTGACTTGCACCTTTGTTGACTAGTTATACTAAAGAACTAAATAATCTAAATTATAAATGCTCAGTTCAGGAGGATAGTTAATGGGAAATGGCGACTGGGTATTATATTTGGGTTTATAGTGAAAAGCAGGAAGAATCTGTGTCCTAAAAGAAACCAGCTACTACCTCTGTCCTATTGAAAGTGTCATTCTCGCTTTCCAAAAAGTCAAATATATTTAACTTTAACTAAATATAAATATATATAATTATAAATATTTATTATATATAATTAGTATTATAGATACATTATTGAATCTATTTTCATAATAAACTTGTTTAGAGATACAAATATTATTAGTGTTTTCTACAAATTTGATCAAAGTTAATAAAGTTTAACTTGCACGTATACCACAACGACATTTTCAATGGGACGAGAGGGTGTAGTACTTATGTAGCCGTGGAGTCTACACAACCAAAGAGTACAATATGCATGTCACTCCCCACTGAACAATAATGCATCAAGTGTTAGCACTTGCGCTAAGTCAGTGACTTGCACCTTTGTTGACTAGTTATACTAAAGAACTAAATAATCTAAGTTATATATGCTCAGTTCAGGACGATAGTTAATGAGAAATGGCGATTGGGTATTTGGGCTTATAGGGAAAAGGAGGAAGAATCTGTGTCCTAGAAGAAACCAGCTAGTAATTATGTAGCCTAGTCTTCGGGAAGTCTACACAATGGAAGACTAGGCTACTAGACTTCTACAAGAAACTATGCTTAGGGTGCTTATATCTTTGAGTAAACATGTAGTGCAAACCAGAAACTAGGTGTAATCATGCAACTCTTTTCAAAAAGAGTAATTGTTATTTCAAGTAATTGTTATTGTATCTCACACATACAATGAACTGCAAATGTCTTTAATGATGTGACCAATATCACCTTCTTCTGCTCAAATGAAATACAAATGGACTGATTTCTAACTTGCGTTTGTAGGCCACCAACTGCCAAAGCAACGGAGTCTAGATCCATTCGCTCCCGATCCTCTCACAAAGGGTGGCCCGACAGATCCCCATTGTTGACGCTCTCACACATCGACGACATTTGGCACACCGGGTAGGTGAGCATCATACATCTTGACCCTTTCTTCCAGCTTTCTTCTTCCCCACTAGCGATGGTGGACCTGAGCCATAATGGCTCCAAGCCATGTCACCACAACAGACCCAACAACATGTCTCGCTCCGATCCCGTTGATGAGGACTTCATCGCGACCCGAGCCGCAAGGGCACATTCCGATGGATGTGCTACCTCCTTGATTGAATGCGAATGAGGGAGGTCGGGACGAGGACCGCCCCCAAGGGCGCACCCTAGCACGGGCGCCCTCGGCCGAGCAACTCCATCACCAATAGCCACACTCATGACACCGAGTACCAGCCCTAACGTCGTGCGACATGACACCTCTTTAAGGAAAGGACTCCGGAGGATCCCTTAACCGTAGTAAAGGATATCCTCCGTAACCCTCCACTCCAGCTAAAGCGAGGAACGCCGGCAAGGCTTGGCTAGCCAACGTGGAGCGCATGGTGAATACCACCGGGGCATAGCGGGGAAGCCCCAACGGTCGCGCTCCGGGATCACCGCTTCGTCTACGAGGAGGTCGGAGGGACAAGCACCGCGACAACTCCTCTAGTCGCTCGTGCACCCACATCGAATCGGACGACGTCTCCGGCTCGGTTGCCACCCAACGCCAAGGCGGCATGATCACGACTTGTGCGCTCCCACCTGCGCAACCCACACCGTGACCACGAGGACGCCGGGTTAGCATTGAGCGCACCCGCGAGTGCCGCCACGAGAGGGACAACATACGGAGCCACAATACATGGGGCGGCGAGTTCCCGTCGAGTTCTCACGGTTGTCCACTACCCCACAGCATGCACCATGCGGGCGCACACTATGGGTCGACCCCACCATCTTCCCTGGTGGGCATGCCACGCTCTCGATGCGGCTCCATAAGGTGGAGTGGTCGCACAAGTTTCGACTCGACCTCCGGGTAAGTACGACGGTATCGCACCTCCGGGGGAGTTATTCCAAATTTGTTCCTGAAGATAAATGACAAAGAATTAAAATGTCTAATGTGCTAGTGAGTTAATGTGCAGGATATTAAAGTTAATTTACGCACGTTGTGAGAATGTTAACACATCATACAAAAAGATCAAGCATGGACTCGAAATCAAGTATGAAAGGTAGATTTACAGCTTTTTGAGTCTAGGCATGCCAAACTATAAAGAGAGGTGAAACGATCTAACATGAAGGGAATATGTGCTCAAGAAAACCATAACCAAGCTTGGAAACAAAAATTGCCAACAGAGCCAAGTCCAAAAGCCAAAATTCTCAGCTCACCCGGAAGGAACGGAAGTTTCGTGGAGTTAACGGAACTTCTTACCCGATGAGTGCACTAACCCCATTTGGACCAAATGGAAATTATGTGGAGGTTGACGGAAGTTCCATCAATTCTAGAGAATTTCCGGCGAAAGTTTTGTTCCTGGAGAATATCCGACTCGACGTTGCTTTGAAACCCTATATCGAGGGGTGACGAAAGTTTCGTCACTTCTTGACCTAACCCTAGCAACACCCCTTTTTGGACCCTCTCCAATATATACACTATCCGATCCCGTGAGAGAGGGTGCTGATGCTTTTTGAACTCTCCCATCTTTCTTAAGCCCTATCTCTCACCTCTCCCTCATTCCTCTTGAGATCAAGACCATTTACGATAGCCCAACCTCAAATTCAAGCTTGAGAGCATCAAGCCAACCTTCAGACACATCTTCCCCTTGCAAGTAAACTTGATTTCACTTGTTACTCTTGGAGATTCATTCTCCTAGATTGGCTAGGTGTCACCCTAGAGCTCCCAAGATTTTGGTAGCCTTGGAAGATTTGTGAAGGTTGTGATTCGTCTCCGAAAGGAAATGAGTTAAGAAGAAGAAGAAAGCCAAGTTTGATCTTTGTGATCACTTGGAGAGGATTAGGGTTGAGAGAGACCCGACTCTTTGTGAGCTTCTCAACGAAGATGTAGAACCTCTTCGTGAGGGGTCCAAACTTCGATGAAAAATTCCCATGCCGCTCTCTTTATTTTTGTTCTTTTGTTTTTGTTCTTGTTTCCTTTGCATATTATGCCCGATCTACTTCGTGTGGCTTGTTTAGTAAATTTCTTTAGGGACAACACTCCTAGGAGGTGAAGTAAAATTTCTACTCAAGCGGGTTTGTGAGATTCACTCCCTTGCTTCTTTACCTCGATTTCCCCACCTTGCCCGAAAGAAAGTTCCGTCACCTAATAGAAGTTCCATCCTCGGTGTTTAATGTGTAGACTATTCGGATGCGGCATCAATATCAAAATCAACACACTAGTCAACTTGGACACATTGTTCTTCTTCAACTTCAATTAGCTAGACCTCAACTTCAATCGGCTCGTCTTCTCTATGTTTTGTCCACCGCGTGTATTTCTCTAGGAAACGTCTCATCACTAAGTGAGATTTGATTATATGTGTCCACGCTTAGCATGTTGGGCAGCCCCTTGAGAAATACATCAACTTGATCTCGAAAATATGCACTCAATCTTGATTCTTCGTACATCCATGATTTGTCCATCTAAACAAGCATTATGAAAAATAATAATTAATAATTAATCTAATTACCATTAGAAAATATAAATTGAAATAATATATTGCATAAGGCAATGTGTCGGGATACATAAAACTAAAATATTCAACAAAGTATTTTCAATTCACTCAAAAAACATTGTATTAATAATTAAATTGCTTTCGATCTCTCAAGAGAGCATAAAGTAGATCTTAAATTGTTTCACATGAAAAAGGCTTGTAAGACATGATTTTTTTGTATGAAACCCAAACACATGATGTATGAGCCCATTATAAACAACTCAAACCAACTACAAAAACTTAGAGAAATTTGACAAAATGGAATCAAAACCTAGGGAAAATGGTAACCCAAAATTCTCCTTGATTACAATATAATAGCAACGAAATACATGAGACGAGTTTCCCTTACCGTGGAGAACAAAATTTGAAAGAAAAACGAACTCAAAACCTCCCCTCGTGTTCCATAATTTGCCTCAATATCGGCCCGCCATTGTTCGAGTGAGTTGTACTATTGTCCGAACGCGGATTTTATACTCGTAGGATAGAGTAGCGACGTTCCACTTCTCCAACCATGACTATAGTGGTCTCAATAGCCATGGTTGGAGAAGTGGATCGCGGTGCTTTTGATCGAGGCCTCAATAGCCACAGGGTTGTGCGTACGTAGCCCACTCCCTATTGTAGCCACGGTCCATTTTACCTATCGTAGCTATGAGGTTCTAGAAAATATAACTACGGTGGCCAATTGTTATCGTGGCTGTTGCTCGTCTCGCGTCCGACCGAGCTGTTAGAACAACGCATATCGGAGGGTCATCATGCCGCCTAGCCCCACCGCTACGCCACCTCCGGTCGGTGTAGCATTTTATTAATAATCAACTTTATTAATTATTTAATATAAATAACCGCCCAATCCGTAAAATTGTAAAAATAGTCGCTCTATCGCTCATTCACTAGGCGACGGTACCTATCGCCCAACCGACGGGCGACAAGTGGCACGCACCGGTGGGACCCGTCGTCCAACCGATGGGCGACAGCAATCTATCGCAAGCTGGCTGGGCGACGAGGATCGATTCCCACTTTTTTTCGTTTTTTTCTACCTTAACTCTTAAGCCTCTCTAACGCTCTATAGTAAATATTTTGGCAGCTCAAAAATTAGTTCAATTTTTTCTTGTGATAGAGTATACACTAGAGCACCTGTTTTAGCTTTGAAAAGTCCCAAATATGATGACAATTTTAAAATAACAATTCCTAAATTAGGGTAGTTATTAAGAAATAATGAATTTTTTAAGTCATCCAAACCTTCTTAAAAAATTATGAAAAAAGCATCTAAATTCATTGGATCTATAGTATTATCAACATCTATTTTTGTTAGGATTAGGTTGTGTTCATAATTGCGAGTTGTTCAAATACTTGTTCAAATTTGAATTCAAATTCAACTTTAATTGGCCATATTTCGCTTTAAGCATTATCAAATTAATTATTACCAAATAAGACCTTATGAGGAGTTAAAGTTCAAAATACGGTCAATTAAACTTTTAAACTTACATTCAAATTTGAACACTATTTAAATAACTCGCAATTATGAAAGACAACCTAATCCTAACAAAAATAGGTGTTGATACTACTATAGATGCAATGAATTTAGATCATTTTTTCATAATTTTTAAAGAAGGTTTGGATGACTTAAAAAATTCACTATTTCTTAACAACTCGCCTTAATTTAGAAATTTTTATTTTAAAATTGTCATCATATTTGGGACTTTTCAAAGCTAAAACGAGTGCTCCAGTGCATACTCTATCACAAAAAAAATCAAAATTAAATTTTGGGCTTCCAAAGTATTTTTAATCGAGCCTTAGAGAGGCTTAAGAGTTAAGAAGAAAAAAAACGAAAAAAGAAAATTGCTGTCGCGCTCTGGTTGGACGACGGGTTCCACTGGTGCCACTTGTCGCCCGTCAATTGGATAATAGGTACCTGTCACTCGGTGAAACGGACGACAGAGTGACTATGTTTACAATTTTACAGATCGAGCGGTTATTTATATTAAATAATTAATAAAATCGATTATTAATAAAAAAAAATCCCTCCCAGACACCTCCTTATCCAGTTTAGTGGTCCGGCCCAGCACGGATCAGGCTGGAGATCGCGCTCTATAGCGTGGATGGTTTTCGTAAAGGAAACACCTTGGACGAACCTGTATGTGCGTTTTGCTTGTTCATAGGTGGGCCTCTTGCTATTGGGCTCTGCTTAGTAAAATATGGGCCTGTTGCAAAAGCCTGGTCCGGTTAGCTCAACAGACAGGTAAAATTCATCCTCCGTTTTCCCCGAGTGAACGATTTGGTTAGCACAGTATATGGTCAACTGCTATTCCTTGATGTTGCGTTGTGATGTGCAGAAGAACTAGTAGTAGTATCTTGCTCTAGGAAACCGACCGGCGGCTTTATTCGATATGCAGAAAGTGCCGGAAAGGGAGGTCCCGAACACAAACCAGATGTTTCGCGGATGAGCAATTCGCAGCGTCAGTTGGTCATCTATGAAGAGCAGAATACGAAGCTTGTTTGCACGGCTAGGCTAGTTCCACGGCTTGTTCGTCCATGGGTGTCTTGTTTTTTCTGTCATGGCACGGTTGTGCAGTGTTATGCGAGACATAAAATGGACGTTATTTTTGGGTCATTGGGTTTTTGGGCACCCGTAACTGAACCAACCGTCGAGGTACAGGATTCACATGGGAGGACTGGACACCACTTTCTTACAAACGGGTCCGATATGGTCCAAGTTTGCCAACAGTGGGAACACTTGACTTTCCTACTGTACTTCTAGTATAGTACTGGCAGTAGTAGATGGGAACACGGTGCATGTCGTATCCCGACAGTAGTTCCATCCATGTGGCCACCGATTGTTCATCCATCCCATCCAGTCCAGCAAGCAACTGATGACAGCGCCAAGCCAAGCTACAACAGCCCTCCCGACCTCAGAGATAACGCGCGACGAGCTCCCTTTGGTCCCCGGCCACAGTGTAGCTGGTCGGTGGCCAAGCAGCCACGCCACGCCTAGAAGGAAAGGAAGTAGAAACACACACCTAGCAGTAGGAGCAGCTCCCGTCTGAAATGAACATCGCCGCTTCCGCGTTCTCCGCACTGTTCCTGGCCTGCTACCTCGTACTCCACCACTTCCGCACGGAGCCCGTGGCCGCGATGACAACCGCCAGCGTGTTCGAGCCAGGGTGCCACGGCGTGAGCCTGAACCAGGTGGCCGAAGCCAGGCGGTGCTCGCCGGCCGGGAACGAGGACCGCCTCCCGCCCAAGCCGCTGCTGGTCGCCGCGCCGGAGGAGGCCGGGGAGTACCCGGTGCTGCTGTTCCTGCACGGGTACATGGCCGTCAACACCTTCTACTCCCAGCTGCTCCACCACGTCGCCTCCCACGGCTTCATCGTCATCGGCCCCCAGGTCCGCTCTGTTCAGTTTACTCGATTCACTTACTATTCGCTGAACTGAGCTGGAGAGCTCTGTCGCTGCAGCTGTACACGGTGTCCGGGCCCGACACGACCGCGGAGATCAACGCGGCGGCGTCCGTCATCGACTGGCTCGCCGCCGGCCTGCCCACCGTGCTCCCACCCCACGTCCGCGCCAACCTCACCAGGCTCTCCATCGCCGGGCACAGCCGCGGGGGCAAGGTGGCCTTCGCGCTGGCGCTGGGCCACGCCGCGGCCTTCTCCCCGACCAAGTCCAACCTCGCCGCCGTCGTCGCCGTCGACCCGGTGGACGGCATGGCCGCGGGCAAGCAGACCCCGCCGCCAATCCTCACCGGCCGCGCCGCCTCCCTCCGCGTGCCCGCGCCCGTCATGGTCATCGGCACGGGCCTCGGCGAGCTGCCCAACGGCCCGCTCCTCCCGCCGTGCGCGCCGCGGGGGTCAGCCACGCCGCCTTCTACGACGAGCTGTGCGCGGGCGCGGGCAAGTGCCACCTCGTGGCCAGGGACTACGGCCACACCGACATGATGGACGACGACACGGGCGGGGCCAGGGGGATGCTCACGCGCGCGCTCTGCCGGAGCGGCGGGGCCCGCGGGCCCATGCGACGGTTCGTCGCCGGCGCCACCGTCGCGTTCCTCAACAAGTGGGTGGGAGGCGACGGCGCCGCGCTCGACGGCGTCAGGGCGTGCCCGGAGACGGCGCCAGTGGTGCTGTCCGTCGCGGAGTTTGCAGATAAGTTAGCTTGAAGGATTTTGGCAGGCCGACACGCAAATTAGAGCATGATGAGCTAGTAGCAGTATATAAACGTACACCGCCATGGCCTTCTGCTCTGTTCAGTGCTCTGCTCCGAAGCAACCGGGCGAGAGACCACTGCATGTTGTGGCTGGCGTCATCTCAGATGCCAAGACTATATTATGTAGTTGTAGTGATGCAACCAAGACAACGCATTTTAATGAGACCACTTGCATACATCAGTAGCTCGACTGATACAGTCAATTGATATTCAACTGAGTGCAGTTTCAGTTTCGAGCGACAAAACAGAAACAGAGTTTCGATACACAACTGAAGCAGCGATATTCAGGTTTCAGACTTTTGTCCACTAGATTAGATATATTTCCTTACCTGCTAGTCGGAGTACAACAGGCGATACTAACTAGCCAAGTTGCAGAGCATCGCCATCAAGTCCTAGATAGTTTTCTTACCACTGGTACAGTCGAACTCCAAAATTACCTGCTGGTAAAAGTAGAGAAGACCAACGACTAAACCACGAACATGACGAACTAACCAATTAAGTCGCAGAGCATCGCCATCAACTCCTTGGCAACCGAGGGGCAGCTTCTGCTCAAATGATCAAAGTCGTCACGGGCCAGAGCCTTCCTCATATTTGCCGGAGCGCTGAGAAAGCTGAAGCACGCCTTCTTCAGCCCGTGACAATGGTGCTGCTCAGCCAGCGTCAAGATCGTAGCCACCGTGCGCACACCAATGTACCTGCACAGCTTGTCTTCACAGATCAATTTCAGCCTCTCCAAATTGTATCTGTCCGCTGCAACAAGCAGGTGTTGGAAGTTTGGAACATGGCATCCTCCTCTTTCTCGATCTTTGGCAAAGAGTCAGTGTACACAAAGTGGAGCAGAGCCTTGAACACCTGAGCCTCCATGTCGTCTACGCGGATGACACCTTCAGTGTCTCTCTCCTTCATTGTGCCCAGGAGCTCGGCGCTGAAGACCGGCGACCTCGCCGCGAGCATGCACCGGTGCGCGGCGAGCGTCTCGCCGCCGACCTCGAACACCACGTCGGCGCCCTTCTCGGTCTGCAGGAGCTCGCCCAAGTGCCTGTGCAGATTAGACGGGGGCACGGTTGCTGCATCAGCGACCTCCACCACACTGAACTCGCCGAGGACAGCGATATCGCACCGGACGGCGAAAGAATCGCCCTGGAGATACTTGGAACTCTCCAACTCTTCCCTTCTCATAAAATCTGCCCTCCCCATCATAGTGTTGCTGTGGAACGTGTACACCCTCTCCATTGCCAGCGACGGCGCTTGCTCCCCCAGCTTCTCCTTCTCCGCAAGACTGACACGGTACTGCATCTTCACCGGCTCGGCCACCGTTTCGTCGAGAACAAGAAAGAGGGATATGCAATCCGATGACTGCAAGCTGCTGCCATTGGGGTAGTACGCGATTTGCCAGCGACGGCCCCCTACCGTGAACGGAAGGGACATGATGCATTCGCCGGTGGGGATCCCCTTTGTGCGGGTGTACCCGTCGATTCGGAAGATGTGGCACCCGGTTTCGGCGTGAGCGACGACGGCGGAGGCGGTACGCGATGGATTGCCGCCGCCGCCACCGGCCGCTGACGGAAACATGGTCGCCTCCTCTCTCCGGCGCGGTTGGATTGGGAATTGGAGGATAGCAGCGGCCGCGTTCAAATGTGAGGAGACGTTTTTTGAGTCGATTACCTGTGTGCCATTAAGAAAAATGCCCTTTACCTCTACGCCACAAAAAAGTTCGTAGCTACCTGTATGTCATCGTCTCAAATTTTGTTTACCCCTACGTCATTATAGAAGGATGGAGAGTTAATTGAGCTGTTAGATGGTGTAAAATTACTGTTTTGCCCTTCTATACAATAATATGTTACAAAATTCTGAAAAATAGAAAATAAAAATAAAATTTTTCAGAAAACCATAATAATTTCAGTAAAATCGTAATAATTTCAGAAAATCGTAATAATTTCAGAAAATCATAATAATTTCAGAAAAATGTTTAAAATTCAGAAAATCGTAATAATTTCAGAAAATCATAATAATTTCAGGAAATCGTAATATTTTCAGAAAAATGTTTAAAAATTTGGGGAAAAAATTGGACATGATTTTTTAGAAAAATGTAGCTAGAATTTTTTTTCTGAATTTTAAACATTTTTCTGAAATTATTATGATTTTCTGAAATTATTACGATTTTTCTGAATTTTAAACATTTTTCTGAAATTATTTTGATTTTCTGAAATTATTACGATTTTTCTGAAATTATTACAGTTTTCTGAATATTTTTATTTTTATTTTCTAATTTTCAGAATTTTGTAACATATTATTGTATAGAAGGGCAAAACAGTCATTTTACACCATCTAATAGCTCGGTTAACTCTTCATCCATCCATAATGGCATAGGGGTAAACAAAAGTTGAGGTGATGGCACACAGGTAACTGCGAACATTTTTGTGACGTAGAGGTAAAGGACATTTTTCTTAATGGCACACAGGTAATCGACTCACTTTTTTGAGAGGAAATGTGAGGAGACTTTTTGGGAAGGTGTGAGGACTCAGGTGTCGGCGGTGGTCAAAGCATATACTAGTTGCAAACTTTCAAATTGCAATAGCAGCATGACTCTTGCCTCTGCCTCTGCTACAGACCTCCGGCCCATGGGCCTTCATGCTGGGAAAAATAACGGCCCATAATTGAAGCTATTTGTCCCAATGATTCTCGAGACCACCATGTTTTTTCCTCCCTTCAAAAAAAAAAAACAAGAGTAATCCCTGTGTTCACTTTCCATCTGCAAGCTCGGCCAGACACAAACCTACACAAGACAAAATCCAAAGAGGAACCTGCTAGTCACGGTTCTGGAATAATCCGTCTTCCTCGATTTGTAGCCTCTGGGGCCGCGGCCCCTTCTTGGTAGCAAAGCAGCAGCGCACGAGACCACGCAATATTCCTCCAGGACTTCGCTGTCCCCGTTCGATTCGGCATGGCTCCACAGGTATTGCCGTATCGTTTGGTCAATTCAATGCGTTTTGATGCGATTATCAATTCCGTTGACCTGATTTTGCGCCGTTGGTTCTTCGAATATCAGGTGTGGATGGTGGGGGAGACGGGAGAGGACCTCCACGGTACCAGGGAGTTCCTGCCACTCTCCAAGCTCGAAGGTACTCTGATTTGATTTATGTTTGTTTCATTTACTGGGTTCTTGCTACCCCTCTTATAGTGCAAAAAGCTGTTCCTGATATATGTTGTGTAAAGATATGCTCTATATCATGAAGTCAATCGGAAGTTCGTTCATTTGTGAGATTAGTTACTGTGTCGATGCCAATATCAGTGTTTCACTTGAAAGCACTGGCGGAGGGTCATGGAGACCGGCATGGTTCTTGGCCCAACTTCCAACCGTAGTTTGTACTATGGATTCAGTAATTTATGCACTAATTTCTCAAGTAATTACTCTATCTATGACTGATGGGATATGCTTCCTGCGGCTGTCAGCAGCCAATTCCTGTGTGCAGCAGCCGCAGTAACATCAAGCACAATTCTTTCTCAGTATCTTACTAACATCTTTTCTCTGTAAAACCTTCTTGTTCACCTATACGGCCATTGCTTCAATTTGTGCTAACGTGTTAACAGCAATTGCCTGATGAAATTATGCTCTTGATCTCTGAAAGCTCCATCCTTTTCCTACTCTGAATCCAAAATTACATTGGAATTGTTAAAAGTTTATAAGCTAATTAGATTCTGCTACTCACCAAGTGTAGAGTTGCAAAAGTGACCCTAATTATGGTCCTTGATTTTTTGAATTTGTGGCCTTGTGGCTACACATGCCACTTTGAACTTACAAAAGTAGCTAGTCTTAACCTGGGTAGTTTGAGAGTCTGATAAGCTCTTGCTCTGATCCACATTCCTGTGCAAATTAACTCGTTTTTTATTGCAGATATTGGTGTGTTGTATTGGCATTTGGATCCAAAGAAATCTGAAAGTGAGGAGGAGCTCGCTGAAATCCGCAAAGAAAGAGGATACAGCTACATGGTTTGCACTAATCTTCCATGCATTTCTTTCACTGCATGTTTTCATTTTTCTCCATTTCACGTCTTCTGTATATGATATCCTTTGTCTCATATGTGTTTCTATATGAAGGATCTTATTGAGATATGCCCTGACAAACTGGAAAATTATGAAGAGAAGGTGAAAAACTTCTTCCGGGAACACATGCATGCTGACGAAGAGATCCGTTACTGCTTGGAGGGCAGTGGGTACTTTGACGTTCGTGACAAGGATGACAAGTGGGTTAGGATTTGGATAAAAGAAGGAGATATGATCGTCCTGCCAGCTGGAATTTACCATCGGTTCACTCTCGACGACGCCAACTATGTGAAGGTACCAATGGCATTTTTATGCAAGGACCACTCAATTTATCTTCTAGTGTTCTTTTTGTGTCACCGTTAATCCATACAATCATATATTGAGTGTTATAAGCTGAGGCAATGATAATATGTTTGAGATTAAGTGCATGACTTTCCTAGTAATAGCAAAAAGGTTTATGTCCAGTTATTTTCTTTTGTTATCAGTATACTTATTCAGATTATGATACTCCTGGCGACCAAATGAAAAACACAGGTATATGAATTAGTTTAACCATTAGTATATTCAATGCAGCGTGCGTATTTGGAGTGAATACCTTTGAATACTGAACATGTGATTGGGGTGTCAGAACTGCTTCTGTTTATAGCACTCAGATAAAGCTGCAAAATACTTAGATGAGATACTTAATGAAAGGGTATCTGGTTCAGTGCACATTGTCCATACACATTTGTGTATTTTTTCAGTTTGACAAAATCATGCACATGAAACAGCTTATGGACTGATGTTATCTGAATTCGAAGTGATAATTCCATTGCTTTTGACTGTGCAGCTCATGCGACTCTTCCTCGGTGAACCAGTTTGGACTGCATACAACCGGCCACAGGAGGACCATCCTGTTAGGCAAGAGTATGTCAAGAGCCTGAATGGGAACACCGGGTTTGCTCTTGCAGCACACTGAGCTTGAAAACCGGGAGATCACTGTTCGGCAATATTCTGTATATGCGATAGGACTTATGTACACCGGCAGTTTGAGAAACCGCATTTCCAATTTCATATATAAACAGAAACAATCATATGTGGGATGCAATGCATTGTAGTGGTGTTTTTATGAGCGCCATGTCCATTTACTGTAATTTCTATCGTTGTTGTGGTTGTAAAACTGCGGGAGAGGCTGTCTCCCGTACAATGTTTGAAAACTGCTCAGCCATGGTTTCTCAGCTAAATTGATGGCACACAGATGTGACAGAAATAATACCAGAGTAAGACAGTGGTAACAAATAATTTTCATTTCTAGAAACGTTTATGATGTTGATTCCGTCTTTTTTTTTGTTATATAACGTTGATTGGTTTCTATATAAAATTAATGAGGGAGTATAAAATATGATGATAACTGGCACCAACCATGTGGATTTTTGCAATACCAATCGCTGCTGCATGGCGTGCGGACTGCGGAGTCCTTTTTTTGGGGGAATCTGTATGTGGAGTCTTGGTTCTGTTCTTGTTGGTGGATCCCGGCCGCAGCAAAAGTCGACAAGCCAATAAGCCATCCGGGTTCAATGTATCAGAACACTAGCTCGATGGAAATGGGGAATACGGCGCGGATCTTGCGTGGCTGGCTGCCTGCGTGCTTCGTGCAGCCTGCGCCCACAAAAGTGTCTGCTTCCGTCAGCGCTTAGGCTTCCTCTGTTCTTAATCTGAACCTCCGTGCTATTTTGTTCTTGTATGTAATATCTCTAACATGAAGGGACTCTTTAGAAAATTTGACAGCTAAGAATGTGAATAATGCTGGACTACGACTGGGTAATTGTACATTTGTAGGATTCGTTCAACTGAAAAGGCTGAAGAATTATCACTGGTTCAGGAATGTGAAAAATTTAGAGCTAAAATGAAATAAGGTTTGACCCGTTTGGCGCCTAACCAATATGGTTAGCTCAGGAAAGCCCAAGTCGAAATTCTCATCCTCATCTGGACCTACGCGTAAAACTCTCTTCTCCAAGCCCCAAGCCTCATATAAAAATTCTCGCCGCGGCTTCAGGATTCCGCCGAGAAAGCTGTTTGCAGAAACAAGGTGCGCGCATCGACGAGGAAATTCCAGCATGGAGACTGAGTTCCAGGTACACAAGACGCGATCTTTGCCCTGAGATTTAGGTTTTCTTGTTCTTCTTTCTCCGGTAGGCCGAAAGAATGATTTGTGAATTGCGTTTGTGTGTGTGTGGTTACGGCGGCAACAATCGATGGGATGCTTTAACCATAAAGTAGCGCGAACTGTTGAGGTTCGTCGTTTCTACTGGGAAATGTTTATCTGTTGATTTGCTGTCTTCGTGAGGGCGAAGATTTGAATTTTGAAGGCTGAGGGAAAGGGGGTGAATAATTGGGAATTCTGTGGCGGCTGATCTTTTTCAGAAACATTTTTTGATGCGGAAGTAGAAGGGACCTTATATCTGCTAAATTTTCTCGATATCTTCGAAACATGCTGAGGATACTATCGAAATCCTCGTTATTTCGTTAAGGAGATAACAGCTGGGGAGATGAACCAATGCTCAGTTAATGGTTAATGCGAGTTACGATAGTAGAAAGATGCCTAATTCCAGTAACCTTCGTTTAAGTACTGTTATAAGCCGAAACATCAGAAATTTTTGAAGTGGTCTTTGTTAATCTGCTAGATTTGTGCTGTCACAATCACATGCAGGTTGAGTCTTTTTGTAGTCATCTCGTTAAATTTATTTTGTCCCATCAGAGTCCCATTGTGCCCTTCAAAGTTGGAGTTCTGGAGCATTCCCCAATAACTCTATCAATGGGCTTATTTGGTTTAGTCTTGATTATTAAATGGTGATAAAACAAAAGATTGTTCACTCTACCCACTAGTTATCCTTCATTTCTGCAGCCTCCATGAAGGAAAAGAAATTACTTTGTCCAATTTTCCATTGAGACATTTGATGCTGAATCACATAATGCAGGATCCTAATTTTTTTTTGGAAAGAAATTTACAGTTAAAATGATTTACAGACCTGTGTTTATTTTTCTGATGAAGGAAAAGAAATTAATTGCTCCAATTTTCCATTTGATGCAGAATCACATAATGCAGGATCCTATTTTTTTGGGAAAGAAATATACAGTTAAAATGATTTCTTCCAAGTGAGTCACCACTTGGAAGAAATAATCATTTTATCTTGTAGCTCAATGTCCTACAGTAACATACTAACATCTGAACTAGCATTTAACAGTAGCAAAGTTTACTTCACTTTAAATGTTATGCGAAGTGAATACATCCCAGTCTTGTACAGCAGCTGCGGTTGCAATTAGATCGGGTCAATTGTTTATGTTTTTATTTTAATTCTCACGTTGAGCATCAGTTCTTCAAACCGTAGGTGATGGGTGGTGACGGAGAAATAGCTAAACCTTGAAACATCAGTAGTAACGATCGGAATCGGAATTCAATCAAATTTCAAGGTGCTACTTCTCGTAAATGTGCTGTGTAATGACTATGTTATTATTATAGTGGACCAAGCATCAGCTTGGGTACGATAGTTGGGAAGTTGGTGATCCCAAATCTTTTCATTTTATAAGTTGGATTGAAGAGTCTGGGGTCTGTTACTTGTTTCATATTGTCTTTACCAAATTACTTCACTGACTGCGCTTGGCTCTACATGCAATTCTTCTTTTTCTGAATTGATCATCTGATACTTTCTCTTGTTTATTATGATTACACTTGTCTAGTTGGCTTACTCCTTAGACTTTTCTATAATAGGATGGTAAGGCAGAAGTTATTGAAGCATGGTACATGGATGATAGCCAAGACGATCAGAGACTTCCTCATCACCGTGAACCTAAAGAATTTATTCCTCTTAAGAAGCTATCAGGTTTGAACATTTGAGCTCCGTATATTTACCATAGTCCATACTTAACTGCAGTAGAGATGAAAAACAGTTAAGTTTCCGGTTTATAGGAGTTAAAATATTTGCATCTGTTATGTCTAGAACTAGGAATTATCAGCTGGCGTTTAAACCCCGATAACTGGGAGAATGATGAGAACCTCAAGAAAATCCGTGAAGCCAGAAACTATTCTTACATGGTTTGTCCTTTATTTCTTAGACTTGAAATAACGATCTGCTGTCTTACAGTTCTGTCTAGTATAGTTTGGTGTAATCATGTAGATAAAGTCCAAACATATATGTTTCCTTTTTTACAGGACATTTGTGATGTATGCCCTGAAAAGCTGCCAAATTACGAGACCAAGATAAAGAATTTCTTCGAAGAACACCTGCATACTGATGAAGAAATACGCTATTGTCTTGAGGGGAGTGGTATGTACCTTGTTGCTATTTATGTTGTTATATGTGCATAGTTGAGAAAAAGAGACATTTTTGTTCTTGCATAACATTGAAAAAAAAACACCTATTTTAGATATATTTAAGTGTTTTATTCTTATGTTATCAGGATACTTTGATGTGAGGGATCAGAATGATCAGTGGATCCGTGTAGCAGTGAAGAAAGGAGGCATGATTGTTCTGCCTGCTGGAATGTATCATCGCTTCACATTGGACAGTAACAACTACATCAAGGTACTTCCTGTATCCTGACAATCAGCGAGCGGCAATTGTTGTTTGTGGTATAGCAGACGCTGGCTTTATGCAGCCACTGGATATGATAATAGCCGTATAGGATAGCAGAACACCTTCTCCTCCACTACAGATCTGGTAAATCACACCTCCCGTAGAGCTTGCGACATATGACACAAATGGGTTAAGCTTAGTACTGGCTAGGTTTAAATTTCATCATATATAGCAGTGAAGAAATAAATTGACCTTGCTATTTTGTTGTCATTTACCAGATCTGCTCTAGATTTGTTTGACATTTGTAGGAAGGAGAGATTATGTGTGATGTGTGGTTGTGTTGCTTTGTGACTCGGTGGTAGAAATATAATACAAGAGCAGTGCCTCCCCGAGATACATATGCAAACATGTTTACTTCAGAACACTCGAAATTAGATATTTACTTGAGAACCTCAATGAGTTGTTTACTGGAGCCGTGCAATCATGATAATCACAAATATGATTTTGCAGGCGATGAGACTCTTTGTTGGGGAGCCTGTTTGGACACCGTACAACCGTCCCCACGATCATCTGCCAGAGAGGTAAATTCAGAGTTACATTACTGCTCCTGTCTCGCAGCTTGCCTTATAGCCCCCTTATGTTAGTATTTGCATCCTTGCAGAAAGGAGTATCTGGACAAACTTCTCAAGACGGAAAGTGGAAGCCAAGCCATCGAAGCTCAATGAGGACATCTGAACCAACTAAATTATGAGGACGTTGCAATAATGTGTCTTATCTACAACCTGAATAAGAAATTTATGTGAGAATTCCTTTTCAATAGTATAGTGTGTTCTGATCACACAACAAACGTTTATCATGCCTCGCCCCCAACTTCTGAGCCCTCAATCTGTCTTAAATGGGAATGGGAGCTGGTAAAATGCAAAATGGGTGACGCCAGCAATTGATCAAAGACTTACTAGTATTTAAGATCCGTTTTGTTGTGTATCTGTATCTCTTAAATTTACAATTCACCTACCACTGTCACGACTCTGAGGGCAGAGGAGGCGCTCACGGCTATGCAGTCGCGGAAACCACCACGGCGTACGGGTATTGATGGTATTGTTGCGCCGCCACCATCTATCTCATCCGGCCTTGTACTCGCTCCTCGCTTTGTGATTTGCCGCTTGTACAACACACACAATACAAACAAAGCAAGCACGCTTATCTCAATGGCACCTAGTAATATCATGAAAAGCAATGATCGAACCCAAAAAGACCGCGGGAATGCTGAAAAGTGAAAACTAAAGAAGATGGTACCCTAGATATTTGTGAAAATATGTCATAATTGGTAGGAAGAATTGCACGAAACAATAGGAGAAGAAGAGCCTGTTTGGCAGTCTTTGAGAAGCTTTCCTGAAAAACAACTTCTAGCAAAATGATTTCTTGTGGACCTAATGTAGAAATGAGTGGAGATAAAACCACGAGAAGCTGGCTACATTTTTTATCTTTTTGTTTCAGTTACAAATTGAGAAAGTGCTTTTCAGAAAGGGATCAATGCTCTCTGGTTGAACTAGTTCAGACGGCTGCGCCGAGATTGCATTGGCCCAGGTTCGAGGGTTGGCAGTAATTTAAGGAAAGTTCTTCCTTTTTCTTAGGGGAGGGGAGGGGTGTAGAAGCCTTTTTTTTTGGAACTATTTGGTAGGGCTCCTTAAGCCGATCAAAAACAACCTCAAGAAACTCTACCAAACGGGCTGAATATGACGATCGTAGCTAGACGTAAAAGTGATATAACCTCTCCTTGCTTAATATCCTTTTTTCTAAACTTTTGTAGATATAATTTATTTAACAAAACATAAGGATCTATAACAACTCAATTCATCTTATTAGCTCAAAATTAATTATGTATCTTGCATCTCAAGAAGCATAAAATGGTAAATTATGACCTTGTGATCTAGATGTGAAGCTCCAAATGCATTTTTCACCCTGTCAAAAATGTGGAGTCAAGTTACTTGTCATCATCTTTAATCTTTTATATATAACAATATTGGTAGGTAATATAATTTTCCTTCCAAATGAGGGGTTGCTGTTGGTATACTCCGTCTAATTTTTTTACATACTAGAGCATTAGAGGATCTCCAACCGGTTCCCTACTCCAGCCTCTATCCCACATTTTGAAGGAAATGAGCAAAAAACTTGCTCCAACCAATACTCTATCCAAACCTTTATCCCTGTACAATCCTCCATCTTCTTTCCCCCAAACTCTACTTCTAGAGGTTCCCTGTACAATCCTCCATCTACCGATTGGAATGGCGGACCGGTTGGAGTGCATCGAAAAATAGTGTATGAAAACTGGATGGAAGAGCATGTATCCGGTCATATACATGATGAAAAATAGGGGGACCAGTTAGAGATGCTCTTACAAGGGGAGGGCTGAATTAAACGTTTCAGCTGATTTTCGTGGTGATTAACAGTCCATGTTTTTTCTCAAGGTTTACCAGAAACAGGTTGGTAACTCCACCCCAGATTAAGACATACTTTGAGTTTATTGTTTTTTAATGAAATGATCCTCTTATAACATCAACTAAAAAGTAGAGAAGATTTTTTGCAAGCCTTTTTTTCGCCTAATTTTATTAGTTTATGTAAGCATGAAACTGGTGTCATCTTTGAAATCTGCATGGTATACATGTACAATACTTGTCTTTACGTAGCTTCAACTCCAACAGGTCAACCATAAATGTAGTACACGTGTCTTCGTGATGCGTCAGCATGCTCTTGCGCAGTATAAAAAAAATCGGGCAAGAAAAATATCTACTCGCTCCTGGAGGATCATGCTGACTTGTCGCTGGGAACGCGAATCACGGAACGAATAAACTTTCTGACGAACGGGCCAGAATTGACGACATGTGGGCTGCCGATTGGGCCTTCCGCCCTCGACAAGACGCGGCCACCAGCGCCGCCGTGCGCTCCTCCTCCATTTCGTCCACCTTCCGAGGCGACACGATCCCGACGCGTGGTCTAGAACCTTCCACGGCATTCGCGACGTGTCCCGACGCGCCCGTACGGAGAGGTATTTAGGAGTCCGGCCGCCGCCCCCGCGCCTCTTCTTCCCCAACCGATTAACCGACCACTTTTTCACCGCGCGCAAATATCTCCCCCATTTCTGCGAAACTCCACCCGATAAGGCAGAAATATCCTAGAGGTTTCGCAAGATCTCGCCATTTGTCCAAGCGATTCGAGTGCTGGATTGAGGTTCTTGGGTGTCCGATTCGGGTTTAGGGGAATCTTTGGTCTGGTCACAGTGGGCTGAGTTCTTGGGCGGCGCGCCATGGACCCGGTGGCGCCGGGCATTGTGAAGGAGGAGCTCTTGGAGCACGAGGATGGCGGCGGCAGCGGCGGCAGGGCGCGCCGCGGCCGATGGAGGGGCTGCACGAGGTGGGCCCTCCGCCGTTCCTGACCAAGACGTTCGACCTGGTAGAGGACCCGTCCACGGACGCCGTCGTCTCCTGGAGCCGCGCCGGCAATAGCTTCGTCGTCTGGGATGTGCACGTCTTCGCCGACGCGCTCCTCCCGCGCCTCTTCAAGCACAGCAACTTCTCCAGCTTCGTCCGCCAGCTCAACACATATGTGAGTCCCCACACGCCGCCCCCTTTCTTGTTTGTCCCCATCGATTTATCCTTTCTTTGGGGTGTCTGGATCTAGAATCTTGTTCGTGGTAACTGTTAGTGCTGATTCTATTCGGGGAGAACTGCGTTTGATTTCGTGGAAATGTTGCTTGCAAATGTTTCTTGTTCGGTGAATAAGTAGCATCCGGGGCTGATCTTTCTGGATTGCTTCGAACTAGTGCTGCATACATAGGGGATAATTCTCAGTTTGGTTCTGGTTTCTGTGGGTTTAGGATTGTGGTTGAGGCATGTGGTGATTTGGTGTAACTTTGTAGTGGGCAACCTAGTGCTGTTACTTCTAGTAAGATTAAGAACGCTGAACAATACTTGAGATCGAGAAAGTTAGATTTAATGATGAATGTTTATAAATAAAACTTTACTAGGATTACTTGCAGATGTATCATGAACGGTTGCAAATGAACAAGGTACATTGTAGGAAGTATTGTGTTCTTTGATTTGATTGGCGAATGCAAAATATTCAGAACAAAGTGAGGCTTGGCATCTGATGACTCCTGCTTTGGGACGTATGCACTTGTACTATCCATAGTTGATTTATTTTAGCTATATTTCTATTTGAAAACAGCCGCTCACAATAATTGATTAGGATTCAGAACATATTGAGTTCTATTGATGGTTGTAAGGCAGTTGCCATTCCATTCAAGCAGGGCTTCAGTGCTAGATCATTTTTTTGGTTTGATGTGGAGTTCTGTATGTATGTGAAGAGATACTTTTTGAATGCTTGTGCTTGAATGAATACACCCTCCAATGAGCTTCATCTTAGGGTGAGGCAAGTAGGTCATTGGAGTTTAACTCTCCCAAAAATCGTGTAACCCTGACTGTTTATTAAACTTTCTTGTAGCTAGAAGGAACAAGATACTGGATGAAGTACAAGAATCAGATTGTTTTGTTCTAGAGGACTCAACTGACCACCTTCAAATGATAGTATATTGCTGCTCATCCTTATTGCGCAACATGAATAATATGAAATGATCCTTGCAGATAATTTCTTTATCGGTCTGCCATATTTCGTATTTACCTTTGACTATCGCCTTACAATGATCATTTCTTGTCTGTTGCAATTTGCAGGGATTTAGAAAGGTTGATCCTGACAGATGGGAGTTTGCAAATGAAGGTTTCCTCAGGGGTCAAAGGAACCTACTGAAGACAATAAAGAGAAGGAAGCCGCTATCAACACCAACATCACGCCAGCAGGCCCCACCTCCTGCTTCATGTCTAGAGGTTGGTGAGTTTGGTTTTGAGGAGGAGATCGACAGGCTGAAGCGCGACAAGAACATCTTGATCACAGAAGTAGTAAAGCTGAGGCAGGAGCAGCAAACTACCAGAGAGCATGTGCAAGCCATGGAACAGAGACTACGCACGGCTGAGCAGAAGCAGGTGCAGATGATGGGGTTCTTGGCAAGGGCTATGCGTAATCCAGAGTTCTTCCAGCAATTGGTTCAGCAGCAAGATAAGAGGAAGGAACTTGAGGATGCCATCTCAAAGAAAAGAAGGCGACCCATTGACAACACTCCATTTTGCAGCCCTGGGGAAACAAGTCAGAGCGAGCAGCTTGATTCACAGTTCTTATTCGACTCTAGTGTGCTAGATGGACTCACTGAACCTGGAATGCCTGAGCTGGAGAATTTGGCTGTGAATATCCAGGAGCTCGGTAAGGATAATGCAGATGGTGGGAAGATGGATCAAGCTAATGGACAGTCAGAGCTGAATGATGACTTTTGGGAAGAATTGCTGATTGAAGATTATGGAGACAAGGCAGGGCAGTTTGACGAGTTGGAGGCAAGAACAGAAGTTGTGGATGAAATTGCTCAACAGTTGGGATATCTGTGTTCTACTAGCCCAAAGTAGAGTTTTGTCCATAATGCTTCAAGTAGTATTGCTCGTCATCTCAATCAGTCTGGTACATATCCAATTTAGGGACACAGATCTAGTTAACTGCTAATGTAGTTTGTAGTGACATTTTGTTCTATCAATCTTGCTGGAACGTGCAGGAGTGATGATTAAGTAGTGACGGATCTTTCCTTCATGACTAACCAATGATGCAATTTCTTTTTTAATTGATGTTTCTGTAACTGCATATTCAGGTTTGCCTCTTCTGATCTGTTATCAATTGCTCCTTGTCTAGCTGACTGGTGGAGATATGTTGACACCATTAATAAAACTAGCTAGATTCTGAAGACTCGATTGTAAGCATGGCTCTAGAGGAAGTATGCTACACATTGGCACTGGAGATGTTTCATGCATACCAATGACAATGACCAGTTTCATTGATGCAGGTGTAGCTAGATCCATGGCACGCTGTGTAATTCCTCTGGCGCTGATTGCAGCAAACTTATCCATATTTGCTGATTGGCAAGGCTATCCAGAAATTAGTGCCAGGAACACTTGAAAGGCTCTATTGTACACAACTGTCATTTTGTCAAGTTGCTCAGGTTCTGGCATGTGGTTGTACAGGCTGAGTCAAGTCCCCGAATGGGTCATTTTGTTACCACATTCAGGTGCCCAGGGTGCATAACACACATTTGCTGTTCAAACCAAACAATTGTTGTTTGCACAGTTCAGTTGCAATACATGAGAACTACATGTTAACCAGTTTCCCATGTATTGTTAAATTCTTTGTTGGAGGTAGTTGTCTAGTTCATACTGTTTCAGGACAGTTTTTTATACTTAAGAGCAGTCATATCAGAGCTGTGCTGGGCCTGTTTGGTTTGTGCCCATACACGCCTTACCAAAAATTTGGCACGCCCATACAATTTAGTTAGCATTTGGTTTGCAACCATTGGTTGGCGTGTCCATAAAAAATTGGTGTCGCTAGTACATACGGGAAGGCAAAACATGGGCGCCCAAAAGGTTCACCAAAAAATTGGCGCAGCACCAAGATGACGTGGCGTGTTCTGCTAGGTTGAATTAAATGCTTAGCCTTGTTTTATACGGAGGTTCAAGTGGTTTTATTTTCTAAATTATTAGTCCAAATTACGATTTGTTTGCACAGTTGTATTCATTGCAATTAAATCTATAAAATAAGATCTCACTTGACCATATTTTAATAAAAAAATAAATATTAACATTAACCCCACATGTCATACTAAGATACTACAAAATTTGGTAACGTCACAATCTAAACATCATTGTTTTTGCATATTACCAACGATTTGGTCGTGCCCCTATGTTGATCATGACAAATTTTTGGTAAGGCTTGCCTGGTCACAAACCAAACATGCCCTATTTGGTGCCAAATGGATAGAGACGCGCTTAACGTCGCAATAATGCAACATTTCAGACTGACCAATTGGGATTCATTAGCCCTCCGCGGCTTTTGCCAATTTGGCATGCGTGACAGAGCAGAATGGAACAAGCTGCACCAAAATAGCGACATATTCAGCTGTCTATTAGTACTAGGTATAGGTGGTGATGCATGGGTAGCAGCACATGCGCTGAGCATACTTAGAAGTCAGAACACCAGTTTGCAGCGTAAGCTGCATTCGCGCTCGAAAAAACAATTACAGAAGAACAAAGATAGATGATGTTCGGGGACAAACTGCATTAGACCCAACCAACCAGCAGCAGGTGCGCCCACAGCGCATTGCCAAGAGGGGAATTAAGGGAAAGAGACGCCAAGAGCTTTCGTCTGTGGGGACATTGGGCCAGAAAAGCGTGGGTGGAATAAGGAAAGAAGGAAAAAAGATTAAAGCAGCAAGGAATTAACTTGAGAAAACACGCATGCCATGGCAGAGCTAAAGGAGCATCAGAAAGATGGTCGATTAAGACTCGGATCAACTGATCAAGCCTCCAGAAAAGAGGGTAGAGACAAGACTGGATGACTGATCTGGCTTTTTATGCCTCCCCTGCTACTGCTAGGCAGCCTTTCAAACACAAAATAGACACATTTCCTACAGATGCTTCAAGTAAACATAAAGTAGCAGTCTTTCGAGCATCAGTCACAAGCCTAGTTAACAAAAATGTTGAAAACCGCCAGTGAAACCTGTCCGATTTCACTGGATGTCCAACTTTCCGTAAAAACCAAACTTAGGTATTGTAGCTAAATTGAAAATGCTCGATTTTTACAATTTATCGTCCGGTTTTTGGAGGAAAAAAAGCTACTGTAAAGGTATTGTGAACCTTGGTCACAATATGTGTATGCAGAGCCCTAAAATTTACCGGTCAAGCAATACCGTCCAGATGTACTTAGCGAAAAGATAAATAAATGGAAATCGAAAGGTAGGGGAGATCAATCATCAATGAGTGGGTGTGCTGTGTGCTGGTGCTTTTGCTTTTGTATGTAGGGTGAGAGACTGATGCCGTGCGTGAGCATGCTCAAGATCAATTGCCCATCTTTTTTCTCTTTTCCTTTCTAGTCCTTGCTATAATTCTATTTGTTGGTCTGCTCTAGCTACAGTGCAGGTGCAGCCAAGGTCCAGCCGAGATTAGCATGGCTGCTCTAGCTACAGTGCAGGTGCAACCAAGGTCCAGTGAACTTGATCACTCCGCAGAAGGAAAATAGAAAAATATATTAATATATACAATTCACACCAATCTCCCTTTCTTTTTGACAGGGGGTTTAGTTTTCACATTTCACATATATAGAAGGGGCCATGAATAAATTAAAAATGGCACCTTTTTACCGTTAGAACATCTGCCATTGCAAGTTTATGGTAAAAACTGAGTTGTTCATATGAAAGTCAGTCTAGTCAACCCTGCTTAGTCGAAACACATAGCACTATGCGGCGGGTCATTTCCTCTTCAGTTACTTCTTGTTTACCGCTTTGGCTTACATGAGACAAAAATGTAAGGTATGTGGAGACTAACTGCTATGTGAAAGTCAGTCTAACCCTACTTACTTCTTCTTCAGTTTCTTCTTGTTTTACTGCTTTGACTTACATGAGACAAAAATGTAAGGTATGTGGATATAGGATACTAGCAGCTATATGATACTCCCTTTGTCCTAAATTATGTATCATTATTATGCTTTTCTACTAGATTCATTAAACATTTTCTGAATGTCTGGACACACTGACTATCCAGATTCGTTAAACATTCTATGAATATGGACATCCAAAAATACCTCTAGAATGACAAATAAACTGGGATGGAGGGAGTATCTTTTAGCTGTTGCCACCACATACATGTTAATAAGTTAATGTGCAACTGAACAAATAATTAAACAAACATAGATGCATGGCAGCTCCATAGTGCACTGATATATATACAACGACTTAATTACAAGCATATCAAGTGGTTAGTGAGGTCTAGACACCACACATGTTCATGTTGTGCATGGATAATCGAGTTAGCCATGCAATTCATAGGCATGATGCAAGGTGCCATCGAGAAAAGTTGTAGAGAAACTAAAGGGGGTGAGCGAGGATGGAGGAAAAGATGGCGTAGCTTTTTGGCCCAGAGCCGCAGAGCGAGTGCACTCATTGCGCCTTCTTATTCCGGCTGCAGCAACTGCAGCCTGCAGGAGACACACACCACAACCTCCTCTCTGACGCCTTTTCCTGCAATCACCCGTCTCTCCCAGCAAATCCCTCCATTCCCATCACACGAACACGCTTGCATATCATCAGCAGCAGCTCAGCTGTGTAGGCTTGAGACCACACACGGCCACTTGGAGTCACAGAGCTTGCACACTGCAAGAGGACAGCTCCCATGATGCTCTCGGATCTCTCGTCTGACCAGGAGGCCACTGGATCGAGCTCCCATGGCGGGGACATGGCTAGCTACGCGCTGAGCCCTCTCTTCCTCGCGCCGGCGGCCACCACCACCGCTCTGCTGCCGCCGCCGCCGCCGCCGCCGCAGCTGGTGGTGGTGGAGCAGCCCAGGGTTGGGGCCAAGAGGAAGAGGAGCCAGCCCGGGAACCCAGGTAATACTTAACTGAGCTAGAGCATGTCTGCCACCGTCGCATCGAGAACAAGTTTCTGGCTTGCATCAAGAACGTTTTTTTTTCTTGCTGATCTGGGTTTAATCTGAAAGATCCCGAGGCGGAGGTGATCGCGCTGTCCCCGCGCACGCTGGTGGCGACGAACCGGTTCGTGTGCGAGATCTGCAACAAGGGGTTCCAGCGGGACCAGAACCTGCAGCTGCACCGCCGCGGGCACAACCTCCCGTGGAAGCTCCGCCAGCGCACGCCGTCCGCCGGCGGCAGGCAGGGCGGCGACGCCGCGCAGCCGCCGCGCAAGCGCGTGTACGTGTGCCCGGAGCCCACCTGCGTCCACCACGACCCCACAAGGTGCTATATATATATACTGAAAATTTTTGATTTTGAGAGAGCTTGTTGATCCATGGAAACAAGATAAGAACGCATAAGCGTGCAGGGCGCTGGGTGACTTGACGGGGATCAAGAAGCACTTCTCCCGGAAGCACGGCGAGAAGCGGTGGCGCTGCGAGCGGTGCGGGAAGCGCTACGCCGTGCAGTCCGACTGGAAGGCGCACGTCAAGGGCTGCGGCACGCGCGAGTACCGATGCGACTGCGGCATCCTCTTCTCCAGGTGAGTATATATCCTCTTGCATTCTTGATCCCCCAGTACGTGTTTGCTCTCGATCGGTTCCTTGCAGAGGTCTTTGAAAATTCAGTGCATATTCAAATCAAAGAAATGGTTTTAAACTAGTTAGCTTCTGTTCATTTCTTGAAAAATGATCCTTGTGCACACTCCTCCCGGCTCTGGCAGCTCTATGATATATTACAGGGTTGCGCCCATGCACTAATGACATGATTACATCTTCATGTACACGATGATCTCCGGTCTATGCGTGCCAATGTGACCTCGTCATGAGACCCTGGGGAACTTGACGCAAAATTTTGAATTTTTCTTTTGTCGTGTCAAGAAACAGAAACCCCTCCTGGTCAAAGTGGCGTGTCAATATATGCATCTAGGGAAACATCCAGTCTGCCAAAACTTTATGGTTGTCCATCATGTGACCATTACCTTCCACCTAGAGCTATATCTGATGAATTCATGAGAGACAAATACTACAACCTGCTGTTGCAGTGCCCTGCCACAGGATCGTTTTCATGTTACCATTCCCGGTCTCGTTCCCATCTTTTCCTACATTAGCTAGACAGTGCAATTTCCAAGGGCAGATATAGCTTTTTGGGGGACCTCTCTCCCTGCTAGAGACAACTTGTTTTCAGGACATGATGCTCGAGATAAAAATACTTCACATGGGCTATATACAAAATGTGTATTATTAGTGCATACTTCATTTAAAAGGAAATATCCCCCACCAGCTTGACCGCATGCATCAAATTATAACTCCAACACGTACCCGCAAGAACACTCATGTGTCTTTATTTCTAAGACAAAGGATACTGACAAAAGAACCTAAGCTAATCATATGTGAGAGAGGCCCTTTTGATCTATACCAAAGTTTAGACGCAACTTTTCAAGCATGGATAACATTGATTGCTCGTACATGTGCACATGCATGATTAAATAATTACCCCCTATTGCTACAAAACAATGGTTGACTCTTCTCATGATGATCCTTAATTTAGTTTATTTAATCCACACCCATATATGTTGCTGTGCAGGAAGGACAGCCTGCTGACACACAGGGCCTTCTGTGACGCCCTAGCTGAGGAGAGTGCCAGGCTTCTTGCAGCTGCTCATCACAACAGCAGCACCATCACCAGCATCAATAACAACGGCGGCGGCAGCGAAAATAATCTTCTGATCACCGGCAACAGCACGCCACTTTTCCTACCCTTCTCCAACCCTCCTCCTGCCGCTCAAAACCCTAATCCCCTCTTCTTCCTGCCCCAAGAGGCGCCACTCCTGCATCAGATCCACCACTCAGCAACGTACCTTGACCTCCCCGCCAGCACCGCCGCTTCCATCACCGGCGGCGACAGTGCTGCCGACACGATCAGCTTTGGCCTTAGCCCGGACGGTTCGTCGGTGGCAATGCCAATGCATGCCGCCGCTAGCGACCACAGGCGCCTCACCAGGGACTTTCTCGGCGTCGACGACGGCGAGGTCGTCGAGGAGCTGCAGCTGCCACCGTTCGCCACCACCGTCCCCCGCGCAGCCAGCTGCGCCACCGACCTGACCAGGCAGTACTTCGGCGAGCGGCTGCCGCCGGTGAACGAGACGTGGAGCCACAACTTCTAGGCTCGGAAGAAGAGAACCTGCTTATGCACACTCTTGATGGAGAGAGATCAAACGTGGCGCAGCATTCTATGACATCTTGTCAAAAATATTTCTTGACCTTCCTTCAGTTTTACTAGTTTATTATTTCTCGTCATTTACGGTACGCCGAATCATCGGTTTTCACAACTTTCTTTTCATGGATCATATCAAATTCAAACTGGTTTTCATCATTTTCATTTTTTTTTTAACTTTGTGAGAGGCATGTTCTCCGGGACATTCTGATTCTATGTGTCGGATACGAAAACTCAAACATTCTACCACTGCCCCAAGACGATTACGTGCATGATGATGAGTGCATGCCACAAGGGACCACGCTGGGGGACCGTATATATGTGCATGCGTGGCGAGATATGTATGTGCAATCCCGAGATAGGGCCTAGCACATAGTTTGAGAAAGATGAGGAAGAAGGAAAAGGACCTGTGCAAAATATGTGCAGGCCCTTCTTTATTGTCGTGCGTTGACACACATCATGCTCATGTCCCACACCGTTTCCGCCTCAAACCAGCAGGTCTTCCCAAGAGTTCAATACTGGTAAACATGCGAAATCTCGATCTCCTATATGTGAGTGCTACTGGTTACATTGCCCATTAATTATGAGATCAGTTAAAAAAAACTAGTTCTGTAATCTGTATAAGAGCAAGTATATAATTAACACGACCTAAGGGTAGAGGGGAGAGGAGAGAAGCGGCATCAGAATTTGGGTGATGCACACGGGCTCTAAGCTAGAAAAATTTGTGAGAGTAGTATAAATTGGACAGGGTATTAATGCATGATTTAGTATGGTTAGCCAAACTATTGTAGCAGTGGGCTATTAGTTAACGGAATATAGGTAAGTATAAATCTCATTGTGAGCTCTATTATTAATCACACTCTAGACATATGTGCCCAATATATTCCTTCCGCGCACCTGTTAGTCAAATATATGTCTCCCTCCTAAAGCATTTCTCACAATAGTGATGCAAAAATATCGCTAAGAATGATGATATGAAAATGATGCTATTAGATTGATTATGAGAACATCTATCATAATATGTAACTAAGTATTTAAACTAATTTCTCTTAACATATATTATTATTATTAGTTAAAATTGTAAATGTTTGACTTTGACCAAACCTAAAAATGCTTATATTTCTGGACGGAGAAAGTAGCTAGTATACCTATGGTATTTAGAGTATGTTCATGAAAACAATTTGTTTTATATAATATAAAAATTAGACCTACCCATTTTTTCAGATTAAATGTTCGGAAAGGCACGTGTTCTTTATCCTCTATGTGTTTAAGCTAATTATATTTTGAAACTTACAAGTGCGGGTGTGTCACAAACTCACCAATATATTCCCATACACCTCGGCTTGATATATAATCCCTCTGTTCTCAAATTGTTGATGTTGTTGAATTTTTTCGTTACGTTTAACCGTTCATCTTATTAAAAAAGTTTAAGAGTTATCAAATATTTTATTTTTATTTGTTTTCTCACCAAAGGAAGTTGAAACATGACTTATATTTTACATATTCGAAAAATATTTTGAATAACATGAACCAATGGAAAAAGTCAAGAGCGTTAACAATTTAAGAATGGAGGGAGTACGTGCTATTAGTTATTGCATCATATATTGCTACAATTTTCTATGGACCTGAAAGCCTTTGCCAAAGATAGGGCAGTAGCCACGCAAAAGATCAAAAGCCTAATACGCCAGAATATTCTTGATGAGAGACGTGGAAAAAGGATATAAAGTTTGCAAGGAATAAACCTAGGGATTGGGGATTACGTCCCGAGTAAGGGCAGGCATGCAAAGGACGACGGAGGAAGCCTGCATCCTGCATATACTTAGCCAGACTTTTGAAGAAAAGCCATGGGCATGTGGGATGCAGCAGCAGGGAATTAGTACACCCAATATCCCAATTGCCCCCTACCTCTTCCAAAAGGATCACTGCTCTGCATAGCTTTTCCTGCTTTGCATTCCTTTCTTTATTCTCCTTCTTTGCCTTTCGCAATCCAGGCATTAACAAAAAGCAACCACTTCTCTCTTTTTTTTCCTTCTTCCTGACAGCTGCTTTGCGCAACTGATTCTCATAACAAGTGTCACTTTGACAATACCTGAACTACATGTAAATCGTAGCAGCAAGGACCCTGGAGGGGAAAATTTGAACTTGTTTATCAAGCATAAGTATATAGTTATAAAACATTGCTTGGGATGGGAGATAAAATTGGGAGAGGTGGTCCATGGAAACACACCAACACTCAGCAGATGCACAATTACAGAGAGGTCAGCAGGAGACATGTGGTTCTGGAGGGCTACACCAACCTCCAGAACCTTGTTGCAGAGGTCCTGCAGATATTCAGTTGGGCATAACATAAACAATCAACCACTCAATCATGGAATAATCATAGACTGGCTGCTGCACTCGCGCTGCATGGATTCATGCACGCCTTGCTTTCAACTGCATCAAGGCTTGTGGCATTGCAAACAGTGGGGGGCAAGGATCGCAGCAGCGGAATTTGGGGAGGTGGTCCACGAAGCCAAAGGCCAGCTCAGCATGTTGTTGGTGGGTGTCCCTCCGCATCATCGCCGGACCGGCAGCCGCCGCGCAACCCCGATGCTCGAAGTGCGTGATGGGCAGCAGACCATGGGCGTGCAGGGCGTCGCTGCCTCGAGATCCATTCAAAATCTGGTCAGCCCCTCCCAAGGCTCCCCCTGAAAGGGACACCCGTGGGCGACAATGCAGGAGCCCTGCTTAGGCATTGCCCATTGTCTCCTCCTGTTGCTTGAAACATCTGCAAAGTTCGGCAGACAGGAAAATTAATATGTGCTGCAAGATGCGGCAAGAGATAGATATACTTGAGATTTTGAGAAGAGCAAGAAACACTAAAACATTACTGAAACAGCAGAAAATTTTCACCAAGAGGGCGTGCAAGTTCAATGTACAAAGCTATACGGACCTGATATGGAAAAGGTAGCACAGACAGTGAAAAGGCAAAAAAAAAAGGGTTAGCAGCAATGGATGGAGCGTGCAATATCATGATGAGCTTGCATGCTATTCTAACTATAGTGAAGTGTGAGGTTCAAATCAACTGTAATGAAATCAAAATAAGGACCAAGCGAAACTGTTATTGTTGGCCACAAGAGCTCTCTGCGTTCTAGGAAACTCTTTAATTCTGTAGCCTAAGGTCAGTCTCAGTGCATAGTTTTATCTCACACTTACCAAGAGTGCCACGTCAGATTTGGAGATATGATTTGATGGATGAAATAGTCATTCTCAATGCACAGTTTCATCTCACGATTTCATAGACAAGTTGCAGCATTAAGTTAACATGTAGTTGTTGTATTGGGATTGGTCAAAATATGTTAGGATGAAACTTTATGTTCTCAGTGGGAGTTTCATTAGAGTTTCATACCTATGAAACAATGCCAAATGAGTTTCATCCTAATGAAACTCATTTCATCTCTTTCATATTAATTACCTTGCCATGTCATCATTTTAGCTGATGTGGCGCCTCATTTAATGCTTATGAAACTCCCACTGAGACTGGCCTAAATGTATTCAGACTTGCTTTTGATAATGATCATATAGGAACAAAAAAAATCTAGCATATTTTATTAAAGAAATAGTGCTTCTAAATAGAAATAAATAATGAACAGCCAATGCACACAAGGGCTATTAAAAGTGGACATAACTCACTCAGATATCAACGTGAATTTACTCAGACTTGCAATAGAAAATGAGTTTGCCCGTTAGATATATTTCTTTGATTAAATATAGCAACTCATACATTTGATACACCAGTGAATCGTTTCTTGTAGTACAGTCTTTTCTCAAGCATGGGAATAAATACAAACAAATAGCATGGTAGGGCGAACTTAAATGTATAATATGAATGTGTTAATTGGCTACTTTGGAAGTGGGGTATTTGCAATCCTCCAAGAATAAGGCTCTAGGATTCCAATAAGTCTGGACCCAGCCACCTCACTAGCAGGGACTGCAGCCGATATTTCTTTGAGGTCTTCCTTGCTCAACTTTATCTTTACAGCTCCAATGTTATCATCAAGGTTCTTCACTTTTGTTGTTCCTACATTCAAAGAGGAGTTATGCATAATAAGGTATATCTAAGATGGATTTTATTCCAATAATACCAGTAGCATTTCCTGTGTATATGAAACACAAATGAAAGAATCGATAAACTAAATGTTGGAATGATCTAGACTGCCCTGCTATAGCAGCTATATGTGCAAATTCTCCCCCAGTTTCAGGGACAATTATGATCTATCATGTAATTTTAACAGTATAAGAATACTTCCATAATGGAATAAGGTGGGAAAGAATAATAATACATTAGTAAACAAAAGAATGCTCCTTAGGTTCTGATCACTGAATCATATAATGGTTATCTACGTTTTTCCGATACTCCGACACGGGTACAGTGATACAATACGGCGATACGTCGATACGGCCAACGCCGGAAAGCAACGATACGGCAAATATAAACCTAATATCCAATTAAAATTCCCGATTTGGCTGTTAGTTTTGATCCAGGCGGTGTTGCCTGATCCCAACGGCCAGCTGAAGCTCGTTTCCAGCTAGCAGCGTAGAAAACAAATTGGAGAAGATGACTTCGACGCCTTGTTTTATTTAGTTGAACCATGAAACAGGCTCCGACGTATCGAGCATATCGGGACGTATCACGGTATCCCGCCATATCAGATACGGGTACCGCAGGTGTTGCCGCATATCGGGATTTCATAGATGGTTATCACAGTAGGGAACAATTGCTCAGTTTGTAATACCAAAACGACACCTTCGAGAAAATTGAGTTTCTAGTGAAATAACAGAGAATGGATAATACTCTCATCATTGTGCTACTCTGTTAGGAAAAACAGATCATATGACTCCAATAAGTTCAAACCAGGTAATACTGCAGCTTTGGAGGTCAAAATGCTAAAGGCCGACTAGTTGCACAGATGATGTTGCCACACTACGTATTAAGAAAAATGCCAGGGGATACAAGCCTCACACGCATTCCTTGTGCAAGAGCTCAAATAGGCTCCGCGCAGTATGGTGTAAAGATCCATACAAGGTTCAGACCAGTTCAGCTCGAAAAACATCAAATTAAGAAACAAACAAAATGAAGGTAAATATTTCTATGGTCAGTTCTGTTAGCCTTTCGAAGGCTGAAACTGAACATTGCACTCTACGAACTACTCAAACTACTGCAATATCTTGGTTTGTTTGGTAAAGCGATTAACTTCCATTTCCAAAATTGTTCCATCCACGCTACAAATTTTTCTACATTTTACAAAGCAGATAATCTTTTTATGCATCAAAACTGTATGATTTCAGATTTTTCTTCCAGAGTACATTTATATGGCGTTGTTAGGAAGATCTTGTAGCAGCTTATGTTACTCCCACAATCCCCAAAAGCCCAGCTACAACAAAAATCTGTTAGTTCCAAAAGCCCATTTTGTATTAGAAGTGAAAAGCTGGATGAAGTAGGCTTTTGCATATTGCCCATTGCGTGCTACGAAAATAGCAGTAGTTCGCTGAGATAGTGGCTCAGCAGGTTGTTGCTCGCATTTGAATGATCTGGGTTTACATAAAATGAAGAATGTTTAAAACACAGCATTTCTTTTTGACTAAGTAGGCAAGCTATTTGTGATGCAAAAAATTGCTGAACTCTGCTCATGGACCATGGTGTTCAATGAAAATATAATCTAGCTATCCTTGATTATGGGAAGAACTTAATTAACATAGTGTTATTAGCTCAAGACGTCAAGACATATTACCGGGGATTGGGACCACATGCTCCCCTTGATGAAGAACCCAGGAGAGAGCAAGCTGAGCTGGGGTGCACCCATACTTCTTCGACAGCATTTCAAGTCGTTTATATAAAACTTTGTTCTTCTCCAAGTTCTCCCCAGTATACCGAGGATGTTTAGACTGAAAAGGGGCAGAGTAGACACTAAGTCAGATAAGATCAATAACTTGTGAATGCGGATGATAACTGTAAATGAAATTACCAGAAAACTTTCTGAAGGTACACTCTCTACAGCTGCCCTGCCACCAAAAAATCCACGGGCAAGTGGGCCGTATGGAACAATCCCAATTCCAAGTTCCCTGAAGGGCAAACAATATATTTTATGACAAACTGATGAAGGTATTGCATGCAGGTTCAATGAACTAAAGATAAAATGAGTCATAATTAATAAGGAATTGCAATATGTTCGAGACACAAAGAGAACTTCATCCAAGCTTCCAAGCCATACAACAGAACACCTCAAAAGTGCATCACCTATAAAGGCCATATTGCTTCTAACAAATGGGTTTGGTATACAAGTAACACACAGTAACCTTAACGAAGTGTTAGCCTTATGCAACATGCAATCTGAGTTTTGATGACTGTAAAGCTAATAACCCAGTAATTAGTTAGCTTTTAGCCTTTTATACTCAACCGCATAGGATAAGAACCCAAAATTATACATCAGTTAGATGTACAAATATCTCATCTAAGCAGTAAAAATCAGGAACATGATGAGCATAGTTGTGTAAATACTCCCTCTGTCCCATGGAAAGTGTCGTTTTGACTTTTCAGGTTTCATGTTTGACCGTTTGTCTTATTCAAAATTTTTATAAAAATACTTAAACAAAGATATTAGTATTAAAGTACCACTAATGATGAATTAAGTTAGCAAAAAATTAATAGTATTTACCCAAATTTTTTTGAATAAGACGAACAGTCAAACGGTGATGTCTAAAATTCTAAAACGACTTTCAATGGGACGGAGGGAGTACTTAGCAGGATACTTTTCTCAACAGATACATATTCACTTGTATATAATAAGAAGTTTTACAACTGATCAAAAGTTAACATGATAGTGAAACTGTATCAGCACCACATACATCATTCATGGATATTCAGTAAAATTTAAAACCTAATCAAGGCTCCTGGTAGAAATTCAAACAGAAAATGTTGTATGAAAGGCTAAGGCTAAAACATGGTATACAGAATAAACCTAATCAAGGCTCCTGGTAGAAATTCAAACAGAAAATGTTGTGTGAAAGGCTAAGGCTAAAACATGGTATACAGAATAGAGGATGAATGAACCTGCAGAGTGGTATTACATCTTCCTCTATATCTCGGGTCCATAGAGACCATTCCAACTGTACTGCAGTGATTGGATGAACTGCATGTGCCCGTCGAATAGTATCTGGACTAGCCTCGGACAAGCCAACATATTTCACCTTTCCTTCTTCAACCAACTTCTTGAGTTCCCCCATCTATGTCCACACATTGATGGTTAAGTCAGACCGAGTGGATGAGATGCAAACTGTAAGCAGAATATGCGATAAATAGATACACACGGTTTCCTCTATAGGTACTGACTGGTCGATGCGATGCTGGTAGTATAGATCAATGTAGTCAACGTCAAGGCGCTGAAGGCTTGCTTCACAGGATGCACGAACATAATCTGGGGTTCCCTTGACTCGCAAGCCACTGGCATCAATTCCTACAATGCCAAACTTGGTAGCCACTTGCACCTTTTCACGGGGCAGCTGTTTTAGTGCCTGCTAGACAAAAATTCTCCATATTATACCAAGGAAAATATGCAATTCACATCACAGCATGTGGCTTAAATATGCAGTCAAAGACGAATAGGACTGGTGGTGATTCAGGACTCGGTGGGAATTTTGGATGAAAGGGGTGAGAATTTTGTAGACAACATATGCTGCAAAAAAAACGACTACAAAGCCTTTCACATAACTTTTTTTTGGGGCAAGCATTTCACAGAATTGTTTGTATCCAGCTGCTAAATTGATCTTCTCATTGCATTTTCCGCATTATTTTCAATTAAAATAGCAAGTATACTAGTAGTCTTAAGAGTTTGGTAAACAATGAACGATGTAAGCGTCTTAAGAATTTGTAAATAATGAAGGTTGTAAACACATTCTAGACCAATGGAGGTTCTCATTGTTACATTCTCCCTTTTCTTACACTGGATATTTGTTTTCTACTGTAATATATTTGACTAGATACCACAAAATGCAACCATTATAAGCAGACCCAGGCACCCAGCAAGTGAATGACAGGATTAATCATAAAAGGAAGTTTAAAGGGGTTAGCATTGCTCTGTGCCCCTGTTGTTTCACCAAAGCAATACAAAATATGCTTCCATTCTCCAATAATTACAGGACTGATGACTGGAACAGAACAGACTACAGTACCTTCCCAAGCAGGACCTCGTTCGTGTGTGGCCCATAGGCATCTGCGGTGTCAAAGAAAGTGATACCAGCCCCGAATGCGTGCTTGATAATCGCATTCCCGGCTTCCTCAGAGACCGGGGAGTTGTAGACTCCGGTGAGACCCATGCACCCGAAGCCAAGCTTGGACACCTGCAATGCACATCGCACATCCTCAATTGATCAAATCCAATAGCAGGACCCAAACCAATCGCGAAAAAATGGCCCTAGGTCACCTAGCACATCCACAAAATTGCATCTTTAACTTCTTTTCTTCTCCAAAGTCGCACCATTCTTCGTTTTCTATTCAAGATTTCGGAGTAGATGCTAGGATCTGAAGAGTATTTTGCGATCGATTACCTCAAAGCCCTGGGTGCCCAGCTTCACTCTGGGCATCTCTCCCTGCTCCATCTACGATTCGCAGGGGGAAGCCGAACTGCATTGACTGTTTTTTTTTAGGAAAAATTTCTTTTGACTGTTGGCAGTGCGCCTTTGTGGGGTGGAATTTTTTTAAACCGGTCCTTTCTAGAAACCTTTTTCATATTTGGACCCCTGAAAATTATTCCTAGAAATGAACCGTTTGGACGGCGCCGAGTCCCCTGATGCCTGATGCCGTTGGTACATTGCACGGCGCCAAGCGACATGGCACCGTGGTATACCACGTCAGCAATGAGCTCTGTGCCGCTTGTCTGAGCTGGCACACATGTCGCCTGGTGCCGTTTGTTCATAGCACGGTGCCACGTAATTTGCGCACTATTTAACAGTGCTCCAATGAAGACACGGGAGTACGGGACTTAGTCTGATTTCTATGCTCTAGCTTGACGTCAAATAATATGGCGTCGTATGGTGCTTACTCAATGGCAGCCTATTTGGCGTGCTGCAAGATATCTCCAATAAGAAAGACCTAAGTCATGCATTATCAACACTTTTGATGTCCTGAAAAAAGCAAACAAAGTTCACATGATTTTGGCGTACTGCAAGAGACCTCTCTTAAAAGAAGCTAAGTCAGAACTACTCCAAAAAATAAGATCACACTCCATGGAGAAAAAGAAAAAAAAACGAAGTACACACTTCATAGAACAGACAAGTTCACAAATTGTCCATACAGTGAGTGAGGGGCATTGAACACCGGTATGTGACGGTCAACGATGTTAGCGACCCTGCAAGGTAAGCCCGGCGAAAGAGAGGAGTGTAGCGCTCATCATACTTCATCACCGTAGACCCATCTTGACCCATAAGTCGAACGAGGGGAAGAGTCTACATCCAAACACGAAACAGTCAAATTAGTAATTTATAATGTGCATCGGGAAATTTTGAATGCGAAATAAACAAGATATATAAACATACTTGTCCTTCTTCTATCTCTATCGTATGCCTCCTCAAGCAATCGGTAATGCGCCATCTTGTAAATAAAATTTGAAAGTGTCAGACATATAAAACACTATATGATATCCCGCGCGTTATCGCAGCCCATTATATAATATGAAGAAAAACAAAACACTCCATAAACACTCAGAAAAAAAGTAAATAAAACGAAAAAGACATAGGAACAAAAGGTGACGTATTAATGAAGGTATTTGGAGACAATAGTTTATCTGTCTTAATTCATGATGACCGGATGTTGGTATTTCTTACGTCACGAATAAATCCGCAAGCGCACGGAATACCGTTGTAGCACTTCACCCGGGAGTATTCCAAGGTATCGTATTTATATCCGCGAGGAACGGAGTATTTCGCAACAAGGTTAGTTTACCCAAGGACAACCAAGACAACGTAGCAAAATAGGGTCGAGAGGGTGACTCTTATCTATTTATCCTTTAAAGGTAGACGAACGCAAGCTAGACTTGTTTACTTCGGGCACCGTCTTAGGCTTGGTCTGCCAAGCCACTCCGGTCTCGAAAGCTCTACTATGTACCCGAACGTGGAGGGTTCCTTTGGATGACAGGGCTGTCACTTCCTGCCACCTACCTCTACAAACCGTGGGGCACACAAGCAAACAAAGGCGATCTCCAGCCTAGACACCACGTCTATGCTATTGACCGCTACTCTAGCCTCGGCCTAGAACCGAGTTCGAAAGCTAGAGCACTTCTTGCGAAGCGATGATCCCGTAAACAAGTATAACAAGAATTACGTCTAACAAAGATATGTCACGATAGATAAGTAGATCACCACGTATAAATCACCTAAAAGAGTGTTTACACGCCAAGGTAAAAGGAAAGGAAATACTACTCCACTTTATAAAAGGGAGGAACACTCCTTCCTCTTCCTTGCCCTCTCTCCTATTCTACTAAGATACAAGAGGCCCTTGGCCTAAGGATGAGAATTTTGTCTTCTATCTTGATGTTGGTGGTGTGTTGAGAGAGGGGGGTATAGCCCTTTATTTATAGCCTTGGAAGGTCGGCAACTTGGAGGCGGTTCCTGACGTCGGTGGCATTTAATGCAGGTGGAACCGACCTCCGGACGTCGGTAGTGAACCGCCGGAGAAAAATGGGCCGGTGGGGCCACCACCACGATTCGGCCGAACCCAAATCCAGGTCGGCCGAATCGGGCTGGGCCCCACCGGGTCCGGTCTTCTTCGTGGTGGCTCTCCGTGTTGCTTCCTTCCTTGGTCCAGTTGCTAGGGATAGAGTTGGAGCCTGTTTCTCCGGATTTTGGGCTGAGAGAGTTGTCTTTTATGTCGGGGAAAGTTCGGCAAGTGCGAAGCCCATGTTTTATGCATACTTGTCCCCGTTTTCATATGGATTGCACCTGCACTCACGAATTCACCAAGACTTGTGGAAATGGTTAGATAAAAGCCCTATGTCTACTCTTGGTGGTGGATATGATTTCAAAAGGTGCATAAAGTTGACGGTAAAAATGGATCGTAAGGACCGTCAACAAGACCCCCACACTTAGCTCTTTGCTCGTCCTCGAGTAAAGCTAGTGAGCATAAGCGGGAGCATACTTCTCATGGTATGATGCTAGCATACAAATTATTCCAAGCCATACCTGCACCCGTGAACTTTGATGTGTCTACCATGTAATCTTGGGCGGTTGAGGAATGGAACGGTCATGATTCAAGTCATCATAACTCCTCTCGCTGAGTAACTCGGGTTTTTGATAGATTTTCAAAGTAAAAACATGGCTCATACTCCTCAAATGATCACTCTCAAATCGCTCAATGTTTATGGTTCCTCACCAAGGCATGATTTTCCTCTTTTCATCTTACTTCTACAAAAGGCTTTATGTGGAGCTTGGTAGGGAATGAAAGAGAGGCATACTTGTATCACATATTTTGCTGAACCAAAAGAGTGGATCCATGGAGAATGCAAGTCATACAACCGTGATCAAGATGTGCAAGTGTGTATGAGGGTGGTGTTGTGGAAATTGTACTCCTTTTTGTGTTCATTCTCTCCTTCTCTTTTTGATTGTTCGAGGAGGACATGGCTTATGATTCTTTCTTTCTTTTCTCTTCTTCTTCTTTTTTTTTTTTTTTTTTTTTCAACATGCTCTACTTTTGTATGAGCAGGGATTATTCTTTCTTTTGCATAGCCATGTCTCCGATGATAACTTGAGAGAGAAGGGTAATAATGTGGAGTATTTATTTTGGTGGATGGATGGGCGTATTGCTTAACTTCCAGTGTAGAAGTTTAGCATGTGAGGTGGAGTGTATGTGATCTTGATCATGAGAGTATAACAAGCTTCTCACTAGGGTCACACAATTTTGATAAAGCTCAATGCAATGACAAGCAGCATATGTGTGTAGGCTTTGCAATGTGATCAACATATGGCTTTGGTGGGAATATAAGATCATTGAGGAGCATGAAGCTATAAATTTTAAATTTTTCAAGATAAATACCCAATTACTCTATGCAGGAGGAGCAAGATTCATCTCATCCAACCATATCACATTCGCCAACAACTTAGATAAACATGGGTTCCTATGAGATTGGTGTTCACAAGCAACAGCATATGATGCGAGGAATAAAGAGTATGCAGGCCAACCGTCTAGAAGCATGTAGTTTGAGGGAACAATAACGTTCATTTTATTCTTGAGTTAAATTTTAGTGATTGGCTCAAAAGGTTGGTTTAACTCATGAATTGGAGAGATAGAGTAGTGGGGTAGAATGCGCAAACCATCGCCTTGGGTGAAGTGGAGGCCAAGTGGACCATAGGATATTTGATCGAACCAAAGGTTCGGCCAAACCTTGCTTTCTTGTCTCGATGGCTCCACCTTCTTTTGTGTCGATTAGTGCGATGTTGTGCATCATGTTGGTGGGGGAGATCTCAAATGTGTGCGTGATGAAGAACTAAAGAGATCTCCCCCACACTTGTTCTTGTATCTCGCTTTATTTATTCGAAACAAACAAAAACAAAGCGAAGACAAAGAGGACTCTACCGGGGTTAAAGACCGGGGAGCCTAGATTTATTGGATTAAACTTTAGGTGCCTTATGTGTTTGAAACAAAAGAGAGATGAAGCACCTTACTTATTATTTCTTTTTCAAGTGTTATTCGATTTTTTTCATTTTATAATTTTTATTTTATTTTGACATTTTCAAGGTGGAAGAAAAAGGATGCAAGTTGCGATACAAGTTACCTTTGTGGGGGAGGGAACCTCCCCCACACTTGTTCTTTTGCTCATGGCGTTTGATTTGGGGTTGAACCCAATGTGATTGTGGAAGGCCTTTGTGCAGTGTGGTCTGTGATGTTGGTGCAATGTTTTGGTGGGGAGATCTCGAACATGTGCGTGATGAAAACTCGAGAGATCTCCCCCACACTTGTTCTCTCGCACCTGAGAATCCTGCCAAAAACACTACTCCTGCAAGCAATTTCCTCCAACTTGGAGAGGCAAGGTTAGCTCTCGGAGCACATACAAACAAGGTCCCGGGTTAGATGACCGGACCTCATTTGTACAACTCGAGGAAGAAAGGCACAAGCATGTCATGTGGACCATGTTTGAGTGCGATCATGGGCAAGATATTCCTCGTTGATAAAAACAACTTGGGGCTTAGTGATATGAAAACTTGAAACAAGTGTAAGCCCCAACTCTAGGAGTGATATGATAAAACAACGAGGTGCACTCAAGAAGTCCTAATTGCTTGGAAAGTTCTTAACCATTCATGCATTGCATAGGAGGGATTTTGATATCGTTAACCATGGCGAGAGGATTCTAAGCTCATTCCTCATACAGATATGTCTATGATTGCTTTGAGGAACACAAGTCATAGCAAGCCAACCATGCATCAAGCACAAGAAGGAATAAGATTCATTGCCAATGAGCATGCTTGTGAAGATCAGGAGTTTGTAGGCTCAAAGTTTGATAAGCAATGCTTATGAAAGCCTAGTAGATAGCAAGGAAGTATGCATGAAGGGTGATACTCCCTATGGGAGAATCAAAGGGTAGTACCATTGTTTAACTACTACAAGGATGCATGGGAAATCATGTGGTAAGTAGGTGGGAGCCATACTCATCCACACGAATAAAAACCATATCACCCTTGGGCTTCCAATTATTAGCAAAGAATGTGGTCATACCTTTGTTGTGCAGAGATATCGAATTGAAGTTGTAGGCTTGTTCCTTCATTTCGCACACCACGACAAGGTTGGTGTCGAAAAGGAGTCTTGACATGTTGTTTTCATCAAGGTCCTCCTCCATGGGATCTTCGTGAGGCTCTTCATGCCAACCTTCTCACATTAGGCATGAGCTCAATGGAGGGGGACGAGTATGTGTCACGTCGGGGGTGACTTGTGCTTGAACTTGTCGCCTTTTTCAACGTGTTGATGAGCTGATTATTGGCCTTTCTCCTGGCTGCACATAAGAGCAAGAACACAAAAGCGAACTCGAGCACGGGTTATGTTAGTGAAAACCAAATGGATTTCCCGTCGGTTGCCTTTGCAAGGATTTTTTTTTTCGCAACTTAATTTATTAAACAAATAGAAAAGAAGAGAAAGGGAAACCGTTTTCTTAACTTCCGACGAAAAGCCAAAATGGTTTGTCTCAAAATTGTTTTTCTTTGAGAATAAATTTCTAAAGAAAAAAGAAGAGTTGGAGACGATCGAAGATGGAAGAAGTTTATTTTTGAAGGACTCCAACTATGCAAATAAGAAAACCAAAGAGAAAATCTTTTTCTTAAACTTGAGACAAAATATCGTGGAAAATTGGGGAAATGCGAGAGCAAGAATTTAGCTTTTAAGGGTTCTTGAATGCGGAAGGGATGAAATTGATGAATTCAAACACCCTTGCATCCAAAAAGAAATGAAGTTCAACTTGGTCAACAGCCCCACAATGGCTATATGCTTAAAGTCAAGGGGGCTGTGCCAAAATTCCATCAAAACTTTTGCTCAAAGCATTTTCCAAAAGGTTGGCTCAAGTTAAATTTTACCAATCTTATTCTCTCGGATTTTTTTTTTTTCAAGGAGAAAAAAGAACAAAATAAGAGTTTGGAGAATGATTCCAACAAGGAGGGAGTTTATTTTGGAGAAACTCCAATTATTCAAATGGAAAAACCAAAAGGAGAAGGAAAAATCTTTTTCCTGAACTTGGGGCAAACAATAAAAATTCTCGGAAAATGCAAGAGTAAGAATTTTGGAAGAGGGTGCTTGAGTGGAGTGTAAGTGAAGGCACGAAGCACTCTTGAAAACCAATATAATGAAATGAAGTCCATTTTTGGTTGACAACCCCATGATGGCTATGTATTAGAAAGCCGGAGGGAGTTGTGCCAAAATTCCTCCAAAATTTTGCTCAAAGCATTTTTTTATAAAAAGGTTTGAAGAATCCCAAAATGGTTTGGAACAATTCAAACATGCAGAAAGCAAATATGCAAGGAATGCGGTGTCCGGTGGGAAAACAAACATGCATGTGAAGAACAAATGGTTTGCATTTATTTTTTTTTTTTCACCAGTAAATCGAAAAAATCCGAATATGCATGTTGAGGAGAAATCAAATATGGAGGAAACAAATATGAGATAACTACCGATTATCCTATCGGCAAGGGCATCATCATTTTAAGTCCGATGAGCAAGACTTTTCTCCATCATCATGATTTGTCAATAAAGTCCCGGAGAAGGACCTGCAAGGTTAGTGCCAACAATATACAAGCACGATATTTGCAATATTTATGATAAACAAAAGTATCTACAACCATCCTAAAGAACATATAGCAAAACAAGGGACCAAGGTGGTTGTGGGCAGCAGAAGTGGTGTTGGCACTAACGAGCATTGACCCTAGAGATTCATGATGTGAGCATGTGTCATGTGGTTGTTCAAAGAAGAAGCTCCCATTCAAAGATTCCTCTTTAGATTCTAGAGTCGATGCCTCATGAAATTCCATGGCCCAAGGTTTGTTTTCAAAAAGTTCTTGATCATCATCGAGAACGGTGCGTGAAGGGCCGGAGGGAAAAGGCTCAAATGGTGAAGAGGACCGTTTGGGTTCATAGGCATAAAAGGTTTCGTCAAACTCATCCTCTTCATGGGTGGAAAACTTTGCATCCTCATATAATGAAGACTCGAGCGATCGGGTTCGAGATATGAACTTCACTTGCTCAAGTGGTTCATGATTGTGATGAGGATTCTCCAAAGGATTTTGAGTGGTGGTGGTGGTGAAAACGGTTTTCCCATGATTCTCCGTCATATCCTCCTTATGAAAAGGATTTTTAGGAGGATCGGGAGGAGAAGGAGGTGGCGTCTTTACCCATGTGTAATTCGAGGTGTTTCCAAAATTTTCAAAAATTTCTTCCTCAAACTCAAAAGGGAACTTAAGAGGTTCATCTTCCTCTATCATTGTTCTTGTGTTAGATGAGGACTCGAGTGTTGGGTCTACCATTGTAGGCACCAATTGTTGCGTTTCTTGCACAACGAGTTCCTCATCTTCCGACTCCGGCTCTACGAGTAAGTCAGCGGAAAAGGTGTGTTTTCCACAATTCGATCCAAAAGTTCGTGTGCTTCCGCTATGGTCTTATGAGAAAAAGATCCACCCGCGGCCGTGTCAAGATAAAGTGCGGTATCGTTGCTCAATCCCGAATAAAAGTGTTGTAATAAAACGGGTTCGGGGAGCAATAATTCTGGTCCGGAGTCCGTTAGAGAACAGAACCGAATCCATGACGCACTTAAGGTTTCCTTTTCTTCTTGTCGAAAGCCTATTATTTCCGCTCGTAGAGAAGTGATACGAGATACGGGGAAGAATGCAAGACAAAATTTGTCTCGCAATTCTTTCCAATCACCGTTCACTCTCTTAGCGGTGTAAGTGTACCATTGCTTCGCCTTCTCATTGAGAGAGAAGGGAAACAACTTCCACTTCAATGTTTCTTGTGTCATGCCATGGATCAATCGGCATGAACACAAATGTTCAAACTCTCGCAAGTGTTCATAAGGATTTTCATGTTTAAAACCCGAAAAGGATAAACCTCTAATCATCGAAATGTAATCGGGGAGAACTCATAGCCAGGTGAAGAAATAGGTTGTGATGATGATGGTGGCTCTAAGAGTTCACCCCGTGGAGTGGAGAAGGATTGGATGGTTGGGTGTGACTCCATGATATGTTTTTTGTGAAATTTTGAATGTAAGGAAAAAATAAAAACAGAACGGTAAGTAAGATAGATTACGAGGGCAAACCTGATTTGTTACAAAGATAACAACCGTTCCCGGCAACGGCGCCGTGAAATGCTTGTTGGTATTTCTTACGTCACGAATAAATCCGCAAGCGCACGGAATACCGTTGTAGCACTTCACCCGGGAGTATTCCAAGGTATCGTATTTATATCCGCGAGGGAACGGAGTATTTCTGCAACAAGGTTAGTTTACCCAAGGACAACCAAGACAACGTAGCAAAATAGGGTCGAGAGGGTGACTCTTATCTATTTATCCTTTAAAGGTAGACGAACGCAAGCTAGACTTGTTTACTTCGGGCACCGTCTTAGGCTTGGTCCGCCAAGCCACTCCGGTCTACGAAAGCTCTACTATGTACCCGAACGTGGAGGGTTCCTTTGGATGACAGGGCTGTCACTTCCTGCCACCTACCTCTACAAACCGTGGGGCACACAGCAAACAAAGGCGATCTCCAGCCTAGACACCACGTCTATGCTATTGACCGCTACTCTAGCCTCGGCCTAGAACTGAGTTCGAAAGCTAGAGCACTTCTTGCGAAGCGATGATCCCGTAAACAAGTATAACAAGAATTACGTCTAACAAAGATATGTCACGATAGATAAGTAGATCACCACGTATAAATCACCTAAAAGAGTGTTTACACGCCAAGGTAAAAGGAAAGGAAATACTACTCCACTTTATAAAAGGGAGGAACACTCCTTCCTCTTCCTTGCCCTCTCTCCTATTCTACTAAGATACAAGAGGCCCTTGGCCTAAGGATGAGAATTTTGTCTTCTATCTTGATGTTGGTGGTGTGTTGAGAGAGGGGGTATAGCCCTTTATTTATAGCCTTGGAAGGTCGGCAACTTGGAGGCGGTTCCCGACGTCGGTGGCATTTAATGCAGGTGGAACCGACCTCCGGACGTCGGTAGTGAACCGCCGGAGAAAAATGGGCCGGTGGGGCCACCACCACGGTTCGGCCGAACCCAAATCCAGGTCGGCCGAACTGGCCGGGCCCCACTGGGTCCGGTCTTCTTCGTGGTGGCTCTCCGTGTTGCTTCCTTCCTTGGTCCAGTTGCTAGGGATAGAGTTGGAGCCTGTTTCTCCGGATTTTGGGCTGAGAGAGTTGTCTTTTATGTCGGGGAAAGTTCGGCAAGTGCGAAGCCCATGTTTTATGCATACTTGTCCCCGTTTTCATATGGATTGCACCTGCACTCACGAATTCACCAAGACTTGTGGAAATGGTTAGATAAAAGCCCTATGTCTACTCTTGGTGGTGGATATGATTTCAAAAGGTGCATAAAGTTGACGGTAAAAATGGATCGTAAGGACCGTCAACACCGGACAACATGAACTCGACATGAGGATATTGATGCATGTAGGGATAGATGAGAGTGCTAACTTTATAGATCACGTGACAAATTAAAAAGTCCAAAATAGCTCCTAATCATCAACATTCAATCTTTATTTAATGATTAAAATGATTTGAGATGATGTGATGCAACGTAGAGCTAGAGAATAGCATTGAATGGCTCTTAGTGGGTTGGAGATGATGTGGCGCAACGTGGAGCTAGAGAAATAGCATTGAAGGGCTCTTAGTAGGTTGCATCTTTTATATATAAGTAGATAACATAATCTCCCTTACTTCTATAAACTCTCTTTATGCACAGAAAGGATAACGTAAAGGCTTGATAATAGAGGGCTCACACCACTTTGGTTGATAGCAGGTGGGCTCAACTAAAAAAAATTATATACATAATCTGTCAAATTTGAAAGTTTCATACAAACACTTATATGTGAATATAGCCAATAGATAAAAAAGTTTCAAAAAAAGAACTAATTTGTAAAAATTTCATCTTTATGGATAGTCCTGTCCAAATGGCCCGTGCTAAACGGGCCGGCCCGAAGCATAGAAAAAAGCATAGCCCAAATCAGGCATGGCCTAAAATTAATTCCTACCGGGCCGGCCCGACATCGTGCCGTGCTTGGGCTGAGATCTCGGTCCGACGGACGGCACGACACGGCCCGTTTTTGAGGAAGGCCCGGTATTGGTCTTATAAATATATAAATAGCTTAAGATTTTTTACTCAAACAGACATTGAAGCTTAATCTAGTTGTATACCTCCTTTCCTTCACCCAGCAGATCTAAGGATCGAATCTCATCACTCATTTTATCCACCTATTTGACATTTATTTGTTTTAATGAACTAAATGGGCTAATTTGTTTCTCTATTCACTACCATTCCACGTCTTCTATTAGTTTCTTTTCTTCTTTAATGCAATAGCTATAGTGGGCCGATGTGCCGTGCTGTGGGCCGTCGCCCCGACATGGTGCGAAAACTAATTACGTGTCGTGCTGGCCTGAAATTAAATGGACCGGGCTATTTCGTGCTCGAGCCATGCCGTGGCGGGTGGCCCGTTTGGACACCACTATTTGTGGGGTGTCCGGGTGAGAAATCCAATCCATGGGCCACAAGGCCGACGGTAAAGTTAACGGCCCAGCGAACCTACACGCTTTTGTTTCGGCCCATTGGTTGGCAAGACTCGTCGTCCTCGTCCTCGTCCTCGTCCCGTCGTCCATGACCTCTGCGATCTGCGAGTAACTTTCCCTCCCCTGTTTCCATTCCCCACCTCCAAGAAGGCAAGAACTGAGCTGCCCGGGCGGCGGGGTGGAGACGGTGCTCTTCTCGTTCCGCTACATTGTGCGAGCGACCAAACTCCGTGCAAGTGTGGGTTCGATCTGTTTGTACCTCTCCCCTTTTTTTCATCTATCCCTTTCCTATAGAAAAAAACCGTGTTCTTGTGAGATACCAAATGTATGCCAAATGTGGCAGGATGTTTGGTTTCTTTGTGTTTTCTTCGACCCATGGGGCTGGAATTTTACTTTCTTGAGACTTTACAGCCTGCCTGCCATCCCTAATTGCAGGTTGAATGTCGACCTCGGCGGAACCATGTCGCCGCTGCGAGGGTCGTCGAAGCCCCCATCGTCGTCCTCCATCACGGCCGCCACGGCTAACGGGCAGCACACTCTCAAAATAGACAATTATTCCCCGACCAAGGCGGCCTGCGGCAGCTACATCAAGTCGTCCAACTTCCAGGCGACGGGCTACGACCGGCACATCAAGTTCTTCCCCAACGATTGCGGCCGCCTGGTCAAGCGCGGACGCGGCTACCTCTCGCTGCAGCTCGTCCCCGACGGCGCCGTCGCTAAGGCCGTGAAGGCCAGGTTCGAAGTCTGCCTGTTGTTGGATTAAATGAGTAATGACTCATTTAAATTAGAAATTGCAAAAACCTATTAATTGATGAATATTGGGAGGTGAATGAAATATTAAAGAGATGAGGAGAGAAGGGAGAGTAATGCATACATGCATGTAAAGTGGTGAACCTCTCTCTTCATATTCCATTAGCAATTGCTTAATCAAAGAGCCTCATCATGGTGCATGGTAACTCCTTTGAGTTACTTCATGAAACGTAACTCTCGTGAGTTACTTCATGCACGTAACTCACGTGAGTTACTTCATACACACAACTCTTTTGCTTCACCTGCCTAGTGCTATCATGTGATCACTATAAAATAAGACCCAAGGCTCTCACCAAAGACAATACATCCAAGTCATTTCACTTCTATAGCTGCAAAGTGAGCATCCTCGTCCCGAGATTTGCGTACACAAGTGTTGGGAGAGCAGGCCTTCGGAACCTCGTCCCTCTTGCGTTCTTGTACTCGGGATAGGAGGGCGATAAGGTTTTTGGGGAGCGCACGTCGTGACTGCTCGTTGGTGTTCATCTACATCGCATACATCGATAGATCACCGGTGGTGGTGTTCCTCTACGGCAAGCGAACGACTACTTCCCGCTACATCCTCTTCGTCAAGAGAACAATTAATGTCAGGTGGCTGTTCCAAATGGAGATGGTGTACTAAACGCAATTCCTCTCGCCGCTCCAACTCCGTATGTTCTCACTTCTTTCTTCTTATTCCTTTTGTTCTCAATTGATAAACAAAACATGATGATGTCTTTGTTAGTTTCGTTTGATCGATCCATACCTCTAGTCATGCTTATGTTTTATGTCATTATTTTCTGGATTAAATATAGTAGAATATTGCCTCTAATTTCAACAATCCAAAAACCTTATATGTATAGGGAAATTTCTACTAGTGGTTTTGCTGCTGCGTTGAAACCCAACGTGTTCGATGGTGTGAACTATAAACGTTGGAGAGTAAAGATGGTGCTTTGGCTCACCAACATGAATGTTTTTCACATGGCACAAGGGAACCCTCGAAGGAGAGCTTAGTCCCGAGGAGGACAAAGCTTTCGAGGCTGCCGATAATCTCTTCCGAGGTGCCGTGATAAGCGTGATTGGCGATAATCTTGTGGATGCCTACATGCATTACTTCACCGCCAAAGAATTGTGGGATGCCCTTGAGGCCAAGTATGGAGTCTCCGATGCGGGAAGCGAGTTGTATGTTATGGAGCTTTATCATGACTACAAGATGGTAGATGATCGCTCGATGGTGGAGCAAGCTCATGAGATACTATCTCTCGCAAAAGAACTCGAAAATTTTATATGTGTACTGCCAAATAAGTTTGTGGCCGGCGGTATCATTTTCAAGCTCCCTCCTTTATGGAGGAATTTTACCACAATCCTCAAACACAAGAAACAAGAGTTCACAATGGTGGATTTGATTGGGACTCTTGATGTGGAGGAAAAGGCAATGGATAAACGTGGGAAAGGCCATGAAGCGGAGACTTCTAATGCAAATATGGTGCAAGAGAAGAATTCCCAATTCTATAAGAAAAAGAATTTTCAGTAAAGGCAAGAACAAGGCCGCTCAAACAACCAACTTCAAGAAGAAGGAGAAAGGAAACTGCTATGTCTCATGGTGGTACGGAACATTGGGCTCGTGACTTTAAGGACTGCAAGGACAAGCAACAGCACAAATCTAACAACAAGTCTGCCAATGTTGTTATGGGCGACACCGAGATGGGAACAAGCGGGTATAGTAATCCAACTGTTCTTTCAGTTTGTCATTTACCTGATTGGTGGATTGACACAGGAGCCAATATATATGTGTGTGTGCTGATATTTTCTTATTTTCTTCTTACCAGCTCACAAGGACTTCCTTCGTGTTGATGTGAAATGGCTCACATGCTTCTGTTCGTGGTGTTGGTACGGTCGATTTGAAGCTCACTTCAGGAAAGAACGTGCAACCGAAGAATGTGCAGCATGTTCCCTCAATAAATAAAAATCTTATGAGCGGATCTCTACCGTGTAGAGATGGTTTTAAGCTGGTATTCAAGTCCAATAAAGTTGTATTGTCAAAGTATGAAACTTTTATTGGTAAAGGCTATGAGTGTAGAGGCTTGTTCCGCCTATCTTTGTCTAATGCATGTAATAATATAATCAATCATGTTTGCAATGATGATCATTCCAAATTTTGGCATTCACGTCTTTGTCAAGTTAATTTTGGTTGTATGACGCGGTTAGCAAATTTGAATTTAATCCCGACAATTCCAATTGTCAAAGGCTCAAAATGTCAAGTCTGCATGCAATCGAAGCAACCTCGCAAACCTCACAAGATTGATGAGGCAAGACACTTGGCACTCGTTGGAACTTGTTCATACGGATTTGAGCGAGACGAATGGCATATTGACTAGAGGAGAAAAGAGATACTTTATGACGTTGATCGATGATTCTACTTGCTATTGCTATGTATCTCCTTAAAACCAAAGACGAAGCATTGCACTATTTTAAAATCTATAAAGCTGAGGTTGAAAACCAACTTGAAAGAAAGATCAAACAAGTTAGGTCTGATCGTGGTGGTGAGTATTTTTCAAATGAGTTTAACTTATTCTGTGAAGAACATGGCATCATTCATGAGAGAACGCCTCCCTACTCTCCCGAGTCAAATGGTGTGGCTGAAAGGAAGAATCGTACCCTAACCGAGATGGTTAATGCTATGTTAGGAACTTCGGGTCTTGCCCGGGAATGGTGGGGTGAGGCTATATTGACTGCTCGTCATGTTCTAATTCGTGTTCCTATAAAGAACAAAGAAAAGACTCCATTTGAGGAATGTGAGAATAAAAGACTCACACTCTCTTACTTGCGCACTTGGGGCTGCCTAGCAAAGGTAAGTGTACCTATTACCAAAAAACGCAAACTTGGATCTAAAACAATGGATTGTGTGCTTCTTGGGTATGCTTTCCATAATGTTAGTTATAGATTTTTGATAGTGAAATCTGAGGTACCTGATATGTATGTTGATACAATCATGGAATCCAGAGATGTCACTTTCTTTGAGGACATTTTTCCAATGAAGAAAACACGTGGAACGCTAAGTTATGAATCATTCCAAATTCCAATACCTACCATTTCGACGTAACATGTTGAACAATCACTTGTTGAACATCATGAGGAGGAACACAATGACATGTCTCGAAAGAGCAAGAGACAGAGGATTCCTAAATCCTTTGGTGATGATTTTATTGTGTACCTCGTAGATGATACTCCCAAAACTATTGAAGAGGCATATACATCTCATGACGCCGATCGTTGGAAGGAAGCGGTGCATAATGAGATGGATTCCATAATGTCTAATGGAACTTGGAAAGTTGTTGATCGTCCGTACGGGTGCAAACCTATAGGATGCAAGTGGGTGTTTAAAAAGAAGATGAGGCCTCGATGGTACAATTGAGAAGTACAATGCAAGGCTTGTGGCCAAGGGTTACACCCAGAAATAAGGAGAAGATTTCTTTGACACTTACTCACCCGTTGCCCGGTTGACCACGATTCGAGTACTACTATCGTTGGCTGCCTCAAAAGGTCTTCTCGTTCATCGGATGGACGTTAAGACTGCTTTCCGAATGGAGAGTTGGATGAGAAAATTTATATGGAACAGCCAGATGGATATATAGTGAAAGGTCAAGAAGGCAAAGCGTGTAAATTATTAAAATCCTTATATGGCCTCAAGCAAGCTCCGAAGCAATGGCATGAAAAGTTTGATAGAACTTTAACCACAACTGACTTTGTTGTGAACCAAGCAGATAAATGTGTATACTATCGCTATGGTGAGGGCGAGGGAGTTATCTTGTGTTTGTATGTTGATGACATACTAATTTTTGGGACTAATCTCAATGTGATCAATGAAGTTAAGGAGTTCTTGTCCCAAAATTTTGAGATGAAAGATCCGGGAGTAGCCGATGTGATCTTGAATATCAAGTTACTAAAGGATGATGATGGTGGGGTGACATTGGTTCAATCCCACTATGTGGAAAAGGTTCCGAGTCGTTTCGGCTTCAGTGAGTCTAAACCTGCTCCGACTCCTTATGATCCTAGTGTGTTGATACGAAAGAATCGAAGGATAGCAAAGGATCAACCGAGGTACTCTCGGATTATTGGTTCACTCATGTATCTTGTCTGGCGCTACACGACCCGACATCTCTTTTGCTGTGAGCAAACTTAGCCGATTTGTTTCAAATCCAGGAGATGATCATTGGGATGCTCTAGAGAGAGTGATGCCCTACTTAAAAGGTATTATGACTTATGGAATTCACTATTCTAGGTACCCAGGGGTACTGGAGGGATATAGTGATTCTAACCGGATATCCGACGCTGATGAGATTAAAGCCACAAGTAGATATGTATTCACTCTTGGAGGTGGCGCTGTTTCATGGAAGTCTTGCAAGCAGACTATCTTAACGAGATCAACAATGGAAGCAGAACTCACAACATTAGATACAGCTACAGTAGAAGCGGATTGGCTTCGTGAATTCTTGATGGACTTGCCGGTGGTTGAGAAACCAAGTATCAGCGATTCTTATGAACTGTGACAATCAGATCGTGATAATCAAGGTAAACAGTTCTAAAGATAATATGAAGTCATCAAGACATGTGAAGAGGAGATTGAAATCTGTCAGGAAAATGAGAAACTCCGGAGTTAGTGCATTGGATTATATCCAAACATCTAAAAATCTGGCGGATCCCTTCACGAAAGGTCTTTCACGTAATGTGATTGACAATGCATCGAGGGAGATGGGTATGAGACCCACATGAGTTACACCACAGTGGTAACCCATCCTATGTGATCGGAGATCCCGTGAATTAGGATTGGAGAAACAAGCTGGTGGTTAACGAAGAGGAGAGTATATTATTTATTAACCCTCTCTGCGAAGATGCAAAACTCTCCCGATCCGTATGGCAGGCTGATTTTTATCTTAGTGTGCTCCAAGTGGCTTGGTTAGCATAGATGTTGTCCTACGGAACATCTTAAAGGAACATACCTATATGAGCATGACTGCTGGTCACAGTTTATGAGATGAGGGTGATCTCTAGAAAGCTCATGAAAAGGCAAGGAGTTCGACCTATATTCTCCAAACCGAGAGGATGCTCATAGCAGCCTAGTATCGATAAAGGACTTGAGTGAAATCATTTCGCACAAAACTGTCAATTCAAGGCTTAGTCCATTGTGCAGTTGTGGACTCGACGTAACTTATGATCTAGGTGGATGTTCAACCTTATTAGGTCTCCACCAAAACACTGGTATATCAAAATATGAAGTGGGATAAATTTCAAATATGTCTTTTGAAATTTGGTGGGGATTGTTGGATTAAAGTAATGACTCATTTAAATTAGAAATTTCAAAAACCTATTTAATTGATGAATATTGGGAAGTGAATGAAATATTAAAGAGATGAGGAGAGAAGGGAGAGTAATGCATACATGCATGTAAAGTGGTGACCCTCTCTCTTCATATTCCAGTAGCAATTGCTTAATCAAAGAGCCTCATCATGGTGCATGGTAACTCCTTTGAGTTACTTCATGAAACGTAACTCCCGTGAGTTACTTCATGCACGTAAGTCCGTGAGTTACTTCATACACATAACTCTTTTGCTTCACCTCCCTAATGCTCTCATATGATCACTATAAAAGGAGACCCAAGGCTCTCACCAAAGACAACACATCCAAGTCATTTCACTTCTATAGCTGTAAAGTGAGCATCCTCGTCCCGACATTTGCGTACATAAGTGTTGGGAGAGCAGGCCTCCGGAACCTCGTCCCTCTTGCGTTCTTGTACTGGGATAGGAGAGCGATAAGGTTTTTGGAGAGCGCACGTCGCGACTGCTCGTTGGTGTTCATCTACATCACGTACATCAATAGCTCACCGGTGGTGGTGTTCGTCTCACGGCAAGCGAACGACTACTTCCCGCTACATCCTCTTCGTCAAGAGAACAACTAATTTCAGATGGCTATCCCAAATGGAGATGGTGTGCTAAACGCAATTCCTCTCGCCGCTCCAACTCCGTATGTTCTCACTTCTTTCCTTTTGTTCCTTTTGTTCTCAATTGATAAACAAGACATGATGATGTCTTTGCTAGTTTCTTTTAATCGATCCATACCTCTAGTCATGCTTATGTTTTATGTCATTATTTTCTAGATTAAATATAATAGAATATCGCCTCTAATTTCAATGCCTGCTCCACTTCGACGGGATGCAGATCGCGGGCACGGCTGTTAGAAGCCCCATCGTGAAGAACCTCGCCGGAGGGTGGTGGTTCTTCAAGTCCATCAAGAAGGAAGACCTGGGAACGCACCTCAGGGACGACAGCTTCACCCTCCGGTTCAACGTCGTCGTCTTCGACAGCTTCCGCGCTGTAAAGGCCGCTCCTTTCGTGGAGGTGCCGCCGTCCTTCGGGGAGCTTCTCTCGAGCGAGGTGTGTGCCGACGTCATCCTGGAGGCCGCCGGAGTCAGGTTCCCGACTCACCGGTGCGTTCTTGTCACCCGGTCGCCGGTCTTCAAGGCCAAGCTCCTCGGTCAGATGAAGGAGGGTGCCAGTGGTGGCAGCAGTGCCATACACATCGAGGACATCGAGCCATGGGTTCTGAAGGCCGTGCTGCAGTTCATGTACACCGACACGGTGCCGGAGGTGAACAAGAAAGAGGAGGCCGTAATGGTGCAGCATCTGCTTTAAGCGGCACTGCGGCAGACAGGTTCAACCTCCAGAGACTAAAGCTCATGTGCGAAGACAAGCTGTGCGGCTGCACTGACACAAGCTCCGTTCTGAACACCCTGGCGCTGGCCGAGCAGCACAATTGGCAGGGGCTCAAGGATAAATGCTCTGATTTCCTCAAGGCAACCAATCTGAATGCGGCCATGGCAACGGATGGCTTCCACCATCTGGCTAGTAGCTGCCCGACTGTTCTCGAGGAGCTCATGGTAAATCTTAGTCCCCACTGATCGGCTGCACGAGTAATCCACCAGCTTCAATCGTGGTAGCTATAGAATTCTGTAGAATCATATCTGCTGATTTAATCAATGCAAGCCTCCGTATGGACATTGATGTTTCGTCGCTTGTTGTGGTGTGTTCTGTTGTAGGATATTCTGATGCTCGATACATTCAGGAATTGATTGTAGGATATTCTGATGTTTCACATTCTGTGCTTGCTGCTAAAATTTGTTGGATAAATTAAGCATGGGGAACATGAGATTTTTTTTTCTGATTATATGTTAATAGATACAAAAGTCTGGGAATTAAAAAAAAGAAAACCCCGAAATAAGAAAGATTTTCTAGCCATGATTATATTTCAGGTTTATATTTTGCCTTTGCCCTTGCCCCTTGGATAACCATGGCAAACTCTTACTTGAACTTCTCTCTGCAGTCTTGCACTGTTGGATCAACTCCATTAAAAGCCAGTTGTTTATTTGCGTCACATAATTTCCACGAAGAAAGACACTTTCAAAGTTCTGTTAATATGCTTGATAACTTGGAGGGGTCATAGATGTGTAGTATGTGATGCCTACGAAATTCCAGAAATTCTTGGAGAAGCTGAACTTGATGGAAAGATGTCACAAGCTTTTAGTAGGATTCATAATTCACAGACATAGGAATCTAAGGTCATATTTTTCTTCTGAGAAGATCTCTTGTATTTAATTTATTTTGCATTAGTAACCAGAAAAAGTCTGCTTTCGTTGGCATGAAGATTTCCATAACCAGACGTACGCTGGATGCACAATTTGAGAACCAATTAAGTGTTTGTACATTTTTACTAATGAGTGCTGTTTATTTCCCCAAATGTATGACCACTTGTCTGTGCTTTGTTGTGGTTGCAAGTTTTGAGTAAAGATTTCTAGTTCACAGAACTGTAGATATGCTTTTCTTCTAGCTATTCAGCTTACAAAGTTTTTCCTGTGTGATGCTGCCATTAATTGCAAAAAGAATGGAGCTGAGGGTATTCCAGTTTTAGTATTCTTCCATTCCAGATGTCTTGCCAAAATATTATACTACACCCATCTCTAATGTGTGCTTGCATAATACCTTTGAACTGACCAGCTTCAGAATGTTTTTCCACTAGAAAGAACTTTGCCTCCTTGTTAAGGATAGTTGCCTGTTTGAGTAATAAACTGCCTAGAGCATGTTTACCCATGGCAAATCTACTCTTGTTAGGAATTTATGAACATTTTTCATCAGCAAAGCTTAATTTTGTACTCTTAACTTTATAATTTCCAGTCAACCTTTTAGTTTAGGTCGAGAAACCAATTTCCATGCTGCCAATCTGAATGCTTTGATTTCCTAAAGGCAACTAATGTGAATGCTACCATGGCAACTGATGGCTTCAAGCCTTCAACCATCTGGCTAGTAGCTGCCCAACCGTTCTTGAGGAGCTCAGGTTCAAGGTTACGCTCCACTGATCCGCCTGCAGTAGTAATCCTCTCGCTTCAGTCATGGTAGTTGTAGATGCATTGTCCATCCTTATTCCTTAACATCATTTATCTGTTTCGTCCTCAGAGGCTTTGGACTCTGGAGAGCTATTATTAGTTGTAAGCTACTAATTCGATAGAATCATATCTTCTGATTTAACCAATGCAAGCCTCCGTATGTACATAGATGCTTCGTCGTTGGTTATGGTTCCTTCTGTTGTAGGATGTCCAAATACATTAATGCATTCAAGCAATTGATTGCGGGTCACTCTGCTCAGCTTCACAATTTCTGTGTTGCTGTAACAAGCGCCTAAAATTTGTTGAGCATTGTAACATCCTGGCCCAGGGCTTAATAGGATTGATAGAATACTCATGTCAACAAGTTGCAACTTCTTTTCCGGAAGCTTATCTGTAAAGAACTCTAAGGTTAAGCGTGCTTGGCCTGGAGCAATTTAGGGATGGGCGACCGACCGGGAAGTGATTCTCGGATGTGCATGAGTGAGGACAAAGTGCGCAGAAAAGACTAGTGTTGGTCCGTAGGAAAATCTTGAGGACCTATTAAGCTGCCAGGGGTAAGCGGGCCTGGCCCGGAGTGGCGGGACGTTACAAGCATACCAAGCATGGTGTTGTTGCTACAATACTACCACATTACTGCCCCGTATATAGTTTGTTACTGATTGTTTTAGAAAAAAACATTAGTTTGTTACTGTTGTTGAGGATCAATGTAATTTTGTTCAGTATGCTTCATGCAAGTTCAAATAAGGTGGAGAATAGATATAATATAAGGGCAAAGTTCAGTGAAGAAGATTTCACTGCATGCTTGCAGATAAATGGAGGAGTACAAAGTTATTTGAGGTCCCTATTTTTTTTATGGAGCAGTACAAAGTTATTTGAGGTCCACATCGGCCTGATAGTGTAGATGGACATGAGCCTAGGTGTGAAACTGATGAGTTAAGCCGTAGAATAAAAATACACTCAATTCGTGCCGGGATTGAAATCCCGGTGAAACCGGTCCGGTTTCCACGGATTCCGGGTTTTCCGGTGTGGACCGGGATGGTGGGAAGTCCGGGATCCTGGTGGATCTCCAGCCGTGGTTCTGTAGCAATCCAGGATTCCGGCTGGGAAATCCGGGATCCCGGTCCGGTTTCGTCGGGAAAAAATCCCGGACTGTAGCGGGATTTTATTTTATTTTCCTTCTAAACAATACGTGTTATTCATTTTATTTTTATCTGGACACTGAAAGATGTCCGGTAAGTAATCAACTTATTGCGGTTTGGTAATCTTCTGGTACGTAGTGCTTATGTAAACAAAATCAAATCGATGTAAATTTGCTTATTTTAGACATCATACTGAATAGAGCATACATAAGTATGTTATGTTCTTTTCTATCAAAAATAAAAATGTTCTGTTCATTTCTCGTACTTATTATGTCTCCATCTCATCATTATTGTTATTTTTGCTGTTCCTTTCTCTCTTTGCTACTGTTGTTTTTGTTGTTCTATTGATTGACTGAAACAGTTGCGATTATTTTTGCTGTTTCATTTTTTATTTGGTTCCGCTGATTGGCTAAACTAGTTGCCGACCTGCGCGAGCCTGCCTACACTGGCTTAACCATATTTGCAAGCGCTGGGTACAGGAAATTCCACCACTTAGTGCTTCGGTGAAGTGATACGATAATTTTGACGCGTCAGGAAACCACTACACACTCCAGTGCTAAGGTGATCACTGCACACATGCTCATCTCTGGACTCCGTAGTCCGGACCACCCAACCCAGAAGCGTTGCGTGTGTGTGTGTGTGTTTTGATTGGAGAAGCGCTGTGTTTTAGACCATTGGGTGCCAATCCCTTTCTCAGAAGTTGAGTCCAGCTCATCTTTACCAATAATGGAAGATCAAATATCAGGACGAAAAATTCAATAAAAACAAAAGGAAACAACCACTTAAGGGCTCTCTTTTATTTTTTTTAATACATCCAAATTTTTATTCATATTTGGATTACTGATAGTGAATTTTATTTTGGGAAAATGGTGAAGACGCTCTAAACCTAACAGATTTAATTCGAGATCATGTTTATTTTGTTCTGAAATTTAAGTGTGGCAGCTTACAATCTATATCTAAAATAAAAAAATCAAATTGGTGTAAATTTGTTTATTTCCGGCATGATGCCGAGGCATGAATCAGTTTTGCTGTGACAATCAATTCTTTTACTGTTACTGTTTATTTGGTTCTACTGGTTGCATGAACTAGTTGCGATACTACAGAATTGATTGTCAACGCTGATTCCGACTTGAGCTGCTTGAGCAAGCTTGTCACGAACGACAGCTTCACCGTCCAATGCAACGTCACGATCGTCAGCAAGCACTGTTCTGCGTTCGTGGCGGTGCCGCCGCCGGACATGAGCCGGCACCTCGGGGAGCTTCTCGCGAGCGGCGATGGCGCGGACGTCGTGCTCGAGGCTGGTGGGGAGATGTTCTGTGCTCACAGGTGCGTGCTCGCGGCACGGTCGCCTGTCTTCAAAGCCGAGCTCTTTGGGTCGATGATGGAGGCTACTAGCAACGGCAGCATACACATTGGTGACGTGGCAGCAGAGGTGTTCAAGTCTATGTTGCACTTCATATACACTGATTCATTGCCGGAGGTGGACAAGGAAGAAGAAGAACCTGCCATGTCGCAGCACTTGCTTGAAGCAGCAGACAGGTTCTACATCGAGAGGCGGAAGCTCATGTGCGAAGATAAGTTGTGCAGGTGCATTGTGCTGGCCGAGCAGCACGGCTGCCAGGCTCTCAAGGAAGCGTGCATGCTTCGAGTTCCTCAAATCTCCTACCAATCTGGCTACGGTCATGGCCACAGAGGGATTCGACAATCTTGCTAGCACCTACGCCAATTTTCTGAAGGAACTCATATCCAAGCTTGCTGCTCACTGACATGGCAGAAACACACACCAAGTTTCAGTAACAATTGCTGCAGATGGATGCTTTTAGAATTGTCTAGTTAAATACTGTTCTGTCACGATCTGTTCCTGTGAACAAACTTTCTAAGTTGTGACGATGTACTTTTGTACATCCGTTCCTCTGCTACGTTTGATGGTTCAATTGCCTTTGGAGAGTAATAGTACTTTTCTACTAATTTGGTTTTCTAATTAGTCTGTGGCGACAGGCTACTGACTGCTCCGTTGTGCTGCAAGCTCGTGCGTTATTGATCATCATCATTTTTAGCATGGAAGGTTGTATCCTGGGCATGTTTTCCGATTCTGGAGGGGAGCTGGTCGTCTTCACACTAGGGACTCCACTGCTTCAGGTTCAGGATACACATTCTGCAGGGTCCACTCCACCGAGTTGGTGGACACAAATGATGATCTCTAGAGTCCCTCATGAACACAAATTGCTTTATCACTAAAAGAGGTTGTATAATTTTATATACTTAAAAAAGATTTTGAATAAGACGAACGGTCAGACATAATAAAAAAAGTCAATGACGTCAATAATTTAAGATCTAACGAGTCCCACCTTCTGTTGTGGTCAATCGTGATGAAGAAGCTCCAGCGGATGCAGAAATCCTACCAGGACATGTTCTGGTCCCATGTAATATGTGATATACGGTGCCTTGGTAATGCTTCTCCTTTGAATACATCAGGTGTACAACAGCCCCACCATCAGGCCCCCACCACTCGCGCGCATCCCAATGTGATATACGCATGCATGTTGCATGCTGCATGGCACAAGCCATGCATATGCATGGCAGATTTTTCCGCTTCCGTATCCGCGTGGCACTATTTCTTGACGCAAATAGAAGGATCGAGGCGGTCATTGGCGCTGCCGTCTGTTAGAGAAGGCCGGCCGGCCATGGTGACGTCGACGTCTGCTCTGAGCTCTCTGGAGGCGATGCTCGTGTCGCTGATGCGAGGATCAGGAGGAGGAAGTGAAGAGGATACGCCCGTCGACGAAGGCCACGCCTCGCCGCCGCCACCACCTTTGCCTGCTCGACCGATCTCGCGAGGCCGGCATCCTTCGCATTACATGGTTGTCAGACCAGCAGGATCATGGATGTCGTTGCTGCCGCCATCTCCTTTGAAGGTTCCGGCTCCATTCCACTTTCTCTTCCGTCAACATTAGCATTGCATTATTAGTTTTTCTTTTCAGGAATTTAATCGAGGTGATTGATTGGCTTGGGTTGTGATCAAAATGACAGGAAGACGCGAGTGCCATGCCGAATGATGACCCAATGTTGGCGGAGCTGGAACGGAAGGCGGCGGAGGTGGAGGCGCAGCTACAATCGAAGGAGGAGGAGAACGCCGCGCTGAAGCGGCGGATCGAGAGCTATCACATCGAGTGGCTCAAGTGCGAGATCAAGATCAAGTCCCTTGAGGAAGCCTGCCAGGAACAAATGGTTGCTCTGCAGGTCTTGTCAGAGTCTCGATTCTTTTGTGCTGTCATTGCGAAGCCGGACCCTGGCATGATCACTAACGTCATGTTCATCATTATTCTCGCAGGCGGTTCAGGATGCCAAGGCAAAGGCGGAGGAAATGTCACGTGATCGCCGTGAATCTCTAGAGTCCCTCATGAAAATGTCCGATGAGCCGTCGGCAGCGAGGAGGCACCACGCCAGGGACCGTGCAGTCGCGGGCGGCAGGAGGAGCAGCGCCGTGAGCCGTCTCAGCTCCGAGTTCCGTCGCCAGAGCCAGGCGCTGGATCGCGGCGCGGCGGCGCTTGTCGTCGTGGAGCAGCCGTCGCGGCCGTGGCAGCCAGCCGTGCCGAGCGCCAACTCCGTCGACGACCTCAAGAAGCTCAAGTTGCAGTTTTGCGCGTGGAAGAAGGATTACAAGGCCCGGCTGCGCAGGGCGAAGGCCGAGATCGACAGGGACAGGCGGCAAAGAGGTGGATGCTGGATTTGAGCACGTCGCTTGTGGAATGTCTCACAACGGTGGCTTGTCAGTGTACTGTTTGTACATATGCTACATTCCTGTTCAGTGATACACAATATTACTTTCAGGTTCAGTGGTATTTTGTTGAATCACTTTACTATTGTCGGAATCGAAAAATAAAATCCCGTGTTCCAAGTAGGCCCTGCATGTCGTGTACGCAGAACATGCAGAGTGCTTAGAAGCAGTAACTTTCACAGTTTAGGCCCCGTTTGGGTGTTATAGTTTCTCAAAACCGAGTATTAAGAAACCATGGTTTTAGAAACCAGTGTCAACCAAAATCATGGTTTAGAAAAAAGAGGTTAAGAGTGGAGTTTTTAAAACTAAAAAAAATAGTTGCACTCTTACCAATACCATGGTTTTTAAAACTACAAGCCTGTTACATCCAAACACCTCCATACCTCCTAAAATCAAAGTATTTTACAAAACCGTAGTATTCTTACAAAACTACAAAAATACTTTGTATCTAAACATGGTCTTAGTTGTTTCACTGGGAACAACAACAAATAGTGTAATTTCTTAATGACTTTTGTTTTTAGGAAATCAATGTAGTTTGTTGCTAATGCTGATAATAAACGTAATTTTGTTCGTATATACGTTTCGTGCACATTCAGATAGGGTGCATATATATACAAGGGTAAAGTTATGTGAAGAAGATTTCACTGCAGGTAAAACATAAATAAGCTCCACGCCTAACATTTAGAGGTATCCATGTGAAAGATAAATGGAGCAGTACGAAGTTATTTGAGGTCCCTGTTTATCAAATGGATCTGTTCACACTTTTTTTGGGGTGGTGAGGGAGGGGGATGCTGATCTGTAGATAGGCATGAGTTTGTCTAGGCAGTGAAACATGTACGAGTATGATAAGCAATCAATCATCTTATTGCAGTTTGGTATCTTATGGTATGTAGTGCTTACAACCTACTGTTAAAGTAAATAAATAATTAAATTTTGTAATTTTCTTTTTAGTTTAGACATTTTACTAAGGTATCAATCAAAGCACAGATAAGCATGTCCAATGTCCTGTTTATTCTCATGCTTACATTCTCCTCCTCATCCATTATTGTTATCTTTGCTGTTCCCTTCTCGTTGTTATTGTTTCTTTTATTATACTGATTGACTGAAATAGTTTCTGATTATTTGTGTTGGTCTTCCTTGTTCAATGTTTATTTAGTTTCACTTATTGGCTGAACAAGTTCCAATACTATAGAATTGATTATTATCAATGTTGATTCCGACTTGAGCAAGCTTTCCTACATTCGCTTATAGCAGCTTAGTGGCCAGCGTACAGGGAATTCAAGCACTCCATATTGGGTATGTGCTTCAGCCAAACGATGCGAAAGTTTTAACGCGTTATTAGTAGCGCCAAGAACAGCAAGACTAAGATGGGGTACCATGCAAGTCGCATGAACCCTACAGACAAGCTCCTCTCTGGAATACCCGGAGGTGGTATGTTTTAGGCAACCGAGACATCACTCCTCTCAGAAGAAACACAAATCATCGAGGTATTTCACCACATGCATCCTCCTTTATTTACTTTTCAAACACCAGGACGAAAAATTCAATAAATAAAAGTGAAAGGAAACAACCACTTGAAAATGCAAATTCCATTGACTTCTGTGGACATAGGGGCATGTGCCCACCATAGCTTTTTTTAATAAATTATGGTTAAATATAAATATTGAATCTCCGATTATACTATTAAACATGTCGGACTAGTTGTAGATATGTTGTCAAATCATAAATTGAAGTACAGAAATATCAAATTCTGTCAAATTCATCAAATTTAACAAAAATTCATGAATTTGTAAGAATTTGATGTTTTCGTATTTTAATTTATGATCTGACAACATGTCTACAACTAGTCTCACATGTTTAATAGTATAATCAGAGATTCAATATTTATATTTAACCACAGTTAATAAAAAGCTAGGATGGACACATACCCCTATGTTCTCTCGAACTATTTCCCTTGTATTTGGACTACTTTTAGTGAAATTTATTTTGGGAAAATGGCGAAAACGCTCTAAACCTAACAAATTTAATTTATTTTGTTTCAAAATTTAGGTAGTGATAACTTACAATCTATGTTTAAAATAATTAATTTTGTTTATTTAAGGCATGATACTATGGTATGAATCAATCTATAACTTTAGCAGAGATAACATATTCGGTTATTTCTCATACCTACATTGTAAGTACTTTTATAGGTCAAACTCAAATTATCCAATCAGAGTCCAACCAATACAAATATGTAGTAGTACATGGTGTCAAAAGCATAGCTCGTGTCTTTGTTGGATATTAGTTGAACGAACCAGTAGTACCTACAATATTTTCTGCCTCATCATTACTGTCAGTTTTGTTGCATCCTTCTTTGCAACCGACAACCGCTCAGTTGCTTAGTACCTCAAGAGTTGATTAGTGCCTCAAGTTGTGAGGTCTCCCACCAGGGTTCACATTTAGGTCTGCACACATTTGTGGAAATAAAAACCCCCTCATTTGCAGCCTGAAATATAGTGGTGACAACGCCGACTTGATGTCCGATTCCTAGGTTGTGGGCTGGTTTGGACTCTCCTATCTCGGGTAGTGGCAGTAGTCACCAGCAAGATCAACAACATCTGGTCCAAGTAGCTGTGTGACCCTATAGGGTAATGCCATGGTTTAGGGGTTTTCTCAACTGGAGAAGGTTGAGCTTCTCGATGAAAAAGAAAGTCACGGGGGCAGTCTAACCCCACCGATCGATTTTTTTCCTTCTTTTGCAAATTACTGTTTATTTGGTTCTCTATTGATTGACTGAACTAGTTGCAATACTATAGAATTGATTGTCAATGTTTATTCCTGACTTGCGCAACCCTATCTAGGCTGGCTAAATCATATCTGTCTAGAATGATGGTGTGACCAAAACTAACAATAGAATGGTTATTGTCGCTAGCTGGAGTTTGTTGTCTGGGTACCGAGAATTCCACCACTTGAAGCTGGGGATTAGAATGGGGTGGAACAATGGAAAAGTTTTAACTTGTCAAGAAATCACATTGCCTCATCTTAGGGGGTAGGAAGCACCGGCAGGAATCCTAATAGCCGTGCTTGTGCTTGTAGCTCTCCTGAGGAACAAGCAGAAAGTTCTTGCTTCCTCCAAAACTTTCCTTCGAAGTTTGTTCCAAAGTTTTTGATACTACAAAACTTCCCTCCAAAAGTTTTAAGGCCGGTTGCTATAGCCAAAACTTTCCTCCAAAAGTTCATTCCAAAGTTTTTACTACAAATTTTGTGTTCCAAAGTTTATTGTATAGTCAAACTTATGTGTTGAAAGTTTTGGACTACGGAAAGTTTTGAGCTGAAAGTTTTATTTGGTAGCTATCCAATTGGTTTGCGAGCAGGGCTGCTAGTGCGCGAGCACTACCTCATCCTAGGCAACCAAACACAAGTTAATTAGTATACCAAGTCTATATAAGCATTCTCTCTCTATTTCTTGAAAGCTCACGCCCTATACACAGCTGAGAGGGGATAGAAAGGGAGCGTCGGCCCTGCCGATGAAGATGGAGGCCTCCCTCGACTCTGATGACCTCTTAGGCGCCTGCCCTGCCAGCCGGGAGAGGTCATTGTTCTCTCTCGGTGGCGGTCACAGGAGTAGGTTCTAGTAGTAGGAGGGATTTCATTGATACCTAATAGTGCACCGATGGAGCTGGCCTAATAAGTCAAATAAGGAATAGGGATTACAAATCCAATTCCCACCTAACTTTCTTCTTCTACTCCCTCCAACTACCATTTCCCCCTTCTAATCAAGTACCAAACGCACTGTGGATTCCAGACCATAGACGCTGTGTTTTAGGCCACTGGGGCACCGTTTCGGCAATTCCTTTTTTAGAAGACAAATACAACTTAAACTTGCCAAAAATGGACGAGACGAGCCATTGAGGTATTGGACACCACTTTCCTCTCCTCTTCGCCTCCTTCCCTCCTTCCGTCCTTCCCTGGCGATTCCCCTTTTCTCCACTCCACTTTTCCTTGCTCGCAAAACCTTATTTAAGAATAGTAGCAGCCAAGCAGCGATCAAGTGCCTTTGCGCCAGGGGAATAGAAGAGGGACAGGAGACGAGGAAGCAGTGAAGCCCATACCCCACCGGCCAACTTCTACAGAAAAATTTGACGATCCTGCAAGTGTGATCTGATCAGTTGGTATCTCTCCCTCCTATTCTCTTCCGTTGGTACCTTGCGATATGATGCAAGCCTGTAATCTTGCATCTGTTTTCTGATTGGATATAAGCCGGGCTGCAGTAACCCACTGGAAGGGCAGTAGTATCGCAGATTCTTGTGTTCTCTTGTGCTTGATTGTTTCCAACTCTTATTACCGTGTCTCCAATTTTCTGTTCACTAGCTTGTTCTTACACTCTAATTGCTAAATTACAGGCTTGCATCATGTCGATCCCGGCATCATCCAGTTCCGGTGGTGGCAGCGGCAGATCCTCGCAGTCCTGCTCCTCTTCGTCCCTCACTCTCGGCATCATCAGGGGACGCCACCTGCTCAAGATCGACCGCTACACACTCACCAAGCTGGTAACCACTGGCCGCGACCACATCAAATCCACCACATTCCAGGCAGCAGGCTACAACTGGCACATCAACTACTTCCCCAACGGCGTCTACGAGAGGGGCCAAGGCCAACTGAAAGATGGCAGTCTCGATTCTGTCTCCTTGCAGATCGTCCCCAGCGTTGATGCCGGCGCTGCAGCCGGTGCCGAGGCCCCAAAGGCGCTCTTCTCCATGTGCCCTGCTCAACAAAGCCGGCCAACTCGTGCCAGCCGCCTATCGCAGGAGCCCTCTACTTCACCTCGCCGCAGGCTGCTGGTTCGTGAACATCATCGCGAAGTCTGAGCTTGAGCGTCCAGAGCTCGGGCTCCTTTGCAACGACAGCTTCACCGTGCACGTGCAGTGCGACATCATGGTCACCAACAAGCATTGTGCTGCTGAGGCCCCGGTGCGAGCTCCGTTCGTGGCGGTGCCTCCGCCGGACATGAACCGGCACCTTGGCGAGCTTCTCGCGAGCGGCGATGGCGCGGACGTCGTGCATGAGGCCGGTGGGAAATGTTCTGTGTTCACAGGTGTGTTCTTGCGGTACGGTCACCTGTCTTCAAAGCTGAGCTTTTTGGGTCAATGATTGAGGCTACTACTACTAGTAGCAACGGCAGCATACATATTGGGGACATGGAGGCCAAGGTGTTCAAGGCTATGCTGCACTTCATATATACCGACTCGTTGCTGGAGGTGGACAAGGAAGAAGAACCAGCCATGTCGCAGCACTTGCTTGAAGCAGCAGACAGGTTCAACATCGACAGGCTGAAGCTCATGTGCGAAGATCAGCTGTGCAGGTACCTTGACAAATCCTCTGTGGTGACCAACCTTGTGCTGGCCGAGCAGCACGGCGGCCAGGCTCTCAAGGAAGCGTGCTTCGAGTTCCTCAAGTCTCCTACCAATCTGGCTACGGTCATGGCGACAGAGGGATTCGACCATCTAGCTAGCACCTACCCCAATGTTCTCAAGGAACTCATTTCCAAGCTTGCTGCTCACTGACATGACAGAATTAATCACACACCAGGATTCAGTAACTTTAGCTGTAGATATGATTTGAGGAAAATAAAAACTTTAGCTGCAGATGGATGCCTAGAATGTCTAGCTACATAATGTTCTGTCATTGCTAACTAGCTGTGACACCTGTGATACACCTGTTCGTGTGCTACGTTTACTGGTTCTATTGGCTTTGGAGAGTAATTGTTCTTTTCAACAAATTTCTTTTCCAATTAGTCTCTGATGACAAGCTAATCATTGACCCATTTTGTTGCAAGTTTGTGCATCGCTGATCTCCTTTGTTTTCCTGGATGGCTGTATCCTGGAAGTTGCATATGTTCTGATTCTGAAGGGTAGTTGGCTGCATTAATACAGTTGGACACTCCACGATTCAGGCTACACATTCTGCAGGATACAGTCCACCTATTCAGTGAAGACAAATTCAGAACATGAGAGTGGTATTTCAGCAATGACAATTGCTGGTATTGTACCGGCAAACGCTAAAAAAGTTCATGCATTATTGAACTTTTAGTACTAGGGGGAGCATAGATCTGTATGTTGCGAAAACTTCATATGACTTTGAATGGATAATTAGTCAAGAAAAATATTGTGGTAAGAAAGTTCTTCTCGTAATTGCAATAATGATAATCATTGCAATATTCAAATATGACCAAAATATGTTCCAAATACAGTCAAAGGTACCTGAAAGCTCCTGTCACCAATCATCATTCTCTGCTATATTTACCAGAGATCCAACCATTGGAAAAACAAAAGGCATTAAAAATTTTATAATTCAATTTTCCACAGCAAGTGAAACGAAACCCCAGAACAAAACATAATATTTGAAACTAAATGCAGGCACAAGCTAGTTTTCTTTGGCAAAAAAGGAATCAATCTCAAGCTTTATTGTCCAGGTACTTCATTGAACAATATGTTAAAGATGAGATCAGCCATAACCCTTTGCAGTTGTAGTGAAAAGCAGGATGCCATATTGATGATGTGTTGTCTTTTGACAACTGATCAGAGGTAATGCACATTAACAGTTTTCACAACTTTGAATTCAGTTTGATTCAGACTTTGTTTCATATTTATGATTTCATTCATTAGCTCTAAACAAACTTTGTGGCACTGGCAACTTATTAAACCAGATAAATGATAGAGTCTCCTCAAATAAAAATAATACCATTCTTTGATTCTTTCTACGCTGCAACACTAAGCTAGAAGACTACAACAGAAGTAATGCAAAATGCCCCAAAACAGAACTTTAAATGTACTTATGAAATCAAATCCATTTCGAATGTGGCAACAAAGAATTTTGCATGGTATACAAACATGTCATGATAAAATCAACTCTATTTTTCATATGGAAACAATGATTTCTACATTCTTATGTTTCATCATTGACGGTGTGTTCGTTTCCTCGGGTCTAAATTTTAGAGCTGTCACATAAAAAATAATCTTACTATTTAGAAGTATTAAATAAAATTTAATTATAAAATAAATTACAGGCCCCTACACTAATTTACGAGATGAATCTAACGAGGTTAATTAAGTTATGATTAGAAGACGGTTACTGTAGCATCACTTTAGCAAAACATAGATTAATTATCCTCATTAGATTCATCTCGAAAATTAGCATCAATCTGTCAAAAGGGTTTTGTCATTAAATTGATCGAAATATTCATAAATAATAAGATTCTATTTGATGTGATAGCGCTAAATTTTAGAGGGCAGGAAACGAACAGGATCTCAGTATCATATAGGGACCATTTTAGAAATATCATGTATCGGCCAGCAAGAGCCATATATTTCACATTCACTACAGTGCATTTTCCTCAAGCGTAGGTGAGGGTCATCACCATTCATGAGCCCATTTGAGAAAAGCACATAGGGGCCTATATGATGAGCGCCAGTAAGGTCATATGTCACGCTATGTATTCAAGGGTAAGAAGCACTAAGTATCAAATGAGACAAAGTGCTACTGTTGATAATAAAGTTTTCCCTGTGCTTGAGAAAAATAAACGATACAAAGAGGTATCTACTAATATATAAAAGATGCAACCCACTAAGAATCATTCAATGCTATTTCTCTAGCTCCACGTTGCGCCACATCATCTCCAACCCATTAAGAGTCATTCAATGTTACTTCTCTAGCTTCATGTTGCACCATATCATCTCAAATAATTTTAACAATTAGATAAAGATTGAATGTTGGCGATTAAGAGCTATTTTTGAACTTTTCAGATCTCTAACATGTCATGTAGAAAGTTAACACTCCCGATTATCACCTCTGACTTTCATCTATCCATCCATACATCAATATCCTCATGTCACTTTATGTTATTCGGTCACCATAAATTAAGGTAGAGAAACTACTGCCTTCAAATACCTCCATTACTACTCCATCTTTTGTTCCTAAGTCTTTTCTGTTTCTATTTACTTTCTTTTCTGGGTGTTTGTGAAATATTTTTTCTTCATATTATATAATGTGCCGCGGCAACGCGCGGGATATCATCTAGTTTCTATTTATAGAGGAGGCAAGACTTATTCAGCGTACCTTCTGATAATGATTTTAAATATACTACCTAACCTGAAAAGCTAAATAATTATTAGAAAGGTTGCACATTAGGCAAGAAATAAAAAATGCATTTTAGAAATACTGATGCTTACTTACTAAGAAGAACAAAACTCGTATATTAGAAATATTGATGCTAAGATTACCTTGCACTTCGAGTTCTTGGCAGAGATGAATTGAAGGTACAAATATGTGCAAATACTAAGTATATTATGACTTCTATGCTAAGCCATTAATTAAATGGTAGACAGAAATTCGCTCCAAACATATCCTCTCAACATCCTCAACCTAGCAACAATTTTATATTCTGTCAAGCCTATGAAACCTTGAAAAGAAAGTGTACCCGGAGAGATAGGAGATATAGTTTCATTTCGTAGAGTAAGTATAGAAAGTTGACGTGTCATACTTGAAAACTGTAAAATGAAATGATGCATTGAGAATGACCTTAGTGTCACCTAGCGATGGAAAAAATGGATGACGATACCCATACGTTTTTTTCCCAGAAAAAAATGAGAATAAGTACCTGCAGTACGCGTCGGGTTTCGTGAGCAAGATAGTTGCGGAAGCTCGGAGCAGCGGAGCAACCGGATGCTTGGATCCACATCACATCACTGGAAAGGTCAAAGGAGTCGGTAGCTGGGAACTGGGATCGGGAGCCGATCAGCCGATGCGATCCATGCCAGTTACCGGTTCCGCCTTTCCGTCTTGCACTTTTCGACGTTGCAGAAGCGACGCCCTCCGCCACGGAACAGCTGTGGAGGCCAAGTCACAATCACAACACACCAAGCAGGTTAAGGCGACCACTACACACAGGCTCGTCAAGAGATTCCACGCAGGAACTGAACCGATGAATTCCTTGCCCGAAACGTAATTTCCGTCACTTTCCACTCCTCCCCGGGCACTCCCACCCTTCCTACACCGTGTCTCCGGATTCGGTACCCGAACGGGGCGGAATTTTTCCGCACCGTTTTCAGCACTGCTCCACCTCCACCCCACTTTTCCTTGCTCGCAAAGGCAAAGGCCTATTTAACAGCAGCAGCGGCCAGGGGCGAAGGAAACAAGGAGCAGAGACGAGCTCGCAGCCAAGTCGAGCCCCCCACCGGCCAACTTCTAGCAAAGAATTGGACGACCCTGCAAGTGCGTTTCGGTCAGTTGGTCATTCCTCCTCCCCATCCTCTTCTGTTCTTGTATAACATCATCTCCTTGCGTTATGTCTCCATAATGTTGTTCTGATAATAGATGATCTGTGTGTGTTTTTCTTTTTGTATCTTTGCACTCCTTTTTGCATATAACAAATGATCACAAGATATCATTATATATCGTTTTTCTGATTGGATCAGCCCGGCAGCAGTAGTCCACTAGCACAGCAATACTATTGCAGACTCTTGTGATCTCTTGTGTCATTGTGTGTTTGATTGTCTACAACTCTTACTACCATATGTTTCCAATGGAGGAGTTTTCTGGTGCAAAACAATGATCATTATTTTTTTCATAACTAATGGTCATTAGTTAGATTCAACGACATAGATTTAATTTCAGAAATTTACAACTAGTGACTATTACTAATAGGGTACTATCGTCAAAATAATATATTTATAATAACTAAATTCATCATTATTAAAAATATGTTAGTAAATTCTTCTGTACAACTCTATTATAATATATTTATAATGAATCTAACGTATCATTAGTACTAAGTTAGTCAATTTTTAGCGCACTAACAAAAATTTGTATACATATATATTCTATTAATTTGGTAGGTAATTACTAAAATATCCTCCAACTAGTGGTTTAGTTGAGAGAAAATAATAGTCATTATTCTGGACAAAACTTGTATTCCAATCTCACAGTTAAGCTCAAATTCACACTCTAACCGCTAAATTACAGGTTCGCAACATGTCGTTCCAAGTGTCTTGTGGTGGAGGTGTCGGCAGCGGCAGCGGCAGATCCCCGCAGTCATGTTCCTCTTCGTCGATCACTCTCGGCTGCATCAGGGGGACGCCACCTGCTCAAGATCGACCACTACACCCAGACTAAGGCGATACCCAACGGGGACTATTTCCGGTCTGCCACTTTCGAAGCCGCAGGCTACAATTGGCACATCAACTACTTCCCCAGAGGCGTCATCGACAAGGGCATCCTCAAGGAGGACAGCGTCAACCACATCTCCTTGCAGATCGTCCCGGATGGTGGTGTTGGCGCCGCCGCCGCCGAGGCTCCAAAGGCTCTGATCTCGGTGAGCCTACTCAACCAGGCCGGTCAGCCCGTCCCAGCCACTACGCGCACGAGCTATTTGCTTGTCCCCGCGGGAGGCTGCTGGTTCACCAACTTCATCAGGAAGGCCATTCTGGAGTGGCCGGACCTTGGGCTCCTCTGGAACGACAGCTTCACCGTCCAATGCGATGTCATAGTTGTCAACAAGCACCGTTCTGCAGAGGCCTCTGTGAGGGCTCCCTTGGTGGATGTGCCACCGCCGGACATGCACCGGCACCTCAGGGAGCTTCTCGAGAGCGGCGACGGCGCGGACGTCGTGCTCCAGGTCGGTGGGGAGATTTTCTGTGCTCACAGGTGCGTGCTAGCGGCGCGGTCGCCTGTCTTCAAAGCCGAGCTCCTTGGATCAATGATGGAGGCCAACGGTAGCAACGTCAGCATACGCATTGGGGACGTGGAAGCAAAGGTGTTCAAGGCTATGTTACACTTCATATACACCGACTCGTTGCAGGAGATTGACAAGGAAGATGAAACTGCCATGTTGCAGCATTTGCTTGAAGCAGCAGACAGGTTCGACATCCAGAGGCTGAAGCTTATGTGTGAAGACAGGCTGTGCAGGCGCATTGATGCAAGCTCGGTGGTGACCAACCTTCTGCTGGCTGATCAGCACAGCTGCCAGGCGCTCAAGGAGTCATGCTTCGAGTTCCTCAAGTTTCCTACCAATCTGGCTGCGGTCATGGCGACAGAGGGATTCGACCATCTGGCTAGCAGCTACCCCAACCTTCTCAAGGAGCTCATGTCCAAGCTTGCTGTTCACTGACTTGGCAGAATGAAGCGCACCAGGATTCAGTAACATTTGCTGCAGATGGATGCTTTTAGAATTGTCTAGTTAAAAGTACTGTTATGTCACAGTGCTGCCTATGCCAGTATGCCTAGTCGTTTCTCCTGTGCGTTGTTACAAACTTACAATCAATCGTGATGTACTTTTCTACTTCTGTTCCTCTGCTACGTCTTATGGTTCTGTTGGCTCTGTAGATTCATATTTTATATCTTATTTGTTATCCTCATCAGTCTCTGACGACAATCTACCTATTCATTCACTGGGTCATTATGCAGCATGTTCGTGTGTCACTCAACCTTATACTTAGTAGCCTGGATGGTTGTTGTATCTTCATTAGGAATTAGGATCATAATGTGGTACCCTTTTCAGGCTTTTTGCAATGCTGATCTGAATCTAGAAGAGTGAAGAGAAGAACAAAGTGGATAAGAGAAAAAAATGTTTATCCGAACCAAATTTCCACAAAGGAAATAGACACATCCTAACAGGGAAAAAGCACATTGATAACTAAGGATTAGGAAAATAGTCCTCTCCATTCCTTATAAAATCTCTCCAGAATTCATGGATCATGCTGAAGGACTGTTCAAACAAAAAGATAAAAAAGGAGAAGTAGTCTGAACTGATAATGTTCTGAACAGTATAATGTTTGTAATATCCTATAAGTTATTTTTAAGATATCCTTGAAGTGAACAGTTCCATTTAGCATATAGTATGGTTGCCTTTGATTATTTGACGAATTTAAATAAAATTCAAATCTAAGGACTTGAATTCCAACACACTCAAATTGTAAATAATTGCTAAAATTTAAAGAGGAAAGTCATGAGCCGTTTCTGATCCAGGAGGAAGTTGGCTCGGCCCCGGGAGGCGGTGGCCTAGGGGCCCGGCTGCCTATTCGGTCCACGGAGTAGTCGACCTAAACGGCCCGGCTAGCACACAGGTGTAATGGCCTCATGGCTGCCCGTGTGCTGCCGCCTCACGCCACGAGGGGGCATCATATTGAAGATGAATAAAGGTCGGGAGGAAGAGGGGGAGGTGTGGCGACGTACCGGAAGAGCGATGGCGGCTGTGGTTGCAACCTTGCGGCGGCGTGCCTTCCTGCACGCGGGCATGTGCGTCGGGAGGTGCCACTGTCGGAGGGCCTCATGCTGCCGGCGAGCACCGCTGCAAGGAGCTCTTGCGTCGGAGGGCGCCGTCCCAGGAGGCTGCACGCCTAGAGCCACGAGGAGGGCACCGCTGCAGAGCGCTCGGAGGGCGCCACCGCGCCTGAACCGTGCTCCGCCGGATGGCGCCACCGCCTACATGTCGTGCACCGCCGGATGTTGCCGATGCCCGGGCACGTCGACAGGTCTCCCCCTCCTCCTCCTGCACTTTATTCTTGATTGCTTTGATGTGATGGTCACGCCTGCCCCTCACGTAGAGGAGGGGGCGACGAACATCACCATGGGCGGACATCCTAACCAGGATGTGCTCGGTCTTGATGAAATTGTGGGTCGGGGAAGGAGATGGAGATTCGGGATCGGTGTCGACGTAGTCGGTTGCGACGTTACCGAAGATGCAGGTTGCCATGTAGAATGGCTAGGCTCCATGGCGTGCAGCAAGAGTTCCTCCGAGGAGTTTCGGCGGCTTGGCTGGTGTAGGAGTGTACACCGGCGACGCCGATGTGTAGATTGGACAAAGAGCCTCATCCTCGGAATCCTCCTCTCGCTACTACCTTAGCCTTCCAGTCCAACCGTGGGTTGCGCAATGGCAAGGAGACTCCACCGAAACACGTCCTGGTGCAGTGCAAACCTCGAGTGGTGCGGGAGATAGGTGGTGGAACACCACATGGGATGCATTTCTGCTAGCCTCATCATGTGTGATGGGGCTTGGAGCTCTAGCGGGTTGCGGTACGGTCCATGTGATGTCGAGGATGACGACTAGCATTGCTTGAACGTTGTCCCCTAGCTCATCTAGGATGGTGATCTAAATGCTAATGCATGAGGCGTCGAAGTTAGCTAGCACATGAAGAACGAGAACCGCGGCGAGCCATCTTACCTTGCTCAAGGTAAAGTAAGATGGCTCGCCGCGGTTCTCGTTCTTCTCGTGCTAGCCAACTTCGTAGCCTCATGCGCCAGCAACTAGACTCACTATTTCAGGCGCCAATTCACCGTCCTAGACGTGCTAAGGGTCAATGTTTAAGCAATGCTAGTCATCTTCCCCAACGTCACGTGGACCGTACCGCGGCCCGTAGAGCTCCAAGCTCCTGCCGAGTGGTGCCATGTATCTCCCGCACCACCCGAGGATTGCACTCGCACCAGGACGTATTTCGGTGGAGTCTCCTCGCCATTTTGCAACCCACGGTTGCACTACAAGACCGAGGCAGCAGCTAGAAGGGGATCCGAGGATGAGGCTCTCTCTCCAAACTACATGCGGGCATCGCCGATGTACACACCTACACCGGCCAACCTGCCGGAGCCCCTCATCGGAGGATCTCTTGCTGCGCGTCGCGGAGCCCCGCCATTCTACGTGGCAAACGGTGGCTCGACAACGTTACGGTTGACTACGTCGACACCGACCTCGAAACTTGACCTCCTCCTCACCCGACCCACGGTTTCATCAAGACCGGGCAGATCCCGATGAGGGGGAGGCTTCAGCATCATATTGAAGATGAATAAAGGTCGGACGGAAGAGGGGAGGCGTGGCGACGTACCGAAATAGCGACGGCGGCCGTGGTTGGAACCTTGTGGCGACGCACGGCGCAACACCATCTACGGCTCATGACCCTCGGGCACGCGGCGTGCGTCAACATTGTTTCCTGTGCGCGAGCGTGTGCGATAGAAGGTGCCACTGCCGGAGGGCCCCACGCTGTAGAAGAGCACCGCTGCATGGAGCACTTGCGTCGGAGGGTGCCGTCGCGGGAGGCTGCACGCCCGGAGCCACGGGGAGGGCGCCACTCGCAGGGATGCTACGCGTCGGAGGGCGCCAACGCACATGATTCACCGTGGCGCTCGAACCGTGCTCCGCCGAGGGCGCCGCTGCTCGCATGACGCACACTGCGCCGGTTGTCGGCGATGCACCGGGCACGTCGCCACGCGTCCCCCTCTTCCACCTACCCTTTATTCTTGATGTTGCTTTGATCTCGATGGTCAAGCTTGCCCCTCAACCGGAGGTGCGGAGCGACGAACATCGCCGTGGGCGGACGTCCCAACCGGAATGTGCTTGGTCTTGATGAAATTGTGGGTCGGCGAAGGAGGAGATGCAGATTCGGGGTCGGTTGTGACATCTCCTCCGGGATACCCGGGAATCGGAACGGAGGGACACTCCGACGAAGCGAGTTACAACGAGTGCATCATTTCATACAAGCCAGAATATATACATCATGGTATAATACAACCAGGTTTTCAAAATACAAACATCGCATAGCGGAAGCATAAACATTATTGTAGTTCAACAATCTATGAGTCTTGCAGCGAAAACTTGTACTTTATACAACAAAATACTCTTAAACGTTCATCGTGATGTACTCGAGCCCGTCGTACACCACGGTCCTTCCTCTTCACGGCGTGGGGATACGTTCCTATTGGAGGGAACCACCCTCGGGACATTGCTCCTCTTCCGGGAAGCTACCATACAAGTCGTGAAAGTACGACTCGTGTCTCGAAAGATAACGAACAAACCCCGAGTATTCTAATACTCAGCAAGACTGACCCGATCAACGGGCACGCTAAGGCCGACACCTAGTATGCAAAGGCTTTCCGGTCGTGGGGTTTATTCCTTTGCGAAAACAGCACTATTAATAGATCCTTACTTTCAATGTTTTAGGTCAACATTAGGTTCATTAACATCTATGTTTGAAGTCTACAACTATTGCAATCAAGTTGCCATGAAAGATCAGATTAGATTAATATCCCTTCATCTCTCATCCTCATCTTCCAGTTGATTAACTACGATGTGACGAGCTAAACAAGCGGTACTCATTACTGCGAGGGACAGCGATTCGAATCAATTTATACCAGCTGGCAAAACTCGACTACATGACGTATACGCACCCCACTCGGTCGTATACGTCAACTTTCCCGCTAGCAACTAACAGCAGACTAGCCGTTTCCAAGCTCTCCCGAGAATATGGCGACTCAACGACTTCCCTCGTGGCGGACCCATTCCCCTCCCGTGAGAGACTCACCTCTCACTAACAGCTGGCGAAAGAGAGTTGGATACGCTACATCTCCGGGGTGATAGGGTACATCAGCTTGCTGGGCCCATTACACCAGCATGTAGTACGGTACGTTCAAACTTGTTCAACTTAAGCCGACAACGGTACGGTCCTTGACCGACACGGACGGGGCTACCACCTTGCAAACCATGCCCTCGCAAGGCACATGTGCTTGCCCTTTCTCCTACGGGGCCCGTCCGGTCTCAACTTCATTAATACTCTTCTCAATTTAACGTGATCATCATCAAACACTTAAAGCCTCCATGCTTTAAGATTCCTAAACATCTACCGTTGCGACTATGAATTAAGCCTAGCTTCTATTGAGCTACCCGTACTAGTATAGTATAATCAAACGGAACGTACCTCATGCATCTAGGGTGTCAATCATTCCCTAACACCTAATGCCCACGCATAACTTAACTTTGTGATAAAATAAAATATTTAAAAACGTAGGTGAGATGCACCGGGCTTGCCTTGATTCTAGTCGAGGTTAGCTTCCTCGGTGTGTGGGTCGACTTCGAGATTCCCGTCTCCTGCTTCGACCTCGGATGGGATCTCGATCACGTCGGGACCTAGGTCGACCAATAATACGTCGCGAATCACAATCATGTATGCATGAATGTACATGATATCATGTGCAAAGACTTTTATTAATTATGTTCATTAATTAACAATTAACAATTAATAATTAATCTTGTTTATTAATTATCAATTAACAATTTATAATTAATCATGTTCATTATTTCACAATTAACAATTAATAATTACTAATTAATCATGTTCATTAATTAATAATTAATAACTACTTAATCACATGCAATAACACATAAGATAATGAATTGGGATTACATAAAATGACAAGTGTTTATGTTTAATTTTGGAAAACAATTTTCATAAATACTTTCGTCTACAGTATCTCCTTCATTTAATTAAATTACTTTCTTAAATTAATTATTTAATTAACATAAAATAATAGCTTCTATTAATCAAAGAATGTAATTAATTAATACTTATGAAAGAAAAATACTTAAAATAGATATTTTATTTCATAAATAGATAGATCTTATTTTTCCGAGTCTAACAAAATTAGTTTCACATTTTTCCGATTTTTATTGAATTTTCTACTAATTTTCGAAAATTGAAAAGTGTTCTCGTGCCTACACGCTGGGCCATAGAGTGGGCCACATGAAATTCGCCTATGGCCACACGCGATTCAGCGCGTGTGGCCCGCATTGTGGCGCCACCGCGACAGCCATGGCACGGCGGCGCGGTCATCGGACTTGGGCCGGCGTTGAGCCAAACCTCGCCGCGGACCCACCTTAACGACCTACACGTCCCGGTGAACCCTACGGAGGAGACACGCTCACATGAGCTCAACCCTAGACACGTCGGCGGCGAGGTCCGGGCACGGCGGCGCTCCAGGCACGGTGCGGAGCTCGCCCGAGAGCTCGAAAATTAGGAAAAAATGCACGGTAAGCTTCTACGCAACATGAGCAAGCTCGTCATGGGGTCCTAGGAACTTGAGCATGGCCGGAAGGTGGTGCTCACCGTGGGAGTGATGGCGGCGGCGGACCGAGCTCCGGAAAAATGAGAAATTCTTGTTCGGACTCGTGGAAGAATGTGAACATGAGCGACCGGACATCACGAGCAACAAGCCACGCTTCATTTGAAAGAAAAACGAGGACCAACGGCTCACCGGGCAGCACAAATTTCAAGCCGCGGCGGAAGAACGACGGTGAGGTCTCGGGGAAGAAGACGACCTCGCCACGACGGAGCAAGGCGGCTCGGTGCGATTGGACGGGTTGAGGAGCTTCGCAAGGTCTCCGCGGAGCTCTTGGCGGTGTTGGTTCGGATGGGCAGAGGCTGGGACAGCCTGCCGGCTGTGAACGAGGGAGCTCCCGGCAATGGCGGAAGTGGGAAAGGGAAGCCGGAAGAGGGAAAGGGATAAGGGCGAGCGAGAGGGGGTCTTATCCCGCCGGGGAGGCGGTGAAGCCGCCGAGCAGCTGCGTGGCTGCCAAGCAGCTGCGTGGAGGGGCGACGTGGGCTCACGGCCGGAGGCGGCAAGGCGGGGGCGACGCCGAGAGCGCGGGAGAGAGAGAGGAAGAAGAGAGGCCGGCATGTGGGCCGATCTGCGCATTTTGTAAAAACGTCCCTCGGTTTCTAGTTAATTAAAAAGGAACCTTCCCGAGCTCAGAAAAATCCCAGAAAATTCAGGGGTGTAAATAAAATTAGTTCAAGCATTTTTCCTATTAAGTCCAAGTTTAAATTCCAAATGATTTGCGGATTAAAATTTCATGTTTAAATTAATAAGAGGTGCTTTACTTATTTCTTGTAATTATTTTTATAAAGCAAAATAATTTCAGAGTACTTTCATAATTCTTCAAGTATGATGTTTAATCAGTAGAAAATGTTAAACTCATTATTTACTTTTATTTAAATTCTTTTTAAGAATTTAATTTAATCTTTAGTTACTTTGATATTTCATGTATATTTTTTTAACACAAAATTAAATATTTCACAAATGCAATATGATGACATGCTCATGAATGACATGAAATGCACTTATTTTCTTAGAGTTGTTACATCGGTGTTGACGTAGTCAGCTGCGACTTTATCGAATGGAATCCTCCATGAATGACTTAGAGTTGTTACATCGCTCGTTGCCATGTAGAATGGAGGGGCTCCATGGCGTGCAGCAAGAGTTCCTCCGAGGAGGAGTTCCGGTGGCTTGGCGGGTGTAGGAGTATACACCGGCGACATCGGCGTGTAGGTTGAAGAAAGAGCCTCAACCATGGAATCCTCCTCGGGCTGCTCCCTTAGCCTTGTAGTCCAACCGTGGATCACGCAATGGCAAGGAGACTCCACCGAAACACGTCCTGGTGCGAGTGTAAACCTCGAGTGGTGCGGGAGATAGGTGGCGGAACACCACATGACATGAATTCCTGCTAGCCCCATCGAGGATGATGAGTAGCATTGCTCGAACGTTGTCCCCTAGCTCGTCTAGGACGGTGAACCGGTGCCTCAAGTAGGGTGTCTAAATGCTAATGCATGAGGCGACGAAGTTGGCTAGCACGGGAAGAACGACAACCATGGGGAGCCACCTTACCCTAATTTTCTTGCTCAAGGTAGAAAAACCGCCGTCTTCTACCTTGAGCAAGATAAACAAGGGTAAGATGACTCGGCACGGTTCTCGTTCTTCTCGTGCTAGCCAACTTCGTAGCCTCATGCACCGAGCAACTAGACTCACTACTTCAGGCACCGATTCGTCGTCCTAGACGTGCTAGGGGTCAATGTTCAAGTAATGCTAGTCATCGTCCCCAACGTCACATGGACCGTACCGCGACCCCCGCAGCTCCAAGCCCGTGCCGACTCCCGCCATGTATCTCCCGCACCACCCGACGATTGCACTTCACCGCGACATATTCCGGTGGAGTCTCCTCACCATTGTGCAAGCCAAGATTGGACTACAAGGCCGAGGCAGCAGCTCGAGGGGGATTCCGAGGATGAGGTTCTCTCTCCAACCTACATGCCGGCATGGCCGGTGTACACACCAACACTTACCAACCCGCATAAGCCCCTCACCGGAGGAACTCTTGATGCGCATCGCGGAGCCCAGCCATTCTACATGGCAACCGGTGGCTTTGACAACGTTACGGTTGACTACGTCGATACGGACCCCAAAACTCAAGCTCCTCCTCCCCGACCCGCAGTTTCATCAAGACCGGGCACATCCCGGAGAGGGGGAGGCTTGAGCATCATATTAAAGATGAATAAAGGTCGACGAGGAAGAGGGGAGGCGTGGCGATGTACGGGAATAGCGACGGCGGCCGTGGTTGCAACCTTGTGGCGACGCACGGCGCAACATCTCCATCCGTGGCTCGTGACCCTCGGGCACGCGGGCATGCGGCGGCAAGGCTTCCCGGGCACGGGCGTGCGCGATGGGAGGTGTCACCGCCGGAGGTCCCCTTGCTGTCGAAGAGCACCGCCGTAGGGAGCTCTTGCGTCGAGGGCGCCGCCGTGGGAAGCTACATGCGTAGAGCCTCCGGGAGGGCGCCGCGGCGGGGAGGCTACGCATCGAGGGCGCCGGCGCGCCGATCCGTGCTCCGCCGGAGGGCGCCGCTGCTCGCATGTCGCGCACTGCCGGTTGTCGGCAATGCACCGGGCACGTCGCCACGCCTCTACCTGTTGCTCCTGCCCTTTAGTCTTGATTGTTTTGATCCGATGGGCAAGCCCGCCCTCACCTAGAGGTGGGGGCCGACGAACATCGCTGTTGGCGGACGTCCCAACAGGAATGTGCTCGGTCCGGATGAAATTGTTGGTCGAGGAAGGAGGAGATGGAGATTCGGGGTCGGTGTCGACGTAGTCGGTTGCGACGTTATCGAAGACGCCTATTGCCATGTAGAATGGAGGGGCTCCATGGCGTGCAGCAAGAGTTCCTCCGAGGAGGAGTTCCGGCGGCTTGGCGGGTGTAGGCGTATACACCGGCGACATCGGCGTGTAGGTTGGAGAAAGAGCCTCAACCACGAAATCCTCCTCGGGCTGCTCCCTTAGTGTCGGGGAAAAGATTAACGCTGCCACGTGGCAGCATCCGAACCCACCTAGCGGAGGATTAACACAACCACGTCATCACTAGAGGCTAGCCCGCACCCGTATAAACCAGCCAGGAAACGACCCCGGTGCCTTACTCAAGGACGTCCGCCTCGCACGACCATGACGCCTTGGTCGAGGGGTTCCGTCCCGCACGACCTGGCCGCTTGACCTTCGTACTCGAGTTACACGCTCGAGCTCGGCTCGACCTCGTGGCTCGACCACCAACCGCATTAACTCCCAACCGCCCCGACGCCCACGTGGGCGTTACTCAAAAATCATTGGCGGTGGGTCCGAACCCCATCCTTTCTGCCACCACCTGCTCCCGTCGGGGACGCCGACGGGACATGCCGACCCCGATGCCTAATAGGAGTTAGCGTGGACCGAAACCTTTGGAAGAGGCCATTATGTGCCGACGTACGGGCGTACGACCCCCGTCACACCCGTCGAACAGGTGTAACTCGAAGTCGAGCTCGAGTTACACTCCGCCTCGCACGACCTTCGCCTCGCAAGCTCGAGTCATGGGGAAAACCATTCCCCCATCTCAACCGTATCCGAGCCATCATTGCGCTCGACAAGGAAGGACGGGCATGGCCTGTCCAAATCCAACCACTCGCAACGACGCATCCGCGGCTCCTCCAATTGCGGAACACTCCACCCCGGTACTCGCCGCTACGGGGATGACGCGACCGCCCGATCAACCCTGCCGAACGTACGGGAAGAAGACCGATTGGACAACACCGAAGCTCGGCTAACTCTCTCTCTCGTCCCGTAACTCGAGCTCCATCCCTGTGACTATAAAGGGGTGCGAGTCTTCTCCACACACACGGACATGCGCAACACACACGCACACGAGGCACCGACAAACACGCCACACACGCCACATTCCGCACGGGACTTGGAGCGCGCTCCTCTCCCACCTCTCCTGTATTCGCATTTCCATTTTGGCGTAAGGAACACGACGCCATGACACCCCCCCCGCCGGACGTAGTGAGCTTTCCCGAACCAGCCTAAACCTTTCGTGTCTTCCCTTGTGCACCACCCGACCTAAAACGCGCAATCCCCGAGACAAATTCTACCACCGGTGGTTCGAACACGGACACTTAGCTTTGCAGTCCAACCGTGGATCACGCAATGGCAAGGAGACTCCACCGAAACACGTCCCGGTGCGGTGTAAACCTCGAGTGGTGCGGGAGATAGGTGGCGGAACACCACATGGGATGAATTCCTGCTAGCCCCATTAGTTGTGATGGGGCTTGGAGCTCTACGGGTCGCGGAACGGTCCATGTGACGTCGAGGATGATTACTAGCATTGCTCGAACGTTGTCCCCTAGCTCGTCTAGGACGGTGAACCAGATGTCTCAAGTAGGTTGTCTAAATGCTAATGCATGAGGCGACGAAGTTGGCTAGCACGGGAAGAATGACAACCATGGGGAGCCACCTTACCCTAATTTTCTTGCTCAAGTTAGAAAAACCGCCGTCTTCTACCTTGAGCAAGATAAACAAGGGTAAGATGACTCGGCACTCGTTCTTGTTCTTCTCGTGCTAGTCAACTTCGTAGCCTCATGCACCAGCAACTAGACTCACTACTTCGAGCACCGATTCGCCATCCTAGATGTGCTAGGGGTCAATGTTCAAGTAATGCTAGTCGTCGTCCGCAACGTCACGTGGACCGTACCGCGACCCGTAGAGCTCCAAGCCCTCGCCGACTCCCGCCATGTATCTCCCACACCACCCGACGATTGCACTTCACCGCGACATATTCCGGTGGAGTCTCCTCACCATTGCGCAACCCACGGTTGGACTACAAGGCCGAGGCAGCAGCCCGAGGGGGTTCCGAGGATGAGGTTCTCTCTCCAACCTACATGCCGCCATCGCCTCGTGTACACACCTACACCGACCAACCCGCATAAGCCCCTCACCGGAGGAACTCTTGATGCGCATCGCGGAGCCCAGCCATTCTACATGGCAACCGGTGGCTCGACAACGTTAGAGTTGACTACGTCGAGACAAACCCCAAAACTCCACCTCTTCCTCCCCCGACCCGCAGTTTCATCAAGACCGGGCACATCCCGGAGAGGGGAGGCTTGAGCATCATATTAAAGATGAATAAAGGTCGACAGGAAGAGGGGGAGGCATGGCGATGTACGGGAATAGCGACGGCGGTCGTGGTTGCAACCTTGTGGTGACGCACGGCGCAACATCTTCATCCGTGGCTCGTGACCCTCGGGCACGCGGGCATGCGGCGGCAAGGCTTCCTGCGCATGGGTGTGCTCGATGGGAGGTGCCACCGCCGGAGGTCCCCTTGCTGTCGGAGAGCACCGCTGTAGGGAGCTCTTGCGTCGAGGGCGCCGTCGTGGGAAGCTACATGCGTAGAGCCACCGGGAGGGCGCCCTGCAGGGAGGCTACGCATCGGAGGGCACCGCCGCGCCGGATCCGTGCTCCGCCGGAGGGCGCCGCCGCCTGCATGTTACGCACTCGCCGGTTGTCGGTGATGCACCGGGAACGTCGCCACGCCTCTACCTGTTCCTCCTACCCTTTAGTCTTGATTGCTTTGATCCGATGGGCAAGCGTGCCCTCACCCGGAGGTGGGGGTCGACGAACATCGCCGTGGGCGGACGTCCCAACCGGAATGTGCTCGTCTTGATGAAATTGTTGGTCAAGGAAGGGGAGATGGAGATTAAGGGTCGGTGTCAACGTAGCCGGTTGCGACGTTACCAAAGACGCCTGTTGCCATGTAGAATGGATGGGCTCCATGGCGTGCAACAAGAGTTCCTCCGAGGCGGAGTTCCGGTGCCTTGGCTGGTGTAGGAGTATACACCGGCGACATCGACGTGTAGGTTGGAGAAAGAGCCTCAACCACGGAATCCTCCTCGGGCTGCTCCCTTAGCCTTGCAGTACAAACGTGGATCACGCAATGGCAAGGAGACTCCACCAAAACACGTCCTGAGTGCTGTGCAAACCTCGGGTGGTGCGGGAGATAGGTGGCGGAACACCACATGGGATGAATTCCTGCTAGCCTCATCGGTTGTGATGGGGCTTGGAGCTCTACGGGTCGCGGTACGGTCCATGTGACGTCGAGGATGACAACTATCATTTCTTGAACGGTGTCCCCTAGCTCGTCGGTGAACCGAGTGCCTCAAGTAGTGTGTCCAAATGCTAATGCACGAGCCGACGAAGGATCTTGGTTTATTCTTTCAAAAGACTAATGATCCCACCTTAGTTGGATAAGAATGTCGGTTACATGTCCGATCCCCATAATGCCGGATCACATATAGGTTTTGTATTCCTTCATGGAGGAACAACCATCTCATGGAAGTCATCCGAACAAACTTTAGTGGCTACCTCCACAAATCATTATGAGATCATCGCTCTATTTGAGGCATCATGCGAATGTGTATGGCTTCACGTGAATGATAAACCACATTGAGCAATCGGGTGGTATTGTTTGCTCGGAATCACCTACCATCCATGAGGATAATGTTGTTTCTATCGCACGTAAGCAAACCGGCTACATCAAGAGCCAAGTCACTAAATATACTGCCCCTAAATTGTTTCATCCCTATGAGCTTAAGCAAAATGGAGAGGTAATCATTTCACAGCCTAAAATTATGTGATAATTTGGCTGATATATCACCAAATCCCTACCCACTTCCACATTCGAAAAACGTTTTAAGGGAATTGGTATGTGACGGCTCAGTACACTTGCAATCTTCGGGGGACTCTATGAACGATGAGCCTAGTTAAACGCATCTCGTTGTACTCTTTTCTTTTATGAGTTTTTACCATCGGTTTTTTCTCATACAATGTTTTTAACGAGGCAATAATTGGCACCAGCATATCTCAATTTTTTCGCATCCGAGTTTTTATAGAGATAATATAATCAACGCAAGCATATGTCTTTATCTCAACTTTCCCCCAATCAGGTTTTTTCTAGAGATAAAAATCAAGGCATAGATTATTCCTTAAATCTTTTAGGTTTATGATTGAGCAGTCATCAAACAGATTATTCCTATTTTTCCCACGTGGTTTTTTGAAGGAATTTAAAAGGCATATAGATCTCTAAATGGATTCGATCAAAAAGGGGACTCGTTACAAATGCAAATGTATTTGCTCTCATCAAAGAGGCCGTCAATGAGATCATGAAGGGCATCCTAAAAGCCATGTTTATGACATTGGAAAACAACAATCTTCATGGTTGTAACAGCCACGGTTATGGGCTATTTCATGACCATTAGTGCATTAAAAGACGACAATTTTCTATGCTTTATGGTTCACTCATGTACCCCTATATATATATATGTAATCCAAAGATCAATACAACGGCACAACTTTCACTGTTCCCTTGTCATTCGCCATTTTACAATAGTATGACAAGCTGACTTCGGTTTCGAGTGGGAGGTGTGGGGCGACTCCGGTAGCATGTGCTGGCCTTGTTTAACAAGTGCGCACTAGATACTAGTACAACACTACCATGTCCGGCTATAACGATGATAAGAATACCAAGAAAAAAGAAAATCATAATGTAGGTCACTTGTATGATACCAAACCACGGGTTTCTCGCAGCTGCTCTCCCAAAATCAAGTTCCTTCACAAGGAGGCCCTTTCCACTTGTAGTAGTTATATGATTTACCTAGTTACCATCCATGCAAAACATGTACGGATCATGAGAATTCAGGGTGCGTTTGGTAGTCCGGACGGCTTGTCCTGTATCATCCGAAGCGATTATGAGTCGCAGGACGTATAGGTGCAGAATCCTTTTTGATGGTTGTGTTTGTTAGCACTGTGCGATTACAAAGAGGCTGAGTTAAGATGTTATTTGGTGGCATGGATAACTTGTTAAACTTACCCTGCATTAGCGTGTGGTAGAGTTACCTCCTCGACGCCCTAGTCGAGCATTTTGTCGAGCACCATCCGGAGTAGAGTTACCTCCTCGACGCCCTGGTCAAGCATTTCGTCGAGCACCGCCCGAGCGTTGCTCGAACCCGGTCCGGAGGCACAAATCTCGCGAGGGCACTCGCATGGCAAGATGAACGGCCACAACAATGGGGTAGTTAATTAGCAAGTGCCCATGCCATCACCCGACCCACCGAACACAAGCTTCGGCACCCGAACTGTTAGACAGATCACCCTACTAGGCCTCCCAAAGGCCCGACGAGCCCGATCCGCGTCCCGATCGGGAGCACCCAACCCTACATGGTTGGTGGGCCCCCGTCACACTGCGCAATATAAAAGGGCAGGTTGGGCTGGGGCACATGGTACGAGGTTCACCACGCCGCCACAAACCCCACCGACATCGGAATCCCTACCGATCTAAGGTTCGAGCAGGATCGACGGGAAGACCCGCCGCCGCCACGACGACCTCTCGTTGTGGTTCGAGTCCGTTCTCGCACTTGACATGACAGGAACGGATCACGCCACCGCGTCCGGATCTGCACCGGCTACGAGTTCCCCGGCCCTCACCAACTCCACCACGCCTTCCGTCACAACGCAAATGGCGTCGTCCTCTTCCTCGACGGACCGGCACCCGATCCACATCTCCAGTATGTGTTTACCCTCTCTCTCGCTTAGATCCGCACGACTAGATGTTGCTACCCTAGCTAAGTCGATGCCTAGATCCCAACGGTTTTAACATTGGTACCAGAGCCATGTACGCGCATCGGTTAGTAGGAGTAGCTAGAGATCCGTTCCTCGGATCCTTGAATAGAAGTAGAACCCGAACCCTAGACATCGGATCTAACCCTAACCCTAGGGTTGAACCGAATCCGAGAGAAACCCCAAAGAAAACTCGGACTTGGCGAGTAGGTTAGGGTCATTACCCGAATCCAATCACCGCCACAGCCCAATCGAGAACGGAACGGATAAAATTCGGCGCTACCACAAGGTTGCTCGACGGTGACGCGGTCACCCTCGAGGTGAACGCGCACGCCGGCGAGGGGCTAGCGACGGTGCCACCTTTCTCCTTCCTCTCACCGGCGACTCCGCTCCGGCGGGCCTCATCGATGAGCATCGTGCGCCGTTGCGGTGCTCGTGCAAGTAGGATGTGGAAAGGGTGGTGGCTGCCGCGGCCCGCGGCACTTGCGGCAGCGGAGCCACCCCTCACCGTCGCCGCCGGCCACGGGCCGCGTGCAGCGAGCGAGCATGCCGGACGGGAAGGGGCTCGTGGTGTCCCGGAGGAACCGCCGGCGGAGAGGGGCGGCGCTCATGCGCATTGGAGCAGCGCTCCGCCGGAGCCGACGTGTGCGGCGCAGACCGTGAGCAGAGGAGAAATGGATAGGGGCTAGGGTTACGGGGCAACGTAGCTGGCTTTTTGTTCACGCGAGATGCGCGCTCAGCCGTCTTATAACGATGGGCAGTGGAGATTGAGGCGGGGCTGGGGGCGACCGTGGGGCGCTGGGCCAAAGGGCGGCCCAGCCGCTTGCTGCTAGGCTCCGGGCCCATCGGAGCGGCCGTGCGCGCACGTTTTGGGCCGAAAGGTTTTAATTAATGGACCTGCGGTGTTTTTTTGGAATAAGTTTTCGCGGGCCACCAAGAATTGGGCCTGATTTCGCACATGTATGGGCGTAAGTATTTTTCGATTCGGGCCAAAATTCACGGAATGAACAGTAGCTTTACGGACACAAGTTTTAACTGTTTTCAGATATTATAAATGCGTTTTATGCATGAATAAGATTAAATTTTGTCTCTGTACTTTTTGAACCAATGGGATAATTTTACAGAGAATAAAATTTCAGAAATTTTACTACTGTTGATGCATGTTTTTAAGATATGTTTCCGCTGCAAGATTAATTGTGGGATCAAATTGATGTTTTCTAAAATTAAATTTCGAACCAACAGGAGAAATTTAATTTTTAGTAGCATTAATTTCTGTTGTATGTCATTGTAATTTACTGACCAAAGTTGTTAATTGCAATGACATATTAGACCGTTTATATATTATTTGTCTATATTCTGCCCAACGGTGATGTAGACTTTAATACATAGCATGGTAGATTTTATTGTGATTATTGTTCTTACTTTTTCATGTTGTTTTTAGGATCCTCTTTGATGGGTAGCCTTAAGGACATTCCTGTCTCGAAGGGCGATAATTATGGAGAGTGGAAGAGGAGGATCGATCTCGCTTTTATCCGTGGCGAGGTAAAGTGGGTGGTGAGCACCCATGCCCAACGAGCCGCCTTCTTTAGTCGGGGGCACGGACGAGACGGATGATTCTTGGGCACGGAGGCATAGGGATTATGCTCCACCATTTCCCTGTATCCGCTTGAACACATGAGATGGGTTCTAGACAACAAGAAGTGCTTGGCTTTGGTCAAGAACACTATTGAGCCCGCTATCTTGGGCTCAATACCGGAGGAGGAGACCATTGCTGGATACCTCAAGAGGAAAGAGAACCAGTTCACCGGTTCTTCCGAAACTTATGCTACACAACTGCTGAAGCGGTTTACTAATGAGAGGTACACCGGTGGTGGTGTAAGGAAGCACATCCTCAAGATGAGTGGGATGGTTCGGAAGATGAGACCCATGCAAATCAACATTGATGACAAACTGCTGTAGCATTTTGTGTTGTTGTCCTTGCCAAAGCAGTTTGACAACCTTGTTGGAAACTACAACATGAACAAGAATGATTGGACTCTTTACTAGCTCATAGCCAATTGCATTCGGGAGGAGGACAGAATCAAGAACTAACATGGTGGATATCCTGTCAACCATGTGAAAGACAACAAGGGCAACGGCCCTAAGTACCCTCCAACAATGCAAAGGCCAAGGGTCCAAGGCATCAGCCACATCTCGGCAGACACACGGTTGAGAAGGATGAGTGCATGCACTGTGGGAAGAAAGGGCACTACAAGGACTGCACAGATTGGCTGAAGATGATGCTGAACAAGAAGCAAGGTGAGAACTTAATCACTTTTATAAATGAATCCTTGTATGTTGATTATTCTAGATCCACTTGGTGGATTGATTCTGGAGCAACTATTCATGTTGCAAATTGTATATTGGGTTTCGTAACGAGGAGGGCAACAACAAGAAACGAAGGTTCCATTAGAGTGGCCAATGGAGTTGAAGCCAAAGTGGAAGCCGTGGTAGATCTTCACCTACAGCTTGCGGATGGCTTCATTCTTAGGCTTAGAAATGTTTTTTTATGTACCTTCGTTGCAAAGAAACTTAATTAGTGTTTCTTGTTTGGATATTGATGGATATGATTGCCATTTTGGTAATGACAAGTGTGAATTGTGGTTAAATAATGATTGCATTGGTTTTGCATCTTTACAAGATAAGCTTTATTTATTGTCACTTGGTGATGATGTGAATGTGATAGAAGATGCAAATGTTGATTTGCATGATGAGAATGATGATACGCCCTCATCATCTAAAAAGAAAAAGAATAAAAAGAGAAAGAGAACTCAACCCGTCTCATCAAAATTATGGCATTGTCGCTTAGGCCATATTTCGAGGGGGAGAATTGAGAGACTTGTGAAGAATGAGATTCTTCCAACGTTAGAGTTCTCCGAATTAGAACAATCAATTGAATGCATTAAAGGAAATTCGTTAAGAAAATTAAGAAAGATGCAAAACGCAAGTACGGGAATTTTACGGATAATCCACACGAGATATTTGTAGACCTTTTCCCGTCAAGAGTGCGGATGGTTATGACTTGTTCATAACATTCACAGATGATTACTCCTGTTTTGGTTATATTTATCCAATCGGAGAGCGATCAGAAGCATTGGATAAATTCAAGATATTCAAAGCGAAGTGGAAAATCAGCATGATTTTAAAGATAAAGATTGTGAGATTAGACCGTGGAGGGGAGTACTACGGTCGTCATATGCCTTATGGACAAGTCCCATGACCTTTTGCTAGGTTCCTTCAAGAGAATGGCATAGTCGCACGGTATTCCACACCGGGCGAGCCACAACAGAACGAAGTGGTGGAAAGGCGTAACCGTATCTTAATAGATATGGTTCGTAGCATGATGAGCTACTCCACACTCCCACCTGGGTTTATGGATGGAGGCTTTAAAAACCGTCATTTATATTCTCAACAGAGTTCCAACAAAGTCGGTGCCCAAAACACCGTACGAGTTATGGACTCGGTAGAGTGCCTTCGCTAGCTCACCTCCGCGTGTGGGGGAGTCCGGCAGAGGCCAAGCTATTTAACCTAGATCTTGAGAAGTTGGACCCCAAGACAGTTAGTTGCCATTTTATTGGCTATCCGAGAAAAGTCTAAGGGATACCGTTTCTACTGCCCTAAAAGATATACAAAGTTTGTAGAAACCGGACATGTCGTCTTCTTGGAGGACGACATGATCGAGGGGAGCATGATAGCGAGAGAAATTGATGTTGAGGAGAAACGGGATACACTTAGCCGATTTTATGAGTCGAGCTTTTCTTCTCACTGCTCGTTGATGTTGCGCCCGTGACGCGTGACATTGTAGTACCAGCACTTGTTATCACTCCACTCGTCATCAATGAGGAACCTGTCCTTCAGGATCCTGTAGAGGCTATCGCCACCGATGAGGGGAGCTACAGCATCCTCCTACGGATGATGATGAACCAGAAGAGGAGGCTCCATAAGAGCCCCAACCAGAAATTGTGTCGGCCGATGAAGGCCCTTGGAGACCAAAGAGAACCGAGAAAACCTGCTATCAACGGTGATTATGTATTGTATAATACAAAAGAATTTCATATGGAGGATGATCTCACCTCATATGAAGAAGCCATGAGGAATGCTCATTCATCCGAATGGTTGGAGGCCATGAAAGATGAAATGAGATCTATGAGTCTCAATGATGTTTGGGACCTACTCCCTCCGTTTCAAATTATAAGACGTTTTTGACTTTCCGAGATTGTGTTTGACCGCTCGTCTTATTCAAAAATTTTGTGTAAATATACAAATAAATAAGTCATTTACAAAATATCTTTAACGATGAAACAAATCATAATCAAATTAATAACATTTGCACAAATTTTTTGAATAAGACGAACGGTCAAACGTGAAGTATGAAAGTAAAAACGTCTTATAATTTGAAACAGAGGGAGTAGCAGATATTCCTAAAGGAGCCAAAACAGTAGGCTGTAAATGGGTCTACAAAACGAAATATGACTCTAGAGGGAATATAGAGAAATTTAAGGCATGCCTTGTGGCGAAGGGCTTCACATAGAGGGAAGGAATTGATTACAATGAGACCTTTTCTCCAGTCTCTTGTAAAGACTCCTTCCGAATCATAATGGCTCTTGTAAAGCATTTTCATTTAGAATTACATCGGATGGATGTAAAAACGACGTTCCTTAACGGGGATCTAGAAGAGAGAGTGTACATGGCTCAACCGAAAGGTTTTGTCGTGGAAGGAAAGGAGAAAATGGGATGTCACGTTTAAAGAGATCCATTTATGGATTAAAGCAAGATTCAAGACAGCGGTACTTGAAGTTTGATGGCACAATAAAGAAACATGGCTTTCAAGCGAATGTTGAGGACAATTGCATTTATGCAAAGTTTAAGTATGCTTGAGGATGTCTCTTGTATGTAGATGATATACTACGGCGAGTAGTGATATCAGTCTACTGCAAGAGACAGAGATTCTTGTCCTCACATTTTGACATGAAAGATCTTGGTGAAGCCTCGTATGTTTTGGGCATAGAGATTCACCGAGATAGGAAGAAATACGCATTGGAACTGTCCCGGAAGACATATATAGAGGTGTTGAAGAAATTCAACATGCATAATTGCAGAGCCACACCTGTCCCTATAGCCAAGGGAGAGAATTTTGGGGATTGGCGAAACACAAAAAACAAGTATGAGATTGACGAGATGAAGTTAAAACCATATGCTTCGAGCTGTGGAAAGCTTGCAGTATGCGCAAGTGTGCACACGACCGGACTTGGCTTTTGTCACCGGGTTGCTTGGTAGATTTCGGAGTAATCCAGGACCGGAGCACTGGAAATTGCTTAAGAAAGTCTTGCGGTATTTGCAAGGCACGAAAGGCCTCATGTTCATATATCAAAGAACGAGACACACTCCAGGTTGTGGGGTACTCGGATTCAGACTTTGCAAAGGATAACACGAAGTCGAGTTCGGGATACGTGTTCACCCCGGCTGGAGGAGATAAAGTCCAAGATCAAACCATAAGTCTCGAACACATCGGAACGGAGAGAATGCTCGGATCCGCTTACGAAAGGTCTTCCACCCAACGTGTTCACGGAGCACTTAGCCGGCATGGGTTTGAGGGAAGCCTTATGATCTTGGACTCGGGGCCCAACGGAATAACTCTATCACTCGGATGGAGATACGTATAGTGGTTGTTGAGTCCGTCGACGATTAGTCGTGACGACGAGATATGCCCTATGGGTTAATCCATGATGGGATAGATGCAGAAAAGGGATCCGGGGAGATTGTTAGACAGATCTTCCTGCTGGGCCCAAAGGCCCGGCAGCCCGATCCGGGTCTTGATCGGGGCGCCCAACCCTACATGGTTGGTGGGCCCCCGTCGGACTCGCGCAATATAAAAAGGCAGTTGGGGGTCGGGGCACACGGTACGAGGTTCACCGTGCCGCCACAAACCCCACCGACATCAGAATCCCTACCGATCTAGGGTTCGCGCAGGAGTGACGGGAAGACCCGCCGCTGCCACGACGACGAACACCGACGCCCTCTCGTTGTGGTTCGAGTCCGTTCTCGCACTCGACATGACAGAACGGATCCCGCCACCGCGTCCGGATCTGCACCGGCAACGAGTTCGCTGGCCCTCACCAACTCCACCACGCCCTCCGTCACAACGCAAATGGCGCCGTCCTCTTCCTCGACGGACCGGCACCCGATCCACATCTCCGGTATGTGTTTACCCCTCTCTCTCGCTCAGATATGCACGACTAGATGTTGCTACCCTGGCTAAGTCGATACCTAGATCCCAACGGTTTTAACACGGACGACACCATCCGTGTCGCACCGCCGGTGGAGAAGGAGTTCGTGCCACTGCCAAATACGCAACCTTTGGTCGTTGGAACCTCAATGGAGTTGGAGCTCACCGGCCATATGACTCGCGGGAAGAGAGTGAGAGGGAGATAACAAAGGGAAGCAATGGAGACCGGAGAGAGAAAAACCTGGAGAAAGCACCGGAGGTGAGGCTAACTTTACGTGGAGGACGAAATGAGCCTGGCTCGTGGGGAATGAAAGAATTTTTCGTTTCGATGGATGCAGCATTTTGCGTCCTTCTCGCATCTACGGATGCAGGCTCAAAGCAGTGTGTAGACTACCTAACACAACAAAAATAAAAGATTCCGCATGCAGAGGTGCAGTGCAGACTGTGTGCAAGCTACCAAACGCACCCTCATATAGCAACATGGATTTTAGAAAAGCACGCACTAATTTGTTAGAGCGAACAAAAATATCGAGTGCAGTATTCAGACCCAATATTCTTTTTATTAGCACAGCACACGCTAAAAGGATATGATTTAATGTCTGCATCTGCAGATAGAATACCAGTCAAAAAAGGTGAAACCCCAAACACACTAACACAATAGAATTAATATATGCAGAGACTTGCACAACCACATGGAGGTTTAACCACAAAGTCACAAGCTGTATCAGTTCAGTGTGAATAAACTTAATGGGCAGACTTAAACTAATTGTCGAGAGCTTTTCCAGGTCACACCAATTAACAAATAATTAAAAACACACTCATGTAGACACTTTGGAGGAGAGAAAACAGAGATTTGTGGGGCGGGGGGGGGGGGGGTCTATGAATACTCATCTGTAAGTGGTGACTGCTGGTTCCTTTGCTTGCCATCCAGTATGGAAGAACAACCGGAAAAAAGTTGACCTGAGATTCCACTATCGTCAGAACCATGGGAAAAATCATTGGCTGCATAACCAGGTTGCTCAGCTCAGAACAAAAATGTGGAAAAACCTGATAGGAAAATGATTAATATATTAAAACATTAATCTGTTCCTGTTAGGTAAAAGCTACTACGACACAGAAAAAACAGAGTAATATTAGAATGGAACAATGGGTGTGATACAAAAAGGAAATAAAATTGGTAAGTTCAAGAAACTATTGTGCTACATATCAAGATGTTCAGTTACCAGTGTTTTGCCTTCGTAAAGTAGATTCTAAAAGATTTGCAAGCCTACTAAGTCACCAAAAGGAACAGATAAAGCATGCCATTAACCTATTATCAGAATTTGCAATGACAGAGAGATAAACTACCATTATCACATTTCATAATGAAACTATTGCATAAAATAATCAAGTGTATATGTAGCTGAAATTAATTGCACAGTAACCACGCTGCTTGTTTCCCTAAGACCTTATCCAGTTTCAGAAAATGCACAGGTCAGTTAGAAAGAAAATCACAATTGTTTCACAACTCCTTGGAAACACCTAGATAATTCAGAGGTGTCAATGGCGTGTGTGACGGCATCATGGACAGCTTATCAACTCTCTTTGAAGCAATTCCAAAATCTTTAACACAAGTTGAAATGAATTACATGACATTCTGAATTTAATTTGAACTCAACTAACAGCAGGTCAGCCTTGAGTCCAGATCCATGCTTCAAGCCGTGAAACTCAGTTCATTTTCAGCCATTATGTACCATTGAGAGCAGTGTACAATATTTTACGTTAAATCCTAGGATGAACAATACTTGGTCATAACATTGTGGCAGTCTCGCAGGTGACATTCTAAAAAAACTTTGGAGGCATCAAATTTAGATGAAAGTGACCAAATTTAGTATAATTATTGGTAAATCCTAACCCTCAGGTTGGAACAATGGTAACTGAATAAAATACTAGTGAGACGAGCTATAATGATGACAGGAATACCAAGAAAAAAGAAAACCATACCTAAGAGCATCTCCAACAGCCTAGTCAAAGGGTGATTTTTTTCTAAATATAGCCTTTTCCCCTCAAAACACTACTCCAACAGTCTAGCTAAACGTAAAGAAAAAATAGAACCTGCTCCATCCCGTATATCTCGGCAGCCATCCTTGGCCAGCCGGACTCGCTCGCGATCGCCCGCAAAACCCGCTAGTTCCCGCGTAGGATTTCCCTTCCCGCACCTTTCTCCCGAGCCGGGCTAGGCGGAGGGCTCCTCCCTGCACGCCTATGCAACGACATGGCCAAGCTTGCTCGTGTCCTCGACAAAGCCAACGTCGGAGACATCTCAGTTGCCGACGTGCACCTCCCTCCGTTCGGCGGCCAGGGCCAGATGCAGCGCACGCTGTTCCGGCGTCGCACGGCAGTGCGAGCCGCTCTACGACCCAGCCAAATCCCATTCCTTCTCCTTCCTCCCCTTGTAGCGCCAGGCTATGCTAGTTCAGCTTCAAGAACTGCTGCTCCAACAAGTGGTGCATGTACGTGTACGGCAGCGGCGAGGCCGGCGGCGTTCTCGTGTGGGAGACATTCACCTTCGGTACGCATAGCAAGGTCTTTCTATCCCCCTCGGCTGTGGCTGCAGCGTGCTCTTTGCCGGCAGCCTCGTCGACACCTCCGACATCATGAGCCTGAGCCAAGGCACCTTATCACCGATTCGCAACTCCACATAACCAAATTCTCCTACTGCCTCACGCCATTCTCTGAGCGCAAGATGAACCCGCTGATGTTCGATACAATTGCCGACTTGAAGAAGTACAAGACTACAGGGTCGATTCAAACCATGACGATACAAACGAACCCAGTGAAAATGCCTACTATGCCACTGGTGGGCCTCTCGCGTTGTGGTCGAAGCGGCTCCTCGTGCCGATGTCCAGCCTCAGCCTTGCCATGTAACTTGGATGGCACCGGCGGCAGCGAAGGACGTGCAGGCCGTCGTTGTTGATGGACGAAGTCTCTCTCTCTCTCATGCGTGTGTGTGCCAGCCACCGAAGGTAGAGGCGATGGGAGATTGAAGACTCGGTGGTCAGAGATAAAATCGCATCCGATCAAAATTGCAGCAGGCAAGCGAGACTCGTACACGCACCAGGAGGAAATAAAAAAAGGCTCATCGATGACGTGGCTAGGTTGGAAATAGATTTGGAGTTGGTTTTGGTTAGTCTGTTGGTTTCCATCACTTTTTTTAGGTGGTTTCTATTTTACAGGCTAACGAAAAAATGGGAATTTAGAATTTATTTTAGCTAGACCGGTGGAGATGCTCTAACAGTTGTATGTAGGTCACTTGTGTGATGCCAAACCACGGGTTTCTCGCAGCAGCAGCTCTCCAATATAAAATATTCCAGAAAACATAAAATAAGGGACAAGGTAAGCTTCCGGGAAAAAACAAATCTGTGTTTCTCATTAATACAAAACAGTGATTTATTTTTAAAAAGATCAACGTTCCATCAACCAAATTTTAGGTTACTGTGCTTTGGTCCTACATGAAACTACAGAATTATCGATCTAACAGGCGACCTCAGATGATTTGTGAACGAAAGAACTCCCAATCCCCATGAACAATTGGCACAAGGGGATCCCATTCAAGAACTGAAATATGTGAATGAAAAGACGGATCGCTTACCCTAATGAAATATTGTTCACACCGGGTTTCATTCATGGGTAGCAAACTAGCAATAGGCTCTAGCAAATATTCAAGAATAAAATTCCTAGCTAAAAAAGCATGCCACATGTGAGCCATACCCAACAAGAAACCAATCTAATCATCGACGAGCAGGGAAATCACACAAACCTGATAGGGCAAGGGCTTTCTCGATGCCAGATTCCCTTCACCACCGTCCTTCCGTTTTCTCTAGCTAGTTGTCTAGTATGTCCTGCAAGCTCACATGGAACAGATCTTCAGAAACCAAGCCACCCTCTTGGGATCAGGATCGAACTTCGAGGCGAGACAGCGACCAGAGAAAGAAGCTCTCGCCTAGGACCTTGGCGAGGCGGCCATCGTGGGAGCAGAGAACATAAGTAACATGCCACGCTGCCCACGACGAGGCTCACGCGGGTGTGGCCCATGCCCGGCACACGCCATGGCTGCGGGCGGGCCGCGTGCGGTGCGAGGTTCGCGGAGGAAATAGGGCAAGGCGGAGGCGGAGGCGGAGGCAGAGGGCAAGGCGTTTGGTTTCAGAAAGAATAGATCGAAGCCATACGACGCGGATTGGGCCTGTTTGGCCGCGCTTCTGCTCCGGCTCCACGAGGTGCTCCTTCATTTTTTTGCCAAACGGTGTGCTCCCGCTGCAGCTTCTCCGGAAAAAGTGGGCGAAGCCCTGCGCGAAACCGTGGCGAAGCCCGGAGCACCGATACGGTAGCTTCGCCCCGCTCCTCCCGTGTGGCCCCACCAAAAAAAAAAACGAATCGCCCCGCTGCCCTTGCTGCCCTTCTCTCCCCCGAAATCTTCATGATTTTTTTATGGTTCGGTGGTCTCTTTTGTGACAAACTTCTTTTGTAACCAATACTTTCTTATTCTACATGCTACGAATGATTGGTTAAAATTCATTTTCTTTTTTTGTATTTATTATGTATCACATTAAGTAACATAAAAATAATGAAACAAGAACTGGGATTATACAATGCCTCAAGGGCAGTTCGGACAATTGACATTTTCATCCATGAAGCTGCTAGAGAAGCTACAGAAGAAGCTGCAGGAGAAGCTGCATGAGAAGCTGGTTTGCCAAACAGTTTCAGACACAGCCGCAGCCACAGCCAGCACAGCTGGTTTTACAGAGAAGCCACAGCCACAGCTGAAGCCGCCACAGCCGGAGCCCTGCCAAACAGGGCCTAAACCATATGCGGGCGCACGGCGCAGAACGCACGGCAGGACTCGATACCATGTGTATTTTTTTAAATCAAAGCAAATATCAAACGGGGTAGGCAGACTTTTTTTGGTGGAAGAAACACCTCCAATAAACATATTAAGGAAGTAGAGATTTGTTTGTTGGAAAGTGATCTGTAAAGCAACAAAAACGTGTCGGTTTATTTAGAAACAAATAAATTAAGCAAATAATTAACGAGATAATTAAGGACACATTTTGACTAATTAAGTTGCAGATCCGAAAATTAAGCATCACGATCGGAGGCGCAACCAACTTATGGTTGTGGGCCCGGATCGAGCACCGCCATATAAAAGGGGATTCGGCATCACACTCGTAAAAACGTTTTTCACTGTCACCTAAATCCCCCTACATTCCCGATCACCGACGACGCTGGATCGATCCGAAGGCCGCCGCCGTCTTCCTCCCTCACCAGGACGTCCGGCGACCGTGATCGCACCGATGGCGAAGCGGTGCCGTTGGCGACCGGAAGGCGAGCGATATCCGGTGCGACTACATCAAGCTATCGTCGCCACTTACCTCAACGCCCTCACCGATATCGGATCCAAACCCAGGTCTTCATCTAATGCTTCCGCTGTTAATGTTTGATGCGTTATGTGTTCATGGTCTACATTAGTGGATCCTTATGTCTAAAGTTCTAACATTTGGTACCGGAGCCTACTGGTTTTAGATCTTGAACCGTATATGTTGCATCTATGACCTGGATCGGTAGATCACACCTCGGATTAGGAAGTGTTGATGCAATTTAATGCCTCTGTTACCCTAATTTTGCATCAACCGAGGGTGTTTAATAGTTAATTGATCATGTTTAGGTTAATCACGGATGATTAATGTCTAATTGAATGTCATTAGATTATGATTGTGCCTAGTTATGATTACTGCTCGGTTTGGGTTAATTAGGCACTAATCACATCGATTAGATTTCCCTTACGATCATTAGTTGATAGCAGTTCATGATGCTTAGATCTCTGTTAATCGGATCTAGGGTTCGTTGATTTCATCGAAGCAATTAGAAGGAGGGGATAACGAAACCCTAACCCTAGAGCAAGAATCGAGGATGTGAGACCTACCTTTTGTGCTCGATCCTCGTAGGTGCGGGGACCAACACGGTGCTGCCGTGCCCGTGCCATTGATGTCGCTCGCCGTAGTTGAAGTCCATCGCGGTGGCATCACGCAAAAGTGCGGCTCCGCCGCTCGCCCGGCCACCGCGTGCGCACTCATGGGAGCCTGCGCTCACGCCCGTGCCCCGCGCTCACGCACCGTGCTCACGCTCGCGCGCCGCACGTCGCGCTAGGGCCCGTGCGCATGACGAGCCGGGCAGCGCCGCATGACGAGTTGCGCGGGCCGCGCGCCAGGGAACCGGCCGCCGCGCGAGTAGAGATAGAATCGGGGAAGGAAAGAAATGAGGCTAGGGTTTGGGTGCTCCGATATTTTCGGTGTTTTATGCGATCTCCGATTGATCCGAGTCGTCCAAAACGAATGAATGGCCAAGATCTCACCGCTGCAGGGCTCGCTTGTTTTTCCGGCTCTGTTGGGCTAGCGGCCCATGTGGGCGTGTGTAACAGCTTAACCGGGCCGGGCCGAATACAGCCTGCTTTCCTAGGTTGTCTCAACCCATTTACGATTGTTATTGTTTTTTAATTTCTAGCATTTCAAATTAATGTGATTATCATGATTTTCATGCTATAAATTAAATAAATGCTAGAAAATTGCGTAAATTTACTGAAAAATTACTGATGATGTCTCTGAATAAATGGAACCAACGAGAAGTTTATTCGAGAGATATTTTATTATTGTTTTGGGATAATTTTGATGCATAGGAATAATTTCCGACCAAAGTTGATTTTATTTGTATGGTTTGCCCATTAATTATGCTTATTTCGTTTCCGCTCAACGGTGACTCTAAATTAATTGTTTAATTATGTTGCATGTGATTAATCAAGCCAACGTAGATTAATTACATGTTTTACCTCTTTTATTATGCTTGTCATCACTAATAAAGTCTTCATTTCATGTAAATTTTAGTGATGACGCCCTCCTACATCATGAGCTACCTTGACAAGGTAGAGAGGCTTGGAGGGACTAACTTCCCGAAGTGGAAGCGTGAGATCCTGCTCATCCTTGCCATCATGAGCAAAGATCACTCCATCCGTGCTGAGAAGCTCTGTTGCGCCGATTGCCACCGGTGATAATGACAACACCTTGGCTGAGGGCACCCTTGCCTACAATAAAGAGAAGGCCACTTGGGATGAGTCCGATAGAGTTGCACCGATGATAATGCAGCATACTATCAACCCAGAAATCAGAGGTGCTCTTCCCAAGAATCCCGAGAATGCAAAGCAGTTCTTGGCTAAAGTTGAGGAGCATTTTAAGGGTTCCACTAAAGCACCGGCTAACACCTTCATGACCTCCAAATATAATGGTCGGGGAGTGTGAGAGAGAGCACATCATGAAGCTAATTGATGTTGCAAATCAATTGAGGGACCTTGAAATGCCTCTTCCTGAAGATTACCAAGTCCACTACATCATGACCTCTCTCCCTAGTGTCTTTGAGAACTTCAAGATTAACTATAATGGGAGTGACAAGAAGTGGAGTCGGACTGAGCTCATAGCAAAGTGTAGCGATGAGGAAGAAAGGCTGCGCGCTGAGAATAAGGATTATGTCAACCTTATCACTCAAGAGCTTAAGAAGAACTACAACTATGGGAAGGGCAACAAGTCCGGTGGCAAGTTCAATAAGAAAGGCAAGGGCAAGGGCAAAGACAAGACCCCTTATGATCGCTCCAAGAGTGATGTGAAGACCGAAGCCTCCACCTCCAAGAGTGGTCCTACTTGTCACCACTGCCACAAGGATGGGCACATCAAGAGGGAATGTGATGAGTTCAAGGCTTGGCTCGCCAAGAAAGGTAATAATGATGATTATATTTCCTTTGTTGATGGGTCTCTTTTTACACATTATTCCTCCAATACATGGTGGATTGATTCCGGTGCAACCATTCATGTCACTAATTCCTCACAGGGATTGCTTATGACCCGAACCTTCGTAAGCGGGGAGCGAAGCCTAAGAGTGGCTGATGGCAATGAAGCTCAAGTTGAAGCCGTCGGGACTCTTCCACTAGTTCTTCATGATGGCTTCGTCCTTAGATTAAATAATGTTCTTTATGTCCCCAGTTTGAAAAGAAACCTTATTTCTGTTTCTCGATTGGATGATGATGGTTTTGAATGTACTTTTGGGAACAATAAATGTTTGCTTAAATTTAATGGTGAATTTGTTGGTCTTGCGTTAAGGCAAGACATGCTTTATTTGTTGTCTCTTAATGATTTTCATGTGATGAATGTATTCGATGTTGCAAATAAACGTAAGAGGAGTTTAACTAGTGATAATGAGACTTCATCGAAATTATGGCATTATCGTTTAAGTCGTATTTCGAGGGGGAGAATGGAGCGTCTCATTAAGGAAGAGCTACTTCATCCACTAGACTTCTCAGATTTAGACCACTTGTGTTCAATGTATCAAAGGAAAATTTGTAAAAAGAATAAAGAATGATGGAGCAACGCGTAGTTCGGGTGTCTTAGAGATCATTCACACCGACATATGCGGTCCTTTCAATGTTAAATCAGTTGATGGTTTTAATTCGTTCATTACCTTCATCGAAGATTTCTCTCGCTATGGATATATTGTTCCTATACGAGACCGGTCCGAGGCACTTGATAAATTTAAAGTTTTTAAGGCTGAAGTAGAAAATCAACATAATGTAAAGATAAAAGTAGTGCGATCGGACCGTGGCGGAGAATATTATGGAAGGCACGCTCCTTACGAACAAATTCTCGGTCCTTTTGCTAAGTATTTACAAGAAAATGGCATAGTCGCTCAATATTCAACTCCTGCGAACCTCAGCAAAATGGCGTAGCTGAAAGACGCAACCGCACAATAATGGACATGGTGCGAAGCATGCTTATTAATTCTACACTGCCGGTGAGTTTTTGGATGAAGGCATTAAAACCGCCGCACACAAAATTAATCGTGTTCCTTCTAAGTCCGTTGCTAAGATCCCTTATGAATTATGGACTGGTAGGAAACCGAGCAAAAATTATTTGCACGTGTGGGGCTGTTCGGCCGAAGCCAAATTATTTAATCCACATATTGGAAAGTTGGATCCTAAGACTATAAGTTGCCATTTCATCGGTTATCATGAACAGTCTAAAGGGTATCGATTTTATTGTCCAAATAATGTCACTAAATTTGTCGAGACTAGACACGCGGTCTTTTTGGAATATAATGGGAGCTCGGTGGCTAGGGAAATTAATCTTGAGGAGATTCGGACTGATATTTCACCACCGATGACTCAAACTCAATTTATTCCCATGCTAGAAAATGTGGCAGCACCTCCAATGGTAAATTCACCCTTGGCTAATGAACCCGAGGTTGCTCCAACCATAAATGAAAATGGGGGAGCACCCATGGAAATTGAGCATAACGATGAGGACAACGCGGACGATGAGATGCCACTTCCTAATGAACAAATTATGGAGCCTCAACACGTCCCTGCAGAAAATAATGGACCTAAACCCATTAGAAGATAAGTGCGAGAAAGAAAGTCCGCCATTTCAAATGACTATGTTGTATACATGAATGAAGTCATGTATGACATAGGCAAAGTGGATGATCCAATAACGTATAAAGGAGCCATGATGAGCAAAAACTCCAATAAATGGCATGAAGCTATGGAGGATGAGCTAAGATCCATGAGTTATAATGATGTATGGGACTTAGTAGAAATTCTGACGGAGCCAAAAAGGTAGGCTGTAAATGGGTCTACAAAACGAAATATGACTCCAAAGGGAAAATCAAACGGTTTAAAGCAACACTTGTGGCTAATGGCTTCACACAAAGAGAAGGGATTGATTATAATGATACTTTCTCTCCCGTCTCTAAGAAGGATTCATTCAGAATTGTGATGGCGTTAGTAGCTCATTATGATTTTGAGTTACATCAAATGGATGTTAAAACTGCATTCCTTAACGGTGAATTGTATGAAGATGTATATATGGCTCAACTGGAAGATTTTTCTGTTAAAGGCAAGGAACATTTGGGATGCAAGCTTAAGAAATCCATTTATAGATCGAAACAATCGTCTAGGCAATGGTACCTTAAGTTTGATGAAGTGATTAAGAAATTTGGCTTCATCAGTAATCAAATGGACAATTGCATATACGTTAAGACTAAGAGGAGTATGATTATCATCCTAGTACTTTATGTGGATGACATCCTTCCGGCGAGCAGCGATAAGAATTTGTTGCATGAAACCAAGCAGTTCCTCTCAAATAACTTTGATATGAAGGATCTCGGTGATGCCTCTTATGTTTTGGGCATTGAAATACACTCGGGATATGTCCAAATATAAATTGGGATTATCTCAAAAGGCATATATTGAGAAAGTGCTTGAGAGATATAATATGTCCAAATGTTCAGCTACAGCTGCCCCTGCAGTTAAGGGCGATAAGATTGGAGCATGTCAATGCCCAATGAATCAATTACGGATCGATCGAATGAAGTCGATTCCTTACGCCTCAGCTGTCGGAAGCATTATGTATGCTCAAGTATGTACACGCCCGACTTAGCATTCATTACCGGGCTACTTGGCAGATTTCAATCTAATCCAGGTGAGGACCACTGGAAGGCGACTAAGAAAGTTCTACGCTATATGCAAGGGACTAAGCATTACATGCTCACTTATGGGAGAACTGATAACCTTGAGGTGATTGGTTATTCGGACTCGATTTTACGGGATGTGAAGAATCAAGAAGATCCACTTCTGGATATGTCTTCACACTTGCAAATGGAGCCATATCATGGAGAAGCTCCGGACAAAAACTTGCAACAGCAAACACAGTGCAAGCTGAATTTGTAGCATGTTATGACGCCGTGGGGCAATCCTTATGGCTGAGAAATTTCATACCCGGACTAAAGGTGGTTGACAAGCATTTCTAGACCACTAACGTTATACTGCGACCTAAATCCCCCTACATTCCCGATCATTGACGGCGCTGGATTGATCCGAAGGCCGCCGCCGTCTTCCTCCCTCACCAGGACGTCCGGCGACCGCGATCGCACTAGTGGCAGGGCGGTGTCGTTGGCAACCAGAAGGCAGGTGATATCCAGCGCGACTACATCAAGCTATCGCCGCCCTCGCTACCTCAACGCCCTCACCGATGTCGGATCCAAACCCGAGTCTTCATCTAATGCTTCTGCTGTTAATGTTTGATGCGTTTATGTGTTCATGAGGTTCGAGAGTATAGGACTCATAATCGTGCCCTGTTCATGGTCATCTTGTTGCTTAGCGGCTGAAGCGATGCACTGTAAACGAGACGGTTGTCCAACTCCAGCTTCGTCTCCCATGAGTTGTTGACTAATATGAACTGATATGTGTCCGGACAACGAAGGAGGAGAAGTTCGTTCCGAGAGGACAACCTCACATCGTTTCCACATGATGAAAGAACCGACAACATCATATAGAGTTATAATCCCCACCTCGGATATGGGGAATCCAATCTCGTGGAAGTTCCATACACGTACTCGAGGGAAGTGTTCGCCGCTTGCAACCTTCAAGGTCTTTCCCTTGTAACCAAATGGCACATGCAGCTCACATGGACATTCTTGTGTGATGAATTCTGTTTCTAATGGGGAGGTAAAGCTAGGCAAAGTGGTGGGGCCTGCATCTTTCATACTTGGAGATGATATTGCCACTTTGTAAGTCAGCTTGGTACATGTCCATCTGTCACCTCCACTGTACCTTATCCATCTCCTCCTTATCTTTCTTGTGAAAGGTATGGTTTTTGTAAAATGAGGCGAAAGAACTAAACGAGAAACCTTCTTTCCAAGTGGCCTTGGAGGACACTCCTCGTATCCGTCCACCATGCTCTTTGGTCCCCACGGAAAGATAGAGTTGGTCTTTGTGATATTCATATTGAATAACACCGGACTCCGTCTATGACTTGATATGATCCGTAAATTGTTGGATATGATCCGCCAAGTCCATCGGAGTAACCTCCCCATTTTCATCTATTGTACGGTGCGCAAGAATCCAATTTTTGGCACGTGGCTCGAGGCCTTTCAATGGATCGAGCTTCCCTTCCGCACGAAGCTTTTCTTCCATCGCTCTCCACTCTAAAATCTTTTTCTTGTATCCGATGGGGCCCAAGTGTGGCTTATACTTGTTTTTCTTGTTGAGCTCTAACATCTTCGCACTAAAGCTCCCTTGGTAGGTCCAGCTTGTCATGTGCTGCAAACAGTTTCCAGATCCTGTGGACTTACTTGTCCATAATTAGCAAAATGTGTTATGTTATGTTTGATATAGTTGCAGTTTAGCTTGGACCTCCATTCTCAAAAGATATGTGACATAGCGGTCAATGTTTCCTCCTTGACTTTCTCAAGGTCTCGCTGGTGGGAACAAGATGTTTGATCTAACCACATTCCACATTTTCTCTTCATGTGGCACCACCTTCCACCAAGTGATTTTGCATTTATCCCCGACCACGACACCACAATGGTTCCGCCATGCATGGACACCTTTTAGTTCAACGAGACTCCTAGTCGGCGGGGTCCAGAGCCGTTACTTCACAAGTGCCCCCCCCCAGCGTTGTTCGCAGAGCGTTTACCACGCATGCGCTTTTTGGAGACTCATGAGAAGCTATGTTTTCTGTTTACGCCTCATGAGGTGTGTCTTGGCCAGCCATGGATATTGTCGCTTGTGCGGCCAAGACACGACAGTACACTTCGTCTAGGAACCAAGCATATAAAGAATCATTAAAATTAAGTAATTTGCTGATAAGGGAGAACCGAGAAATTTCACACTTGACGTGATACCTCTTCCGCAAGCACGTAATCAAGGTCCTGATCAGTACCCGAGATTCGCGAGGAGGGGGAGGATGAGGATCCACCGGTTCTTTCCATTCCCCACTTGATGAGGAGCTTTCATGGTTCGGTTCCATAACATCCTTTGTTGTGTATTCGATCGGGGGTTGTTTTCCGGATTATGTGGTCCTATCTCTTCTTGTAATGACATCTTGTCTCGCCATTATAGGATCTGATACCTTTAGGGCAAGAATTAAAAAGATTTAGTAGCAAATAAATAGAGGAAAGAGTTAGAAATAGATGAAAGAGTACATGAAAGCAGGAGAGGAGAAAATAGAAGAAATAGTGAGAATTAATTTACAAAATAGAATAATTTTTTGTCTAATATTTGAACTGCGAAATATTTTTTGTTGGCTTTTACATGTACCAAATGATTTTAAAAATTCTACCAAAATTCAAAAGTAATAAAAATTCTTTTAATACAAAAAAGCAAATGAAACCTCATTTTTGCAATTATTTTCCAAATTTATGATTTGCAAACTACAAGGTTGTTTAACCTATATTTTGGCATGGTACTTGTTTCCCGAGCATTCCAACTCATTCATATATTTAATATTTTTTAAAGTTTTTTTATAATAAGTATTTCAAATGGGACTATGTGTCTTAAGTGAATCGGGTTTTATACCCAAATTCATGTTGGTTTGATCCCATGTATGTTTATATGTCTTAAACAATGGAACAAAAAAATCCATGTTCGTATTTGTAAATCTTATGCATACAAACCAAATTTTGTGGTCAAATTCGCTATGGTTTATAAAATAAAAATGATTAAATAAATATTATAATATACCATAAGTACATTGATGAGATAATTGAGAAAATAAGTTTGAGATTGTTACAAAACAAAGTGCAAATTGATAGATTGGAATTTTACAAAAATTTAGAAACAAGAATCATTGAATTTGGACAATATTTCAGTACTATATACAAGTTTTAAAATTTAAATAGAAATCATAAGAATAAAGAACTCTCCCTTGATGAACTAGTGCATAGACTACTAATGGGTCTATAACGCTACTTTCGCTAATGAGTCAAATAGTAAAAGTCCAACCCAAATGATTATTGTGATTTTATAATCTTGACAAATTGATTTGAGTTGCTTGTAAATAATGAATTTTTTTAAATTGATTTAAGTTGCTGAAAATTAATTAAAATATTATTAAACTCATTTAAGTTGCTGGAAACTAATGAAAATGTTGTTAAATTCATTTAAGTTGCTGGAAACTAATGAAAATGTCGTTAAATTGATTTAAGTTTCTACAAATTCATTAAATATTGTTAAATACCTTTAAGTTGCTGGAAAATAATTACAATATTGTTAAGTTGATTTAAGTTGCAAAATATTATTAAATCCCTTTAACTTGCTGGAAAATATTTAAACTCTTGTTAAATTGATTTAAGTTGCAAGAAATTAATTATAATGTGGTTATTATCCTTTAAGTTGCTGGAAAATAATTCAAATTTTGTCAATTAATTTAAAGGTACATAGTTCGGTACAAAATGAGTACATCCCAAGGGAAATATAAAAGTACATATTTGAGTACATAATAAGTACATTATCCTTGAACGATTTTTTTCCTTCGCAATGTGTGCGCAGGTAGGGCATTCCTTGATAGGATAGTTTGCTTCTATGGCTTTTTTTTTGAATCCACGAATAATGGAACTTCATCATATTGATTGTATGCATCTTGATCGTCCACACCATCCACTTCAAGGATTCTTTGTTTACGGGGAATAACTATGTGCTTCTTTTCATCCTTTCGATTGAGTATACGGAACACTTGTTCTGCTAACTTAACAAGTATCCATGGGCTATCTTTATGACCCACATTCTTAGGTTCGATACGGGTTATACCCGTATTCATCGACCTCCACCCCATTTGGGTGTTTGACCCATTTGCATTTGAATATAGGAACTTGCAAATCTGCTCCATAGTTTAGTTCCCATATTTCCTCTATATACTCATAATATGAGGTGAAATTGTTATCTTCATCAAGGGCTTCTACTCAAACTCTGCTATTTTGATACTTACTTTTCATGCCCATTTTTGAAGTGTGGAAAGTAAAACCATTGATGTCGTACACCTTATAAGTCACCACAGTCTTTGAAGGCCATGCATGTAACATTCTCAACATTTTCTCATCCATCGAGTCCTCACGTGGAAGGTCTTCATTCTCGAACCATGATGTGAAAGTTTTCTTGTGCTCCTGTACTATCCATGGACTGCTCTTACCCTAATTGTTCAATTGAAGCTCTTGAAGGTGTTTCTCGAAATACGTGCCCCCAATACATGATTGTTGTGGTACAAGTACATGGGCTTTGTCCACTCGTTTGTATTCACGGTCGGTGAATCATTTCCATCCTCATATACCTTTTCCACTTAACCTCCCCTCATGACGAGACACAGATACACTAATAGATCTACCATCACTAACCCTCCGGATGACAATGAGTACGTACATAGTGTTTCATGCCATACATGAACCTCTCATATGGAAACATATGATGCATGTAGACGGGACCCAAAGCAGATATCTGGTCAACAATATAAAGCATGAAGCACATCTCAAGCATGCATATTGTTTCCTTTATGTGGGTCCATAGGTTATCCAACTGATCTTTATTGATCAGCTTCTTTGAGACAACGTTCTAGAAGTAGCTCAAACGAGTTATAGTTAGCTTCAATCATTCGGGTTTCACAGCTACGATGGCAATAGCCCTGAAACACCGAAAGTAGTGAGTGGCGATCGTGAGTGTTATAACCACTTATCTTTAAGTCTTTCATGTCCACGAGATCTTGGACATTCGATAGAAACCGATCGGTGCTTTAATCATGTGTAGACACTTCAATCCCTCTCTATAAAGCCCTCTAGTTGTCCCTGCATTGAGTAAAACTTGCCGTTCAACATGACATAGCAATTCATCAACATCAAAATTAGTAAAATGTTCGAATGCGGCATCAACATCAAAATCAGCCACTCGTCAACTTGGACAAACCGTTCTTCTTCAACTTCAATCGGTTAGACCTCAACTTGAATTGGCTCGTCTTCTCCATGCTTTGTCCACCTCGTGTATTTTTCTAGGAAACCTCTCCTCACTAAGTGCGATATGATTTTACGTGTATCCGTCCATAATTTTTTACTATTGCAGTCCACATATGGGCAATATATTTCTTGTCTTCCTACACGTTTAGCCGAGGCAGCTCCCTTGAGAAATGCATCAACTTGATCTCGGAAATATGCGAGTCAATCTTGATTCTTCGTACATCCATTATTTGTCCATCTAAATAAGCATTACGCAAAATAATAAGTGTTAATTAATTAACAATTAATCTAATTACCATTATGAATATTATATATTTAAAGGAAAGATAAAGAGAAATAATTGCATAAGGCAATGTGCTAGAATACATAAAATTAAAATATACAAATTATTTTCAATTCACTCCAAAAAGTGTATTGATCATTAAATTGCTCTAGGTCTCTCATGAGAGCATAAAGTATATCTTAATTTGTTTGACATGAAAAAGGCTTATAAGACATAATTTTTTTTATGAAACCAAATACATGATGTATCAGCGCATTATAAACAACTCAAACAAACTACAAACCTACAAACCTAGAGAAATTTGACAAATCGAATCAAAACCTAGGAAAAATGGTAACCCCAAATTCTCCTTGATTACAACATTATAGCAATAAAAAATACATGAGATGAGTTTTCCTGACCGTGTAGAACAAAATTCTTAAAAAAAATGAAGTCAAAACCTTCCCCCTTCATTTTTCATAATTTGCCACAAATTTCAGAGCCGTCACTGTTCGAGTGAGCTCTTCTCGCTGTCCGAACGCCACTTTTATAATGTAGGAAATAGTAGTCGCGGTCCACTTCTTCAATCGTGGCTATAGTGGCCTTAGTAGCCACGGTTAGAGAAGTGGACCATGGCTATTGGTAGAGGATTCAATAGTGACGGTTCACAAAGCCAACCACCACTATTGTGGCCTCTATAGCCACGGGCCATTGCCACGATAGCCCACCCACTACTGTAGCCATGGTCCATTTTCCTTGTCATGGCTACATGGTTTTGGGAGGCGTGGCTACAATGGCCGATTGTTATAGCGACAACAAAGTATCTTTCCGTCGTCGCTTCGAGTGCCAACCTCGCACATGGTTGGAGTTCGGTCTCTCGGTGGGAAGCATGGTGACACAGGTGGAGTCTCCAAACTCTAGGGATACATTGAGGACATTTTGAATGGGATGAATCCATTATGTCATGAGACTCCCAATCCTCAATGTTCTTTTAAAATGTACTATTCTCCTTTTCAATCTTTTTTTGTCTTACTTTTGTTTTCGTCTTCACTCGGTTTGACTAAATTACCCCTTACAGTTCTAAGAAATAACCATGGAAAGTCTCCATCTATTACTCTATTGTTTGTGGCTTAAGGGAAGCAAAGGATAATCTCTCATCACATTACCTACTCCCATGCATGGTTTAGAATCTACGAGAGATAGAGTATTTTGATCATTTAACATACACGTCACCAACTATCCATTTGTCTTGATAAGGCCATTCTTAATGGTAGTTTCATATGCATTAAATGAGGCGCCACATCAGCTAAAGTGATGACATGAGAAGGTAATTAATATGAAAGAGATGAAATGAGTTTCATCCCCATGAAACTCATTTGCACTTGTTTCATAGGTATGAAACTCTCATTGAGAACAAAAAGTTTCATCATAACATATTTTGACCAATCCCATTACAACAAATACATCTTAATTTAATGCTATACCTTGTCTATGAAATCGTGAGATCAAACCGTGCATTGAGAGTGACTATTTCATCCACCAAATCATATTTCCAAATCTGATGTGGCACTCTTGGTAAGTGAGAGATGAAACTATAGAGTGAGACTGGCCTAAGTATAAACATGATTCATGTGATTTATGGGTGATGTAGCTGATAATGTGATAAGACATCATCATTGTGTCAACCTTGTCATGATGTCAACCTCACATTTACAATTGACAACAACACATTGTCCTTCATAGGAACATCATGACCACGATGGGAAAGGATTGCAGTCTACGAACATTTTGGGAACTGTTTATTCTCTACATCATACTTAGAAACTCAATTTAGCATACTACAAAACATAATTTTTACTGGTCCACACTGCGGAATAGTGACCATTGTCTGCAGCTGATAACAACAGAAAGAACAAACCTCCAAATTCACAGGTGCAGGTAAAAGGAGTGGAATGACTTATAGGCTACCATCCTGGAAAAGAAGTAATGTTCCACCTTAGTGTAACTTCTACTCGTGGACGAGCGGCCTAAGTGTGTGTGTGTGTGAGGAGAGAGAGAGAGAGAGATTACCAAAATCTATTGTAGCACCACAGAAAGAACATATTATTTTGACAATATTACCCTTACTAATAGTCATTAGTTATTAATTTCTGAATTTAAATCTACACCGTTAGATCCAACTAATGACCATTAGTTGTGTAAAAATAATTGCCATTATTTTGGACCAGAAAACTCCTCAAGAATTGCATAATAATGAGTTTCTGTTTTCCCATATGTGAAGAGGTTTAGGGTGTGTTTAGTACAGCTTATGGATCAGCTTATGAGGCAGCTTATGTTACCATAAGCCATAAGCTGTACCAAATAGGTTGAAGACATAAGCAGCTTATTACCAAACAAACCATAAGCAGCTTTTCTTTTTGTACTAGAGAGGCAAAGCAACCAAAACCTTGCTTTTCCAGCTTATGCACTCATTTCACCTCATAAGCCATTTTGATAAGCTATTTACCAAACGGTTTGACTGTTTATGCAACAATAAGCTGGATAAGCTATATAAGCAATTTTGACGATAAACTGAATCATAAGCGATAAGCTATATAAGCATAAGCTCTACCAAACACACCCTTACAAATCAAGTTGCCTTCTGCAAAAAGAATATGAATCGTAGGGCATGTGCCTACATAGAGATCAGGACACAATTGATAAAATCATTATAAGCCAATGGCACAAGATTTTAATTTTCCCGATGGTGGATACAGGATTCAAGTTTAAGCCAATGGCACTGACAGGATTGTAATTTCCTCGATGGTGGATACAGGATTTAATTTTAAGCCAATGGCACTGAACAGATTTTGCATTGAGTTTCTGCTTTACAAATCAAGTTGCCTTCCATGCATAAAACAAGAACATAAATCGTAGGGCATGTTGTGAATACATGGAGGTCAGGACGATTGATAAAAATCATTGTTTAAAAATGAAATATCAAATTGCATAACATAGTTTTGTGCCCTGTTGTGACCGGCGGGATGTATACGTGGTGCAATGCTGCGCATTGATAGGCGAATAACCTAGTCCAACTATTATCGAGATTCTTGTTCCACAAAAAAAAAACTAGTATTATTGAGATTCTTGAGGTCTCTGCAAGCAATCAAGATTGGATGAGCCGTCGTTGTACTCGATGACGTTCCGCGGACACGTGCATATGCAGAAACATCCCGTCAAACAATTAATGCATATGCCCCGGCCCTGTACTACCATCCGTTTGTTTGCTACCCATCGGCCTAGCTCGAGCTACACCTCGTACATGTCTGCGTCGAAGTCGATCTTGTTTTCTTTTTTCTGCAGAAAATAAAGCAGCGGCAAACACGCCGCCGGTTGGTAGAGTCGAAAGCAGTGGCGCCGCGCGTTTCGTCTCCGTGGGCGTGTGGCGGACACAAGTTGAAACGACAAAACGCACGTGGAAACCACGGTGGTAGGAGAAGACGTACCCGGCAAACCCACCACGAGCACGTGACTGATGCGCGGCTGGTTCGTTCCCTTTTCTGCAGGTTTCTCCCTGGTTTTGGCTCTCAAAACCGCAGCACGCTTTACTGCCTTCCGCCACGGGCCTTGGCAAGAATGAGGATGAAGCCACGCTGGTGCGCGAGTCCGCCGCCTACGAAACCTATAAGACTTTTAATATCGCGAGTCCTACCGGCAGCCCTGGCAGATTCGATGGCTTCGACGGTTGTGGCCCATCAAATTTTTTTTTCGTTTTTTAGAGGGAAAGCCCACCCAATTTCCCCGGTCAACGAAGCTCGTGGGCGAAACTGCTTATAAAATGGCGAGTCATTGAATCTTCCTCAGCCTATAAAATGGCCACGTCGGGAGCTTCCGTAGCATCACTCAGCCACCACCGTCCTGTGGCACAGCTTGGTTTCTGGCGATCAGTCCCATCTCCTCCATCGTCAAGAGGTGCCTTTTGGCTTATAGTCGTATATATATTTTGTATTTGGGCAACCGAACTTTGGTTACCAAACATTCGATGCATCCACAGCATAAGCATATACAGTCTCCCTTGGATTCTCTTCGCATAAGTATATGTATTTTGTGTTATTAGGATACTGTTTTAATTGAGCATGTGCCAAAAAGGAAACCTTTATGTGTTGAGGAATCTTCTTTTACTACAAAAAGTCGTCATTCTCACTTTACAATACATCTCGCTATATAACTTACTGTTCTAAATCCTTGTGCTTTTTTGTTAAGCTCAGCTTATCATTTATCATGTTCCCAGATAAAAGCTTCTCGAGCCAGTAGGAGTCCGTCAGGCCATGGGTAGTTCAACCACGAACAGCTTGGGCCAACCTTTCATTACTGCCAAGCGCACACACATTTTTGCCATCACCAAGGATGGTCGTCGTGCTCAGAGGAGTGGTGTGCAATTTCCATTGTCTCTAAGGACACACAACAACTGTCGAGGCCTGGCGTGCAGTGCTTCAAGGATGGCATCATCCGTCTTGTTGGATGGCTTGGATTCTGGAGCCCGTACTGAGTTAGTGGATAAATGTGGTGGTCTTGGGATCGCTGAATTCTTGAGGGGCAAGAACTTCTTCATTACCGGTGGGACTGGGTTCTTGGCCAAAGGTGACACCTCCTAGCTCACCATTCTTGATCTTTGTCCATTTTGTTCGTTTCCAATATAGTTTGGTTGTTTCCTTTCTGCTATTCTCTGGGTGCAGTCCTTATCGAGAAGATTTTGAGGACTGATCCTGATGTCGGTAAGATATATGTAATGGTGAAGACCAAGGACAACGAAACAGCACAGAAGAGGTTGCAAACTGAGGTATCATGGATGTCTGTTGTTTGGTACTGCACGCGTGCCAGATAAATATTTTGTTAGTAATCGTGTCCATACTTTCTGGTTGCAATCTGTAGGTAATTGATACAGAGCTCTTCAAGTGCTTACGCAAAATCCACGGTAAAGACTACCACGACTTTGTCGCAAGAAAGCTAATTCCAGTCACCGGTAACATCTGCGAGGCCAACCTTGGCATTGAGCGTGGGCTTGCCAACGAAATCGCGGAGGTTGTGGATGTCATTGTGCATGCAGCGGGTAACACAAACTTCCATGAGAGGTTTGTGAATTACACTTATTAATTGGACGCATTATTGATGCTTCGTTACGGCCACTGAGGCCAGTCTCAATGGGAGTGTCATGGTAGTGTCATAGCATTAAATTTGCTGACATGACATGAGAGAGAAGAGGGAGAGTGTCATGGTATGAGAGATGAGTGTCATCACCATGACCCTCCACTGGCACGGTTCTTAAAAATTCTTTTTGGTAACTGTGTGATGACACTCTCCACTGAGACTGGCCTGAGTTGAACTCTTTCATTATTGTAGGTACGATGTTGCAGTGGATATCAACACCCTAGGCCCATTGAGGATCATGAATTTCGCACAGAGCTTCCGAAGGTTGAAGCTGTTCTTACATGTGTCAACAGGTCCGAGATTGCCAAAAATGTTATTGTGTCATTAAACTTTGATTTGTATCAATCCAGTTTCAACATTTCATAAGAAACACATTTTCATCGTTAAGAGGATAACATCTTGTATGTATGTAATCTTGCCGTCTACGCTTTCCTAACACAGCATATACAAATGGAATGAGGCGAGGTGTGGTGCTAGAAAAGCCGTTTCGCCTGGGTGACACAATAGCAAATGAGTTAAGGACACTGGATTCTTCAGATCATGATAACACCATGTTAGATATTGAGACAGAGATGAAGCTGGCCTTCGATTTTAGAAGTCGAGCTGATGATTGCCCTTCTTCGTACAAAGATTCGAAAGCTACAGGTCTACGGAGGTACAAATTTCTACCTACAACACTCATCTCGTCAAGGTACAACAAAATAAAATTAACTTTGGTAAAAGGAAAAAAAATTAGGCCATTTTGAGGATGGCTAAGTGATAACCATAGAATGAAGTTACCATAGAAACTAGCAAAATCATGGTTTTACTTTAAGTATTGGTGTGTCATTTGATATGTTTCTTGACATTGATAGGGCAAAACTACATGGCTGGAAAGATACTTATACGTTCACCAAGGCCATGGGGGAGATGTTCATTAACTGCTTCCGAGGTGAGATACCTGTGGTCATGATAAGGCCGAGCATTATTGAGAGCACACTGAGGGAACCCTTTCCGGGTTGGATAGAAGGGATAAGGTCAGTGATTGAGACCTCAGTCCCACCCTACAGAGGTTGATTTATCAGACCGAATACCCCTAGTGTATCTTGATTTGTCACTTAATATAAAAAAAATTAATACAGGATGGTAGATCCGGTTATCCTGCAGTACGGAAAAGGACAGATGAGAAGCTTCCTTGGCAATCCTCACAACATCGTGGATTTTGTAAGATTACGCACTTCATTCAGCAAGACTACTCATCTGTGCAAGTTGCATCTCCCATCTAATAACTATGATAATTGGTGTGAAGATTCCGGCAGATATGGTGGTCAACGCAATGTTGGCGTCGATGGCTAAGCACGGCGGAGAACAGGCTGCAGCAGCAGGGATGCACGTCTACCACATCTCGTCATCAACAGTGAACCCGCTGCTGTTTGAGGACATGTTCCAATTCTTCTACCAGCATTTCACACGGTCACCGTTCATCGATGCAGCTGGAGAGCCCATCCGGGTGAAGCCAATACAGTTTTGTGACAACATGGAGCATTATATCAGAAACGTGGAGATGGAGACATGCACGCTGTTGCAAGGCAGACAGGGGGCGACAGCTTCCGAGGAACTCTTGCACAGAGCAAGGGAGAAAATAGCCAAGTATATAATCTACCTGGGCAGGATCTACGAGCCCTACACCTTCTATGATGGAACATTCGCGAACACAAACACAGAGGCTCTCCTTGCGGAAATGTCGGCGGAGGAGCGGGCGATGTTCCATTTTGACGTGCGAAGCCTAGACTGGATGGACTACTTCACCAACGTGCACATCCCAGGATTCAAGCAGCATGTCTTAAGAGGGTCACACGTTTGATGCTAAATATAGTTGAATCGTAAACTGGTAATAGCCTCTCTGTTTTCATATACCGCTCTTGATTTGAATTTGTACTTATTATAATAGCCCTTTTAGGAAATACTCATGTTAATGAAAAATTACATTAGTTTGTGTCTATGTACAATCAATCTATGGCGGATGAAACTTTTATCCTTTTTCCCCGAATTATAAGAATATATCTACAGGGTATTTGGACCTAAACTCAACGTGTATGTCGCTTTCTCGAATTCTTCTACCCAAGGAAATTTTCAGAAATGATTTTTGAGCTCAGGAAATGCATGAACTTTATTTTTCATTTTCAAAGAAAGGCACAAATGGAAAATGATATGTGATTATGGCAATAAAATAAATGATTCTGCGATACCACAGTCCAATGTATGCATGACATGTGGCGAATTGAGATGCTGAAACATGGTGCGTCATGATGTAGACGTGTGGTCCAATGGAAGCCCACCACATGGGTCAATGGGAGCACAACGCGTGGGTCCATGGGAGCGCAACATATGGTCTAATGGAAGCGCGACACGTGGTCCAATGAAAGCCTGCCACGTCGTCCAATGAGAGCCGGACACGTGGGCAAATCAGAGCCAGCAAATTGGACCGATCAGAGCCTGACACGTGGTCCAATACGAACCAGACACGTGGTCCAATCAGAGCCAAACACATGGGCCAATCAGAGTCGAACAGGTGGTCCAGTGAGAGCCGGACACGTGGTCCTATGAGAACCAAACACCTGGTTCATTGAAAGCCTAACACATGCTTCAATGAGAACCAGACACGTGGCCTGCCACGTCGTTCTGCCTTGTCATCTGCATGCATAACCATCGCCATGTCATCAGCCATGTCATTTGCCTTGTCATCTGCTAGCGTGAGCAGAGCCACGTATGATTGCTATGTCAGCCAGCATGACCAGCCACATCGCCAAATGAGTTCTGTGATGCGGGCCTTGTCGAGTCTTTATCTCGGCACTAATACTACCTAGTCCCTCCCGAGCGTAGAATTTGATGGTGCAACACAAGAACACATAGGGATTTTAGACAGATTCAGGCCCCTCAATCGAGAGTAATACCATACGTCCTGTATGTATTTATTGCCTTTAGCATATTACCAATTGCGTATTATCCGGATAGTTTTTGAGGGATCTCTTCTCCGCCTTATATATCCAGGGAGATAGGTTACATGCAGAGTCCTAGTTGGTTACAATATTTTCATACTAGAAAACTCTATCTCTAAGCTTCCTTATTGATTCAGAGTCCTAATCAACTAATCTTGCTCCTTTACTTAAAAGATCACGCCACATTACGTCGGTCTTGTTGTCCGCTTTTGTTTCCATACCGCTTTTGTTTCCTTATTATCTTGTATCGGTCGGATACCACCCTGTGGGCCCTCTCGATCGGTCTTATGTCTTCAATTATGCCACCATATTCTTGATAATTCATTCCTTTGATCAATACATACCCGTAAGGTAAATATACGACAGGTCTCTTTCGTCATAAAACACACTACATCTGTGACGAAGTTCACAATGAATCAATACCGATGCTCTGTTTTTGACGAATTCAAATTGGTCACTTTTACAAAACCTTCCCTGTGACGAATATTGGCTCTACCGTGACGAAAATGAAATATATAAGTGCCGCGTTTTCTACATTGTGGCAGACCCGTCTCACCGCAGGAAAGCCACGCCCACTGCCGCTGGGGCACATCCCTTTTGTCGCGCTCGTAGCCACCTCCATCTCGGCCAGGCAGTGCTGCCACCTCGACGCCTCCTTATGGGTCGACCGCGCCGCTCACACGTCCCTAGGCCCGTTCGTGATGGGGGTGTCGTGGGCCGGGGCGCAGATGTGAGGGCGGCACCGGGGCGTGGGGGCATCGTGGGAGGCCGGGTCAGTGTCGTAGCCGGGGTGGGAGGCGTCGGGGAGCGAATGCGGGTGGCGGCGCGGTGGGCAGGCGGACGGTGGCGGCGTTGCTGTGGCGCGGGAGCCGTCGGTGCTGGCTGGGAACGAGATGGGATCAAAATTTTTTTACTTTGACTGATGGGACCCACACGATGTAGGGTCTTGGATCCAGTTCACTGCTGGAGTTGAGCTCAAGTTTTGGGCTCTCATTTTTGTATTCTGGCCTGCAAAACGGAAGTAGGGGTTTTGTTTCGATGTCTATTACTCGAGATGCTCTTCCTACCAGGTGCATTGATCCGCCGTCCTGCTCGGGCGGTGGCAAGGAGGAAGTACAAACGCATAGAAAATGGTAGATATTTTGTGAAAATCAGAGGAAGCCTGTTATCCGAATGAAGCACCTGTACGAGTCCGAACAAGTTATGGTTTTTTCCATTACATTCATTAAAACGTTTACCGAATCGAATATGTACACAATACGAGTTGGAGGTGAAAAAATTCCGGATGTCCGAATCGGAACTAGCTAGCGGCAACGCCGGAGTTCCCTCGTTCCATATAAACTTGGCGACGGCTCGCAGCTATTATCCGTCATCGGCCGCAAATCAACCAGAGTCCGCAGAGCACAGGACGCTCCAATCTTTTCGGGAAACCAGTTCACCACGCCGTCGCCATGTCGACTGCCAAGATGGAAGCTGACGTCGACGCTACTGCGAAGCGTGTGCGTGCCGCCACATCAGGGGAGCAGACACTGATTGCCATCCATGTCGCGGCCATCTGCAACATGATCGAGCTGCATCGGGACGCCGAGACATCACCGACCTCCAGCCAGGTCGCTATCATCTCCGCCATGATCGACGACGTCGCTGCCAGCACCACTGCCACCGCGGCTGAGAGGAAGCCGGCCTCCGCCGGAGGAAAAAGAGAAGTAAGCGGCGCATGATCAGCGCCGGCTCGTACGAGGAGGACTGCTGGCTCGGCGAAGGCGGATTCGGCGTCGTGGTGAGGGCGCGCCACCGCGCCACGGGCCAGGCCGTCGCCGTGAAGTTCCTCCGCTCCGTGAGCGCCGACAGCACCCGCACGCTCCTGCGCGAGGCATGCTTCATGGCGGCCTGCGGGGGCCACCCTCTCTCGTCGGATTCCATGGCCTCGCGCGCGCCGCTCCCACCGGCTACTCCATCGTCATGGAATACGTGGGATTCAAGAACCTTGCAGACGTTATGGACGAGCGCGGCTGCCCGTTCCCGGAGGCGGAGGTCCGAGCCATGATGCGGCAGCTCCTGGACGGGGCCTCGGTGATGCACGGGCGCGGCATCGTCCACCGGGACATCAAGACCGAGAACATCCTCGTCGCAGACAACGGCGGCGCCGTCAAGATCGGGGACATGGAGGCGGCCAAATCCACGTACGAGAAAAAGGTTCCCTTCATTAGAGCCGGAACGAACGGGTACATGGCACCGGAGATGCTGCTGTGGAACGCGAGCCACGACGCCGCCGTGGACGCGTGGTCGCTCGGCTGCGTCATGGCCGAGCTCCTCCACGGGAACATGATGCCGTTCGTCGGGAGGAACGACACTGACCAGCTCTACAAGATCTTCGACGTGCTCGGCGTGCCGGGGAAGAAGGCGTGGCGGGCCATCAAGGCGCACGAGGAGCTCGACGAATTGGTGCAGCAGTGGCGGGCGCGGCAGCGCCGGCTGGGCCACCGCAACCGGCTGCGCGACATGTTCCCGGAGAAGACGCTGTCCCGGGACGGGTTCGAGGTCTTGAAAGGCCTTCTAACCACGGATCCCAAGAAGCGCCTCACCGCAGCTGCCGCTCTCCGGTGCCCGTGGTTCGCTGACAAGAACGATCCTCCTCCTATCCCGCCGGAAGCTGTTGAAGATTCCAAGGTTGTTGGCGGCGCCGCCACCAAGTCGTGGTCACTAGTGTGTTGGGAGACGGCCGTGTCGTTTGCTGGGCGTGCGCTGGACTTGTTTAGGCCAAAGGGATTATTCCTCAAGTGAATGCTAGGATGCTGTATTTTTACATGTAATAATGTATTTCTAAGCGATTTTGTATTCAAGACGCTCTAAATTCTCATCAGAATATTATAATATGAATATATAGGGTTAATTAACTGCAAAATCATCAAATAATATATGTCATCCTAAGTTCGAAATTCACACCCATAAAATAAAGTCTTCTTGTTTGCAATATGCATGGAGGCACAAGTGTTCAGGGCTCTTCTCCAGTTCGTCTACACCGACGCCTTGCCGGAGAGAGGAGGAACCCGTAATCTGCCAGCATTTATTCGTCGCGGGGCATGGATATAGGCTGAAGCTGTTGTGCGAGGACAGGCTGCGCAGGAGCGTCGACGTTGCCTCTGTGTCTAACACCCTGGCCTTGGCCGAGCAGTATTGCTGCCATGAGCTCAGGAAGACGTGCATGAGGTTCCTCCAGTCCCCGGAAGCTCTCAACGCCGTATTGGCAATGGAAACCGATGACTTTGAAGGTTTATGTCGAAGCTACCCTTCTGTTTTCAAGGAGCTCTTTTTTAATAAGACCACTAAATAAACGTTGATCAAGTAGATGACATTTTCGATCATGTGTGATGTTGATGATATATTAACTTTAGTGGTTGGTGATTGTGTATTGCCATCTAAGTTGCACAGAATGGAACGACAAGTTCTTTCTCAAGATTGAAAAATTTTATTTTGTTAATGATGCGTTGAGTTTCCTACAAATTAATTTGGAACACAGGAGTACATGGCCACATCTTAATAATAGATACTGATCAGGTTCGGTTCGGATGTCAGCACGATTCCTTCTCGCGCCTCTATTCCTATTCAGACTTGATTCCTTTCGCCACTGTAATCTCGCCCTGTCCATATGGGGTCCGTCGGATTCTACAAATTTAACTCGTATCATGTAACCAATCGTAGATAGAAGAAATATATAGAAACGTTATTAAAGCTGCCCCGCGTCACCAGGTTGTTTTTGTTTCGGCCAAGTCGTGGAAAAAACAAAACACTTGGGGGAAAAGTCAACCGTCATGGCGCCTCCAGCATCCCCAGTCGCTGCAACCGAGGAGACGCGCTCGGCGATCGTTATCAGAAACGTGACCGGGAACCACCTTCTCGACATCGAGGGATACTCGAGGATCAAAGAGCTATTGCCCAAGGGCGACTACATGGACTCTCACCCTTTCAGAATTGGTGGCTGCCTCTGGCGCATCCGGTACTACCCCAATGGTGAAAGCTCAGAGGACAGTGCCGGGTTCGTTTCAGTCTTCCTCTTTCTCGACGATGGCGGAAGCACCAATCATGTGAAGGCACATGTCACGTATAATTTGCTCGATGAGGCCGGAGAACCTGTGTCGTGGCACGTCATAAACGGGCTACATGAATACCATGACAAAGGTTCCTTGGGATACGCGCAATTCATTGAGAGGGAGGTCATAGAGAACTCTGATCTTCTCAAGAACGACCGCCTCACAATCAAGTGCAGTATCACACTGGAGAGGCTTTGCGTGGAGGATAAGACAGTTGTGCCTATTAGAGATATAGAAGGTTTAGATATCTATCTGTAATTGAAGCAATCTGGATCTCATGTAATCTTCTGTGCTTGCCTTGTAAGCCACATTGGGGGCGTTTCACAACACTATAAACACGTAACCTCTGGCCTCTATAGTGGTAAGACGCTTGACCAAAGTCACGTGATCTCTTTCATGGTAATCGAGCCTCTTCTCCTCAAAAATATCGCATCTACCATGGCCTCCAGCTCAACCTCGTCCACCAATCCACTGTTTGGGCACATTATCTCAGAAAAGTTGTTGAAGAACAATCACGTGCTATGGAAGGTCGGCGCAGGTGCTCCTCATCATCCGTGGTGTACGACTTGAGGCCTAACTCAACGGCACTGCGCAAGCTCCACCAGTGGAGGTGGAGATCGTTGAGAAGGTGGATGGAAAGGAGACAAAGATCTTCAACCCAGCCTATGAGGCATGGGTCACAATGGACCAACAGGTTCTCGACTTCTTATAGTCGTCCCCGACAAAGGAAGCCCTACAACAAGTCATAACAAGCTCTACTGCGGCTCTGGTGTGGAAAGCTATTGAACATACCTATGGATCTCACATTCTAGCGCGCTCGGTGAATACACGTATTGCTCTAGCCACCACCCAAAAGGGAAACATGAGCATTAAAGAGTATGTCACATGGATACGCACCCTCGGTGATGAGATGGATGCAGCTAGAATAGCTCTTGATGATGAAGAATTGGTGTCATACATCCCGGCTAGACTCGATCACGAATACAACCCTGTTGTTCCCTCCATCCTTGCCAGGGTGGAACCTATCAAGGTAGGAGAGTTGCTCTCACACCTCCTTGCCATTGAACATCGGCTGGATCTTCTCCTAGCTCAGCGCACGACCAACGTGGCAAGCCGTGGCCGGGGCACGCCAGTCCAACTCAGGCCGTGCTCCTCGAGCAGCAGCGTGGCCACGGTCCTCCCCAACAGCAGCAACACCGCATGAGAGGGAGCTCCTAGAGAACTCTGATCTTCTCAAGAATGATCGCCTCACGATCAAGTGCGGTATCACACTCGGAGAGGCTTTGCTCGGAGGATAGGACAATTGTGCCTCCGTCAATTGATTCAACCGTCTGCTCTGCATCGGCACCTTGACCAATTTCTAATTACCAAGGAGGGAGTTGATCCCATTTTTTATAGGGGGAGGGACACCCTAAATCGGTGGTGTCAAAGAGCAAATGGGTCAGGTCTTGTCCGAGCGGATGAGATTGCCTTAGGGAGGCGGTTACCAAGATCGGTAACTGCCCTCCCAAGGTCATCTTGGCCTTAGTGAAGTTGGCCGGGCGGCCTAGCAGGTCGACCGGTCCGGGGAGAGCTCCCGGTGGCCGTTCGTTCCGTCGTCTTTGTTCCGACGGCAATGATTTTTCCCATGAGGCGGTGTCTTCACATCCTTAGGTTCTTATCACGAATAGGTCGACATTGTCGGTCGACCCGTTGATTTCCAGCCCATTTGGAGAAGTTGGGCAAGTTGACCGGCCTAGGGGGCTGAGCAGCAAATCTCCTGGAGGCCTGGCTGCCACATCGGGTGGGTGGCAGCCCGGGCCAAGCGACACAAAGATCCGAGTGGCGGGCACCGGCTAGTGGGGACCGGGCGACACACTTGGCACGCCCGGCACACCTAGGTTGGTGCCCGGGTGCCTGGGTCACCGGTAGTGGCGAGTGATCGCCTGTCTTGCATCTTTTCTATGCTTTTCAATGCATTTCGCTATTATTCCCGGCACTTACAACTTCATCCAAAAATCGTGGAACATTTATTAGTATTTAAAATTTTTGTGCAGCTTTTGCGATGTACCTTGCATTTCCTTCTATATTGGTGGCCCAAACTATCATTTAACGGCCGCCAACATTCTCCATCAATGATGGTGCTTTCGTCTTGCTACCACAACAAAGAAATGACATTCTCCATTTCTCCATATCGATGATCCATATCGATGATCTTGCCGCCAGCCTCATCTTCGATTAGGTCTCCGGAGAAACATTCAATCTAATTAAACTACTAGACTAAGAGGAGTGTGAATCCCCACTTCCCATAGCTATAGTTCTTCCTAAGCTCGTGAGTGATAAGGTTGACATAATCCTTGTTCTCGGTGTGTAGCCTTTCTTCCTCATTGCTGCACTTTGCTATGAGCTCGGTTAGACTCCACTTCTTATCACTCACATTATAGTTAATCTTGAAGTTTTCAAACACATTAGGGAGAGAGGCCATGATATAGTGGACTTGGTAATCTTCAGGAAGAGGCATTTCAAGGTCTCTCAACTGATTTGCAACATCAATTAGCTTCATGATTTGCTCCCTCACACTCCCCCGACCATTATACTTGGAGGTCATCATCCTGGTCATCGAGTGTTAGTCGGTGCCTTAGTGGAACCTTTAAAGTGCTCCTCAACTTTAGCCAAGAACTGCTTGGCATTCTCGGGGTTCTTGGGGAGAGCACCTCCGATCTCTAAGTTGATAGTATGTTGCATTATCATCGAGTGCAACTCTATCCGATTCATCCCAAGTGACCTTCTCTTTATTGTAAGCAAGGGTGCGCTCAGCTAGGGTGTTGTCATTATCACCAATAGCTACTGGCTCAACCGGCTTCTCAGCTCGAATGGAGTGATCTTTACTCATGATGGCAAGGATGAGTTGTATGTCACCCTTCCACTTCAGGAAGTTCGTCCCTCCAAGCCTTTCTACCTTGTCCAGGTAGCTCGGGATGTAGGAGGGCATCATCACTGGAATTTACATAAAAAGGAGATATTATTAGTGATGACAATCATAATAAAAGGAGTAAAGCATGTAACTAATCTACGTTGGCTTGATTAATAACATGCAACATAATTAAACAATTAATTTCGAGTCACCGTTGGGTAGAAACGAAATAAGCATAATTAATGGGCAAAGCACATAAATAAAGTCAACTTTGGTCGGGAATTATTCGTATGCATCAAAATTGTCCCAAAACAACAATAAAACATCTCTGAATAAACTTCTTGTTGGTTCCATTTATTCAGAGACATCATCAGAAAAATTTCTAGCAATTTAACGCAATTTTCTAGCATTTATTCAATTTATAGCATGAAAATTACGAATATTAACAATAAGCAGAAATCTAAAAATTAAAACTGTCAATAAACTTTACTTGGCCAAGACAACCCAGGAAGGCAGGCCGCATTCGACCCGGCCCATTTATGGTGTTGCACACACCCACATGCGCCATAAGCCCAACAAGCCCTAATCAGCAAGCAGGCCTGGCCTTGGAGCGATCCTCGTCCGTTCATGCCCAATGGATGGCTCGGATCGGGCAACAGGAGTTTAATTAAAAGACCAAAAATATTGGACCCTAGGCAAACCATACCCTCATTCCTTCTCCTCCCTTCTCTCTGCTGCGCCACACGAGTGCCAACGCCGGCTGTCACAGCCACGGCGCGGCGACCGGGGGAACCGAGGCAAGCGAGGCGGCAGCGTCCGGCGCGGCCCTGCGCCGGCGTGTGCAGCTCGTGATGCGGCGCGCGGTGACGTGATGGCGTCTAGGCGCGCTCAAGGCGGGCGGTGGTGCGCGCGGCGCGGCGTGATGCGGCACACGGCGAGGCGAGGCTCCCGCGCCCGCGGGGCGCTCGTGCACACAGCGAGTGATGCGGAGGGAGGCGGTGCGTGCGGTGTGGCGTGATGCGGTGCGTCCGGAGCGGCGCGATGCGGCGGCGACCCGGACATGATGCGGCCGCGGTGTGGTGCGGGCACGGCACAACCGTGCCATGTGGATCCCCACAACCCGAGGAGTGAGCTCAAAGGTAGGTCTCACTTTTCCTATCCGTTTCGAGATCTAGGGTTTCGGTTTTCATCATGCACTTGGGGATTTTATTCCTGTGATTTGAGTAATGGCATAAACAGAATGAAAAATCCCCTCTACCCGTAGCTAAAAAAATTGACCGTAGTGGCGGGTATCCGAGATCCAGAAACCCTACCCGCCGCTACGGTCAAAATAGCCAAACAAAAAAGCAGACCCTCATCGGGCCCACCACGCTTCATCGCCTCTCCGAGCGCCGCCGTCGAAGCCGGGAAGAGGGGGTCGGATCCGCCACCCCGCGCCGCGCCGCTGTCGAAGCCGGGAGGAGGGGACCGAATCCGTCACCATTCGCCGCGCCGTCGTCAAATCCGGGAGGAGGGGAACCGGATCCGCCGCCGCCACCCCGCGCCATCGTCGAAGATTATAGGAGGGGGGGGCAGATCCGCGGCTCCCATGCGCCACGTCACCGCCGCGAGGAGGGGCCTCGGATGCGCGACTCCCGTGCTCTGCGTCGCCGCCATGAGGAGGGGCCCATGGACATGGGGAGCACGGGAGGGGTCCCTTGGGCACGACCATGGGGAGTACGGGCGGCGGCGAGGTCGAGGCTCTCATCGGCGAGGGTGCGACGGCGCCGCGCCGCGGCGTGGAGGCGCGCTGGCCGGTGGCGGAGGAGGTGTGCGTGCAGGCGGTTGGTGGAGAGAGAGAGAGAGAGAGAGAGAGAGAGAGAGAGAGAGAGAGAGAGAGGTGGGGCGGCGGCTGAGGGTTGGGTTGGAGTGGGGGGTCATTTTATATTTCAATGCAGTTTGGGTTTTGGATGGTTTGGGCTGGGCTTTTGTTTACTGCGGGCCTCTTTATGGTCCGTCGCTACAAAGATTTGTAGCGGCGGGCCACATTACGGCCCATCGCTAAAAATCACGACAATTCTTTAACGACGGATGTCATTGCTCTGGCGCTGCTACGCTCTTTTTCATGCCGCAGCTATAGAGAGGATTTGTAGTAGTGAAAGAAGAACTGAACGAAAGACAATAGAGCCTGTTATGTGTGTGGCAAGAAAGAGCATCTTGCTAAAGATTGCCGCAAGGATAACAATGATGGACAGCTGTGTAGCTGCGGCCCGTTTTGCCTGGCGCAGCTACTATTATTTGGAGGCTGACTATAGTGCGTGATTCTTGAGTGGCAGTGGTAGGCACATTTTCCATACCTCCATGCATGATTAATTCCCTACTTCCAATCTTCCTTGCCTGGGAAGACCATGGAACATGAGATGTGGAAGACGATTGGAAAGACATTGTTCAGTTGCCGGAGCACACAAAGTGATCGCACGAGTCGATTGGAACTGTCAAATTTTCACGATAACAACGAAAATCAGATGGCATGAAGATCATTGCGGCCGCCGGCCGGCCTGCACGGCTGCAGGAACTGGATAACAACACCAAGATATATAGATAGAATACGACTCGACGACCACAGCGGTCGGCCGGCCGTATACTCCACGGCGCCTAATACGATCACCATCTCGTCGTTTACTTCCACTTGGATCAGACGTTCCCGTTTTCCTTTCGGGTTCGATCTGATTTTCCGAGTCGGTTCGCTCGATCGCTTTGTTCCGCTCCAGCAATAGTTGGTCTTTAAAAGAGACCAGAACCCTCCTCCAATATGAATCCCTTGCGGCCTGGATTTAACTTCTATTCGGCCGATCGATGTTCTCGAACTAGATTCCAGTGTCAAACGATAAAACTAAACAGAAAAAATCTCGCTTCCGCAGAAAAGAGAAAAATAAGAAATTCTCGCTTCTATCGGCCGCCATGGGGTCTGTGTGGTCGACGTGTATTGCCGGCACGCCCTCACGCTCTGCCATCGTTTGCGGCGGCTACTTGCCGATGTCCGGGTACCATCTGCTGGAAATCGAAGGGTACTCGCGCAGCAAGCATCTCCCACCTGGCCAGCTCATCGCGTCACACGCCTTCGACGCCGGGTTTTGCTCCTGGCACATGAGCTACTACCCCAACGGCAACGCCTCTAGCAACAACGAGTACATATCTGTCTTCCTCAACCTCCACGAGGCCACGCCCCAAACCGTGACGGCAAGAGCAAAGTTCAGTCTTATCGATCACGCGACAGGGGAACCGGAGCCGTCGCACGTCCACGACACAGGCAGGCAAGAGTTCACCGCCCAAGGATTTGGCTGTGCCGATTTCGTCGAACGGGCGTGGCTGGAGAAATCGACTTGTTTGAAGGACGACTGCTTCACAGTTAGGTGCGATGTCGTCGTTTACAAGCAGATCGAACACCACGCGGAATCGAGGCGGGCCGACGACGACTCACCATCGTCGTCAGCAACAACACAGGTTGTGGTGCCGCCGTCTAACCTGAACAGCCAAATTGCCGGTCTCCTCGGGGCAAAAGAAACCGCTGACGTCACGTTCCGTGTTGGAGGCGAGGTGTTCGTGGCGCACCGGTGCGTTCTCGCGGCGCGGTCGCCCGTCTTCAAGGCACAGCTCTTCAGCGCGATGAAAGAGAGCAGGCGCGCCACGGTGATACGCGTGGACGGCATGGAGGCAAATGTATTCGGAGATCTGCTCCGCTTCATTTACACCGACACGGTGCCGGACAAGGTTCCCGATACGACGCGGGAAGAAGAAATCGCAATGGCTCAGCACATGCTCGTCGCGGCAGACAGGTACGGCCTAGAGAGGCTCAAGCTAATCTGTGAAGATAAACTATGCAAACTCATGGACGTCAGCTCCGTGGCGACCATACTGGCCTTGGCTGAGCAGCACAGCTGCCATGGGCTTAAGAAGGCGTGCTTCCAGTTTCTCGGCTCCCCATCGACTCTGAGTAATGCAATGGCAACCGAGGGCTTTGACCATTTAGAGCGAAGCTGCCCCTCGGTTTTCAAGGAGCTATTCTCCAAGGTTGTTCATATGCACATCAACCGTGACGCAGAGAGCCGATCCTACTTCCTGTGGCGGATTCGGGTACTAGTGGTCCTATGCATAGTGCTATACTGGAAAGGAGGCAGTGTGCTTATCTCGTGTGTTTGTTTTTTCCTTGCATCATTTGTGCTGCAAATATGGACTCAGAAAACTAGACCCAGCACCTATGACCTGTCAGGGAAAAGCTATGACCTAACAATAGGTAATTAGTGAGAATTTGATGAGTGGCCAGTTGTTTTATGTTGAATATATGTTAGTCCTTCTAATTTATTGTTTTCTTTCATACACAGTTCCAAATGGTATTACTATGTCATCAAATTTTGTTGGTCTATTAGCATTTGCGTGCATCTTTTATCTTAAGTTCAGGCATTTGCACGCTGATTCAGGGTAACATGCCTACATCCAAAACATGCTGACATTGCGGTGGCTGTGTTTTATAAGCGATTAAACATGCATTGTGTTCCTGGACGTTTCATTTTGGGAATTTCTTCACGGCATTACCTTTCTCCTGCACTTTTCAGTTTGGAACTTCTTAAGATTTCGGGGCTCGTTATTGTGTTGTGTTGTGTGTAAGCACAAATTATAGGAAAAAATATTTTACTCTCCTAAACAATCCCAGTTGTCCTTCTAGCACTCCAAACAGAATTTGACTTAATTTTGTCCCTCCAACAATTCATACGAGCTTAAATTACCTCATATCCCGGTTTAGAACCCAGATTTGCTAACGTGGAGGTCAGTTTGAACTTTATCAATTGATTAATGAACCTGCCACCATGGACGCACAATGTGGACTTCGTCACCTACACCAAAATTTTTGCTTGAACCTTGGTGCATGATTTTCACATCCATTTAAAGATAGGAGAGAAGTTTGCAATACCTGTTAATTTACCTGCAGATAGGCCTTTTTGTGGTATAGTCCTATGAGCCACGAATATAAGACCACGCACCTATCACTCTCCATCTGCATTAATGTTTCTTTCCTGAAGCATAACCTTTAACGCACTTAACTGTTTTGAAGCCTACATCGAGAGAGATAGCCAAAAGTTGTTTCTTACAGTATTTCTCTTGCTAAGAAAGCCTTAAAAGATATATATATCCTTGTTAAGAGCAAATATTGTAGGCTTGGACATTTCTATTGCAAAACACCCCATTGGCATGTTGACTCTCATTGATAGTACATGCACAGCAAGTATGAAAAGTAGTAATTAGAAAAATGACATGATGTCTCTCCACCTGAACCCACCACATTCTTTCTATTATGAGATGTTTGATTTTTTTAGGCTGGTTCCCAATTGTGTTGGAGGCTCCTCTTTTTACGAAATATATATTAAATAACACTACAACAATCAAGGCCTGTAGCGGTGGGCCAAAACCCGCTATAGCGGCGGGTACTTTGGCCCGCCGTTACCGGTTCGTAGTTAAAAATAACATACAATAACGACGTAAAATCGTGGCCCGCCATAACAAATGAACATATTAACGGCGGGTGACATCTTCACCCGCCGCTACAGTTAACCCTAAAAAATAAAATGAAAAACATTCGGCCCACACAGGGCCCATGCTACCCGCGCAAGGCCCAACCCACCCGTTGCTTGGATCCGTGCCACTGCCGCTAGGAGCTGCCGGATCCCCCGGGAGGCCCCGCCGCCACCAAAAGGAAGATGCGGCTGGATCCGGTCCCTCGAGAGGCACCGTCGCCGGATCTAGCCCATCGGGTGCCACTCGTGACCGTCGGATCCGGTCGGGAGAATGAGAGGGCCACCGGGGACGAGGCCGAGACGGCCTCGCATGGTCCACCTACCGGGCACCGGTCGCCGGGAACCATGGAGGCGGCGGCGTCGTGCGTGCCCACGGTGGCGCGCCGCGGCCGTCGGGAGCCGTGGAGGTGGTGGTGGCACGCCGGCCGGAGCCAAGGCGGCGAGTGTCGCGCGGGCCCCGGTGGCGCACGGGTGGTGGGAAGGATGAGGAGAGAGAGAGAGAGAGAGAGAGAGAGAGAGAGAGAGAGAGAGAGAGAGGTGAGGGTGTTGGGGGCGGCGGCTAAATGCGTGGGGTGGGATGGGCGGCGGGTGACTGGATGGGGGTGGGTACTCTTAGGGTTTTTTACTTATAGATTTTTAGTGGGCCTTGTGATTGTAGCGGCGGCTCATATTGTGGACCGCTTTTAAAAAAACAATTTTTAAAGATGGGCCATGTTATAATCCGCCGTTAAAAATAGCCTTATTTATAAAGACGGCCCATAACTTCACCCGCCTCTATAAATCTATTTGTAAGGGCGGTTTTCAACATCATCCGCCGCCAAAAATCATCCAAAAACTGTAGCGGCAGGTCGCTTTTTCTCACGCCGCTACATGAGTCCGTACAACGCCGTTACAGGGCCTTTTTCTAGTAGTGTAATTATTAAAATATTTTATGTTTAAGGCTAAAAAGAAATAAAATTCATACCCTTTTCTATTGAAAATTATTTTAATAGCACATCTGACAGCTCATTATTCACTTGTAACAAAAAGCTGACTTCCAAATATAAAATCTATGATAAACTACTTAAATTACTTTATATTGCAGTCGTCTGAATTTAGAATCAATTGATTTGGGTAACCAACAGAAAGAGACCAATACATTATTATTGAACATCCTTCCGATATGTGGCTTGTTGGCTGGCCCGCCAAGCGCCCAAGAAGGATAACCTTTCCAACTTTTTGGAGGCCCAACATGGAGAGCCGGTGATGAGGGGAGAATGCCTCCAACCCAACCTCCGGATGGTGCACCGCCTACAAGCTACAAGAAGCTCAAGAAACGAGGAGAGCTAGATCGCCGGATGGTCCCCTCGGTCTCGACCACTCGATGGCTCCCCTCAACTTCCACTACGAGAGGATGATCTTGAGCTCGTCGTAGCCGCTAGGACAATCCTCTAGTGGTCGCAACTTGAGATCACGGAGCTGATCGTCTCGGGGCTGATTCAGGTGGTGGTAGGCATCCCAATTGCAGCATTGAAGGAAAACCCACCGATGACATTGTCGACCACCTTAGCTACCTCGCTGATAGCGTCCCTTTAGAAGATCTACCGTAGGCCGGGGGTATGGAAGCTTATCCATCTTTACCTCCTGGGATCACAGTTGATGACCTTGCACCCGGGTTCACGGCAAGCAAGATGTTGATTTTTCCTCCGTCGGCAAATAGCAGGACTACTCCAAGCGATGACCTCCACGAACACGATGGCCTTCCTCGTCGTTTACTTCTTCTTCCCAGTGCTAGGCCCCATGATCCAGCCGAAGCTCAGCCTAGCAACAAGAGTCAAGTTCATGCCGATGATCATCGAGGAAACGATTGCGGTTGTCGGCAGTCCATGCGTTGACCTCAAGGACGTATCTGGGAGCCATGAGTCTACTAATTTGGAATTGTAGAGGCATGGGCCGAGCCTTGACACTCCAACGTCAAGTCATCCGGCCCGACTTATCCAGGCAACTAAAACGTAGGTAATTTTCTATCCGAGACTCGCTCTACTAATCCTTCCAAATCTTGGTTAAGTAATCGTTTCCGATAATTGATGCTTGTATAATTCCATCGGAAGGCAACTACGGAGGGCTATGGCTTCTCCGGACTGATGAAGTAGACATAGAAGTAATGCGGTCAAGTAAATTTCTCTCTTTGGCTAGATGCATATTCAAAAGTATGAATTAGACTTTTAATCTAGTTTGTATATATGGTAATCCTCATCATCTAAGAACCCATAATATTTAGGATGATGTTGTTGCGTTTGTCCTGGCTAATCCTAATATGACAAGCTTTTGTATGGGTGACATGAATGATATCATGAATGCTAATGAAAATCCTGGTCCCCATCCGACCAATGCTTCTAGAATTCGGAACTTCCGTACTTATGTAAAAACTTGTGGTTTTATGGATAGATATCAATTGTGCCTACTTTTCAGCGTTTAGATAGATGTCTTGCTAATCTTGAGTGGTGTTCTAGATTTCCTAATGCTTCGGTTTATCACCCTCCAATGATTTATAGTGATCATGCCCCCATCCTCACCATCCTCAATCTCAAACCTTTCCAACCGAAAAGATCCTTTGAATTTGAGAATGTGACATCCCCTCCAGGACACCCGGGAATCGATACGGAGGGACACTCAACGAAGCGAGTTACAACAGAAACATATTCTCATACAAGCCAGAATATATATATCATGGTATAATACAACCAGGTTTTCGAAATACAAACATTCGTGCAGCGGAAACATAACCTTATTGAAGTTTAACATCCTATGAGTACACAACGGAAGCTTGTTCTATTATACAACTCAAAAGACTTCAAACGAAACAACGTGATGCACCGAGCCCTTCGCACATCACGGCCCTCTCTCTTCACGGCGTGGGAATACGTTCCCACCGAAGGGAACCTCCCTCCGGATATTGCTCCTCTTCGGGAAAACTGCCATACAAGTCGTGGTAGTACGACTCGTTCCCTGAAAGGTAACGAACAAACCCCGAGTATTCTAATACTCGAGCAAGACTGACCCGTCAACATGGCACGCTAAGGCCGACGCCTAATATGCAAAGGCTTTTTGGCTGTGGGGTTTACTCCTTTGCGAAAAACAGCATTAAAGGGTGGATCCTTACTTTCGGTATTTTAGCTCACATTATGTTCATTAGCCTTGATGTTTGCAACCTATCACTATTGCAACCAAGTTCTCAATCAAGATAAAACAGATCTTAATCCTTCCATCTCTCATCTTCATCTTCCATAAAATTTACTACGATGTGACGAGCTAAACAAGCGGTACTCATTACGAGAGGGACAGCGATTCGAATCGATTTATACCAGCTGGCAAAACCCGACTACACGACGTATACGCATCTCACCGATCGTATACGACAACCTTTCCCGCTAGCACCTGACAGCAGACTAGCCATTTCCAACTCCCCGGGAGTATGGCGAAGCCACGACTTTCCTCGTGGTCGACCCATCTCCCTCCCGTGAGACTATCCTCCCACTAACAGCCGGCAAAGAGAGCCGGCTACGCTACATCTCCGGGGCGATAGGGTACATCAGCTTGCTGGACCCATGATACCAGCATGTAGTACGGTACGTTCAAACTTGTTCAACTAAGCCGACAATGGTACGGTCCTTGACCGACACGGACGGGGCTACCACCTTGCAAGACCTCATCTCCGTCTTGCCCTTTCTCCTACGGGGCCCGTCCGGTCTCAACTTCATTAACACTCTCTTCATCTTTAGTGTCAACACAAAAACACTTAAAGCCTCCATGCTTTAAGTACCCTAACCATCTACCGTTGTCACTATGAATTAAGCTTAGCCTCTATTGAGCTACCTGTACCAAGTATAGAATAAACAGACGGAAACCTACCATAATGCATCTAGGGTGTCAACCATTCTCTAACACCTAATGCACAAACATAACCGTACTATGTGATAAAATAAAATATTTAAAAACATAGGTAGGATGCACCAGGGGCTTGTCTTGAGTCTATTCGAAGTTAGCTTCCTCGACGGACTGGGTCGACGTCGAGATTCTCGACTCCTGGTTCGCCCTCGGGTGGAACCTCGATCACTTAGAACCTAGTCGACCAGACAATACGTCGCGAATCACAATCATGTATGCATGAATGCTCATGATGGAAGTATGCAAGGATTCATGGATTACGTCCAATAAGCAATAATTAACAATAAATGCTTAATCACCTTAGTTACTTAATAAATCGGGGATAAGTATGTTCATTAAGCATTAATTAATAATTAATTATGCTGATTAATAAGTGTTTAAGCAAGATTATTATTAATTAATTTCACTAATTACTTAAGTTTAATAATTAATAAAATATTTTGATTTATTAGGCAATAAATAAATAATTACTTTAAGTGATTAAAGGTTAATGGATTGTGATCACATAAAATAATACGAGTTTAAGTTTAAATTTGGAAAAAATAAATTTCATCATTAATTTCGTCTGCAAGTATCTCCTTTATCAAATAAAATTATTTTTCATAATTAAACATTTTGTTTACATAAAATAATAGCCTTTCTCTAATCAGAGAAAGTGATTAACTACTAATTATAAAATAAATTTACTCAAAATAAATATTTTATTTCACAAATAATTAGATCTCATTTTTCCGAGTCTAACAAAGTTGGTTTGGCATTTTTCCGATTTTTAACGAATTTTCTATGAATTTTGGAAATTTAAATTCGATTCCGTGCCACACGGAGGGCCACGGGGTTGGCCACACCCGATCCCGCGTAGCCACACGCGATCCCGCGCGTGTGGCCCGCGGTGTGGCGCCACCGTGGCGGCGGGACACGGCGGCGCAACGGCCGGAGACGGCGGGCCTGGACTAAAGCTCGCCGCGGACGGTCCTACGGACTCTACTCGATGTGGCGAATCCTTTGGTGGAGATGCGCGCACATGAGCTCGGCCAGGAACTAAGCAACGGCGAGAGGCGACCATGGCGGAAGCTCCGGCCATGGCGCGAGCTCGCCCTACTGGATGAAAATTGGGGAAAACGAGTCGGGAGCTTCTACGGAGCATGCGCAAGCTCGTCCGAGTGCTCTAGCGAGCATGAGCATAGCCGGGAAGGGTAGCTCACCGTGAGAGTCGCGGACAACGGCGGCGGAGCTGCGGAAGAATGACGATTGCTAGACTTCTGTGGAACAAAGTCGACGATGAGCGACCGGGAATAGAGAGTAACGAGTTGCGCACCCGCAAGCACAAAAAACAGGACGAAAGGCTCACCGGAGGGTGTGAATTCGGGGTTGCGGCGGAGGAGCACGGTCGGGAGCTCGGGGAAGAAGACGGTTCGATTCTCCGGATTCGGGGAGTTTGGGGACGAGCGACGGCTCGGAAGTAGCGAGAGGGTTCCGGCGGAGCTTGCGGTGGGTTTGGCTCGGACGAAGAGTCACCGGAGCGGCCCGGCGGCGGTGCTCCGGAGGGGCGGGGTGGCGGTGAGGTGTGGAGTGAAATGAGGGAAAGGGAAAGAGAAGAGAGGGCCGGCGGGGTCTTTATCTTCGCCGAGGCGGCAACGGAGCAAGCAGCTGCGTGTTGCGAAGCTCTGCGTGGCGGGGTGGCGCGACGGTCGGCCAGGGGGCGGTGCGGAGCGCGGGCGGCGGTGAGACGCGGGAGAGGGGAGAGAGGAAGAAGAGGCTAGCGCCTGGGCCTGGCTTGGCCATTTTACAAAAAACCCCTAACCTTTCACGTAATTAAAAAGGGGCCTTCGGTGCTCCAAAAATTTCGCGAAAAATCAGGGATGTTAGTGAAAGTATTTTAGGCATTTTTCCTATTAAGTCCAGGGTAAAACACCAAATCATTTTTGGATTAAAAATTCATAGCTAAATTACTAAAAGGGACTTTGTTTATTTCTTGTAAATATTTTCATAAATGAAAATCTTTTCAGGACATTTTCATAAATCTTTATTTGTGATAATTAAGCTATAGAAAATGTTAAACATGAATTTTCTTCTCATTTTCTTTCTTTTTAGCACTTCCTTTCTTCTTTATTTCATTTGTTATTTTATGTGCTTATTATTAACACCAATGTGATATCTTCACAAATGCAACAATGTGATGACATGCTCATGATGACATGAAATGCATTATTTTCCGAGAGTTGTTACTGAGAACTGGTGGCTGCAAGATAAAGACTATACTTCCATAACCAAAACCAATTGGAATTCCCACACCGACCAACCCTTTCACATCAAAACCAAACTCCTTGTTAAAGACCTAGTAACTTGGCAAAAAAGCAAACCTTTCCTGAAAAAGCAGCTAGACCCAATAGAGGAAAAACTCTCGGATCTCCAAAGTAAAACTTTCGATCTCTATATTACGGAGCAACAGAACATCCTTCAACAAAATCATCTTGACATCACCACAAAGCTTGCAACCTTCCATAGGCGGAGAGTGAAAAAGACCCGAGCCATTGAAGGAGATAGAAATACAACCTTTTTTCATCAAACTATCATGAAAAGGAATAGGAAAAATCGCATTTCCCAAATTCAAGATAAACAAGGTAACCTGGTTAAAGATCCAAATGACATTGCTAAAGTTTTCGAAGCTTATTTCACGGATATATTCTCCTCACAACTAACAAGTACCTCAAGAATGCACGAGCAAGATCATCAAGTTTTAATTATAGATGAGTTCACCAATTCGGTTCCGGATGAACAAGAAATATATAGCATCATTAAAGAAATGAAGAAAAACATGGCCCCGGGACCGGACGGACTAAATGCTGCTTTTTACAGATCAGCATGGCCATGGATAATAGAAGAAGTAGTCGATCCGGTAAAGAAATTCTACACGACGGGTAACATACATCCAAGAACATACTTGTATTGTTCTAATTCGAAAAAGAATAATCCGATCACCCCTCAAGACTACGGATGAATCAGTCTTTGCAATGTAATTTACAAAAAAATTGTGAAAACTCTTGCTGATAGGATAAAGCCTCACATAATGATTATATTCCTCCCTCTCGATCAGCTTTTATCAATAGACGTATCTCTTCAAATATTATTCGGCCTAGGAAATTGCTCACACCTCCATACCTAAATCCTAGAAAGATGAAAATTTTCTTTTAAAATTAGATCTAGCAAAGGCTTTTAACAGGGTGGAATGGAGTTTTATTGTGTGAACTCTGCGATGTAAAGGGTTTCATGGTCATTTCATCGAACTCATTTATATCTGCATTTCGACCCCTACCTTTTCTGTTATTATAAACGGACATGCCTATGGTAACTTTACATCCCAGAGAGGCATAAGACAAGGTTGTCCTCTCTCACCCTATCTCTCTGTCTTAGAAATGAATGAACTTTCGCTAGCTCTTCAACAAGACCTTCAAGAGAACTCTTTAACAAGTATTAAACTGGGCTCGAACTGCCTCCCTATTCATTCTCTTCTATACGCTGACAACTTAATTATTTGTGGTAAAGCAAACTCCTCTGAAGCAAATAGAATAAAAAATATTCTGGAGAACTTTTGCAATGAATCTGGTCAAACTCGTCCCAGATGGTCTAAATCCTCCATTCTTTTCAGTAGAAATGTTGGGCACACCTATAAACAAACAATTCAATCCATTTTCCTTGTTCCCCTTATGGATACCTCAGTTGTTTATCTTTTTTTTTTTGAACTGGAATATTGATTCCATTAACTGGAGACGAACTGAAGATCAGTCGTCACAAGACAATTTACAAAATCAGGATGGCCATTCGGCCAGATGATTAACCCTCCTGAATTCAAGCCACTCCCAAACCTTGCTAGCTTATCAGCTACAACATTAGCAGAACGTGGCTGAAATACCACTCTGATATCACTGAACTTGGACAGCATTAGGCCTTTGATATCTCTGATGAGCAAACCAAAACTTGCAAGATCATAGTTCTGTGAATTCATTGCCATGCTAACATTGATTGCATCCGTCTCCACCACTATCCTATCCAGCCCGGCATCACTAGCATACTTTAGCGCCTGCCAAACTGCCAGTACCTCAGTTGTTTATCTTGGCCACCCTCTTATCATTTCTTACAGCGATCCGACAAAGCCTATAATTTCATCATAAATAAAATTCAAGTCCAAACTTACTATAGTTAAGGCAAACAAGTTGAACCATGTTGGACGTCTAGCTTATATTAATTATGTTTTTGCTTCCATCCTTATATATTAGATGACTAATATCATCTTTACTAAGAAATTTCTTTCAAAGATCAATGCTATCATCCGGAATTTTTCGTGGGTCCTGGAAAGATATCATGCAACCTAAAGCAAAAGGAGGCCTAGGAATAAAAAAATGTGAGACATATTAACCTAAGCCTCATGCTGAACACGGCTTGGAAGTTCATACAAAATCAAGATCCATATCTATCGGCCATCATCAAAAGGAAATACTATCCAAATAAAAGTTTTTGGACAGCTCAAAAAAATATTCCAAAATCAACCTTTTTGTCGTCCATCCTCACAGTAAGACCAATTCTCCTTCAGAATATTGAATTACAGATTTGCAATGGAGATACAAACATTTGGAATCAGCCTTGGTGCCCCATTTGAGAAAAACTTCATGACAACCTGAACCTGGACTATAGTGGTGGTCCCATTCCAACTCTGATCTCTGGTATCCAAATACCAAACAATGGGATAGTGAGAAAATCAGTCAAGTCTTTGGTGCTGGTTCGCTGCAGATAATCAGACAAATCCCTATTATTCACAACAACAGGAATGACATCCTAGTATGGAAAACAACGGCATCAGGTAAGTGTTCCTCAAAGGAAGCTTATAAATATCTAGCCTCTCTTCATCCAGAATGACATTCCACAAACAGGAAGCAGGGCCACTTCTAACTTTTCACTACAAATTCTCAAATCAATTTGGAAGGAAAAATCATTCCTCCCAAGTTAAAAACCTTTGCTTGGAGAGTTCTTAGACAAGCTATTGCGCCACAGGTTGCAGAGTTGGAACTTTCATTCAGCACATCAGTAAAAACTGCTCCCTGTGCGGCATGGAGGAAGATGACGCTAATCTATTTTTCAAATGCCCTTTTTCAAGAGCAATTTGGTTTGCAAGTGACTTTGCTCTTAGAGTAGACCTTCTCCCTGAACATATACAAGAAATTCAGGCTCAACTTAGTTACATTTTTAGAAACAGTTTGGACAAACAAAACTTACTTAAAGTGTTGCTCACTCTTTGGTATATTTAGAAAGTCAGAAATGACTTAAGATTTAACAAGAAAAGTTGGACTGTCCAGCAAGTGTTACAGATCTCAAAAAATAAAACCAATTTTTTCTTCAATCAAACCATGATTTACACTCAGAAAATGCTCAGGTCAACAACGTTACTCATCAAACAAATCAGGGCGAAAATGATTTAAATATCGTTCAGCGTCCTATATGTTTATGTGATGCAGCTTTCCCAATCAACACACCGGAAAACTCTCCAATTAGAGCCGGACTTGGAGTTTTTATTTCTTGCAGGTATCAAGAGAAACAACTCAAGATTTAAGTGCAGGCGAAAGCAAGACATGTTGCTTCAGTTCTTGATGCAGAAGCCCAAGCTATAAACCTTGCATAAAAAATTATCAAAGCTCTAAATCTACAGGCCTTATTGGCTTTGGGCAATCAAACTCTAATAAACACCCTACAAAGTGGAGATCCACGGGACAATCCTGGCAATTGGAGAATTATACTTACTCTTATGAGGTACAAACGGACCTTCACTCCAGAAACTGCAGCTTCACAAAAATCATTAGAACCAACAATAGAATAGCACATAATCTAGCTAACTCTGCTTTGCAATGTAGAGAAAATTCCAATACCTTTCTGAAATGTAATAGAAAGGATCACTTAGATCAGTGTCCTATCTCATCACTTTTCAGCAATGTAATGTGGGGTTATTTTACCCCCATCGCTGTAATCTGTTCTGAACTCTAATAAAAATTATCTTTTGGCCTTAAAAAGAAACCTTTCCAGCTTTCTATGCCGGATGGAACAAACGATTGATCAGATCTACTCCACATGTACTCAGGCCGGCCTTGGGGTTGTGTGGACGATGCGACCGCGCCTGAATCCCCGAAAGTTGAGGGACCCCAGCCTAGATTCAAACCGTAGAGAAGGGCCATCCAGTAAAGTGAATCTGGTTTAGTCTTTTTTTCTAAAGTCAGCTGCCGATTTCCCCTATCTCCATTCACTTTTCTGGAGCTGCCCCCTCAAATAAACACATCATTAACCTTGACCGCGACGCAATCCAAAATGATGCAACGCAATATCCCATAACGGTTCTCGTTCGATTTCGCTTGGGTTAATTTCCTCAGCGTCATCCCTAAGGAGCGCCTTCTCCCAACACCATTACAAAATGAACCTTCTCCTCAATACCATCTCGACTTGCACCCACTCTCCAACATACCAAAATCACTGTTTTGTTGATATTTTTACCCCTGTCTCCAGTTTGAACCTTTCCCCCATCAATTAAAAATTAAAAAAAAATCTGAAAATGGAAAATTCCAAAAACTAACTTGTGGACAATAAAAAAATTACCAGAAAATGAGGGAAAAACCCAAAAATTTGGATTTTTACCAGAAAATTTCGGATTTTTTCCCCTCATTTTCTGGTAAGAAATTTTTGGATTTTTCCCCTCGTTTTCTGGTAATTTTTTTTTATTGTTCACACGTTAGTTTTTAGAATTTTCCATTTTCAGATTTTTTTTAAAAAAATTTAAATGATGGGGAAAGGTCCAAACTGGAGGCAGGGGTAAAAATGTCAACAAAACAGTGATTTTGGTATGTTGGAGAGTGAGAGCAAGTCGAGGTAGTATTGGGGAGAAGGTTCGTTTTGTAATGGTGTTGGGAGAAGGCGCTCCTTAGGGATGGCGCTGAAGAAATTAACCCATTTCGCTTTAGGGCATGTACAGTGGTACAGACAACAGTCATCTGAAAACCATGTCCATGTCATTCATCTAGACAACATAAAAATCAATCGATACAGTGGTTGTCTGTTATGCTGACTATTTGAATACCCTACCCTTTCTCAGTTTTGCATGCAGCTAAATAAAATGTTGATCAAAAGTAACCTTCAACTTTGTATCCTATTTTGCTCTCATGTGGTTCGGTGAGGGTGAAATCAAAACAAATTAGTACTACACATGTTTACTTTGATATTGTAACAAATAAGCTAATTGTGCAGTAAGTTGGAAACTGCATGTTTCATCAACAATCCACGGACTGAGAGGCCTAGCTTTGCCATTAGTCTACAGATGCCAGAGGATCTACAATCTTCCATTTGCCACATGAGAATAAAACAACACAGTAATACATTTTTCTCTTTCTCTTTTAACGGGGCAAAAGTCCATTTTACTCCCCGGAACAATCCACTATGTCCAAATTACATCCCGAATAAAATTTTGGCTCACTTTAAGTTGGTTCAATTTACTCCCTTATACAATTTCTCTTTTTTATTTCTCTTTGTACGATTTGATTTTTAAAGCTCAAATTTTGCATGATGATAGATGGTACCATTCTCTATATAAATGAAAATATTTGTATACGATTCTAGAACTGTATAATTAAGACGATATTTGATGCTTTTAAACTATAAAATATATGTTTAATATATATCTCTACTCCTTAATAAGTTCGATGAAAACGTTTACGCAGTACGCGTTGTACGCCCACAAGCAATCATGTCCGTTCTTTTTCGTTAATCCGTTCGTTTTCGTTTCGTAGTCTGTTTGGAGACCGAGATAGACCGAGATCGATTTATTTCTTAGTTTTCCAATCACGTACTCTACGATAAAATTGGCCTGGTCCCAGTCCCGTCGTAGCCGACGACTCCATCATCAGATGAATTGGACAAACACAGACGACGCCACAATTCGACGATCACACACGACGTCAATCGATCAACAACACCTATGAATGCGACACATATATCTATCTCTAACACTCTAGGTTACCTTGCTATGCCTGTGGACATCCGTTTGATATATAATTTTGTGAACAATAGCGTTCAGTGGAGCTTGTGTTTTCCTCCAATAGCAGACGGCGGCGTCTGTTACGCGCTGGAGGAAGACGAACGGCTGCCGTATTGTTTTCTTTTTGGTGGGCTTTAGTTGCATGGGTTGGGTCTGATGAACCAAGCTGATGGGCCGAACGTTCATAATTATTTCTTTTTGTTGGGCTTTAGCTGCCTGTGTTGGATTCTTATTTTTGAACTGAATGTGTTGGATTCTATCAAGTAACAATTTCATCATTGAACGTTGCCCATATATTATTACTATTGTTTTTTGTCATTATATTCATTTTAAAATGTTACTTTTTCACTTTTTTTGCGACTCGTTACTTTTTTCACATGAGACCACTTATCTTTATCTCCACACGGGATAAATATGGGCTACAGTATTGTCATCCACGGCACATGATTTCAAAAGTTCAAACATACAAGGTACATTTACCCTCAAAATGTTAAAGAAAGAGTAGTAAAATATAAAAAGATCCAAAATTAAAATACCAACACCTGCCAAGAAAAGATCTAGACTCCACGTAGTGTACATTTATCCTCCGGGCTCAAGGCAAAGATGAGTTTACGTTGTCAGCCAGGGCGAGGTCATGCCGTGAGGCGTCAAACTTCGCCGTGTGCCAGGTTAGGTTTATACTACTATAATGGCTCCTTTTAACCTATGTAAAATCTCACTTGTTATAAGTGGGTAGACATGACAAAATCAATCCTATAAGTGGTAAGAGTTGTATTTTTTTCTCTTTAAATATATGAATGTCTATAATTTGTTGTTTTAAAGCCCGTAGCAACGCACGGGTAGTTTGCTAGTATTATATATTTTAAATGTAAGGTTCAATAAAAACTAACACTGTGTAAAATTTGAGCATTAAACTCAGCTCGTACAAAGAAAAATATAAAAATGAAATTGTATAAGGGAGTAAATTGTACCAACTTAAATTGTTTGAAGGAGTAAAGTGAGCCATGATTTTATCCAGGGTGTAATTTGGACAAAGTGGATTGTTCGGGAGAGTAAAATGAACTTTTCCCTTTAATAGGAAGCAACGTATTGCTCCAGGGTTGCAGGGTGAGATGCCCATTGCAGACATGGCGGCGTATCCACTCGTGAGGGGATAAAGTTCAGATTTTGTGGTGTCTGCGCAGCCTGTGGAGAAGGAATCACGGAAATCATGCATGCATCAAAGGTCGGACCATGGCGGAGACGACGAACTCTACACGCGGAGGCAGGAAGCAGCTATTGTGGGGAGAAGAAATTGGAGCAGTAGCTATTGCAAGGAGAGGAAATTGGAGCAGCAGATCGGGTTGACCGAAAAAATAGGATGACGTTATAGATGGCACGGATACGACGGAAGAAATACCATCTAAATCTCGCATTTAGATCGGCGAGTGCATGCTCCACAACTCCGTTTCCTTTCCTACTTCTCTCACCGGCTCAGATAAAATCCTACATGTCATTGTAAGGCCACTGTACATGCTCTGACGCTAGCGTGGGTTGGGCCACGGGTCCCGGCACAGCGGTCCCACCTGTCATCAGGCTGCCTGGTGCCGGGGAATTTGGGGGCAACGGAAGAAGGGATCTGGAACATCAGGCTGCCGAACGGCCCCGTTTCACTCCCAGATCCCCTAAAAAAAAAAAATTCAGGCTGCCGAACGGCCCCGTTTCACTCCCAGATCCCTTGTTCCGTTGCCCCCAAATTCCCCAGCACCGGCGCAAAACCCTGTGCTGGCCGCTCCGCCGCCTCCGCCATGCCGCCGCAGCCCGAATCCGACGGCGCCTGCGCGATATCTCGCTCCGTAATCGTCGGATCCGCGGCAGTGGGGCACCCCTGGTCGACATCGAGGGTTACTCGCACATCAAGGAGCAACTCCCCATCCGCTCCTGCGTCCCACTCCGCCCCTTCACCGTCGGCGGCCACTCCTGGAAACTCTCGTACTACCCCAACAATAAAGTTGAGGACTTCATCGATTTCATTGCCGTCTCTATCGAGCACCTGTGCGAGCCTGACTGCAGATCCACAGGCGAGGCCGTCGAAGCGCGAGCCACGCTCTGCCTGCTTGATGTCTCAGGGCAGCCGGTACCGTCGCACACCAAGTCCACGGGACTGATGAACTTCTCCGCCCTTGCTGGCGTCTTATTCCATGATTTCATCATCAAGTCGTGGCTGGAAGAGTCGGAGCACCTCGTGGACGACCGGTTCAGCTTCAGGTGCGACGTTGTGGTTCCAGTGAAGGTCCGCGTTGAGGAGAATGGGGAAGAGCCTCCCCTGCCTCCGCTGGTCGTCGTGCCGCCGTCTGATCTGCACCAGCATTTCGGCGCTCTTCTCGCGGCCAGAGATGGCGCAGATGTCATGTTCCAAGTTGCTGGTGAGAAATTCAGTGCGCACAGGTGCGTTCTTGGGGCTCGGTCATCAGTGTTCAGGGCCGAGCTATTTGGCCTGATGAAGGAGGGCACCGACACAACTGCGGTCATTCATGTGGATGACATGGAGGCGGATGTGTTCAGGGCATTGCTCACTTATATTTACACCGACACACTACCTGAAACTCCGAATATGAAGCAGAAAGAAGAGACTGCAATGGCACAACATTTGCTTGTCGCAGCTGACAGGTATAACCTACAGAGGCTGAAGCTGATTTGTGAAGATAAGCTGTGTAAGAACATTGACACTGACACCGTAGCAACCATCTTGGCACTAGCTGAGCAGCACAATTGCCAAGGGCTTAAGAAGGCGTGCTTGCAGTTCCTCAGCTCCCCATCGACTCTGAATGATGTGATAGCCACTGAAGGCTTTGAGCATTTAGCTAAAAGCTGCCCGTCTGTTTTGAAAGAGCTAATGCCCAGTATTTTTACTCGTGTGCCCGCTGATCTTGTCGAGCCAAGACAGAAGGGTATTAGTTGGCAACTGATGTTTTCATCTGGGAGGAAGGCCAGCTTTTGGTATGCGGTACTAGCCTTAGTAAGCATATGTATAGTCTTGTCTTTGAAAGGAGGCGATGCACCTTTATCTTTTTTATGTTTAGTTGCTGCATTTCTTTGTGGCTCCAAGTATTAACTTAGCAGCTAATCTAGCACCTATAGTAAGTATCCGAAACCAGCAAGACTGACGAAGGACCTGTACTACTTGCAAACCTTTATTTTGACCTGGATGTCCTTAGATATTGCCATAATAACCTAGGCAGGTACTATATGTTTATTTCTGTTTTATTGTTATATATTTTCATGCACCATCTGATGTTAATTCTGCAAGTTCAGACATGGGAAAATTCCTATATTCACAGCCATTTTGGCAAATTTTGATGAATAAACTACATAGGTCTGTGGAACTTCTTGTGTGATGTAATTGACCTACACTAATGTTTATTGCCTCCCTGAAAAATGGTAACCTTCTTGAGCTCATTGCTATATAGAAGTTTGACAAGGACAATTTGTCCAGTGATTAGCATATGCTAAGATTGTATGGTTGACATATATGTACAGCATGCATTTGCATAATGAAGCTCTAAATCTAGATTTACTTGTTCACAGATATATTGACATGAGTCATAAGTAGCATACTACGGGCCCTCTTTTTCCTGACCCTGTTCCGAATCAGACTGTCTTTATAATGTTGTAATAATAATAACCACTCTTTTTTTCTCAAAAATTAGATTTAATAAATTTTGGTAGCTACATTTAGTAGTGATTAAGCAGGTGATTGGACTTCTTTCTTTATATCTAGAATCTTGCCGTCACTTTTCTCAACATTTTACAGTTTATCAGCTTGGATTTTTTTAGTGCCCATGAAGCTAGAGAACCCATTTCTCGTTCTTCTTTTTCTCAAGGAATCTAGCTTAACAAATTCAATGTCCTTCTGTAGATTAAAATGTTTTTACAAGGAAGCAAATTTGTTGGGCAATGTCCTCATCCTAGAAAAGGTGTAAACCAAGAGAATGGAGCTTATTTCAGAAAAAAAATTAAAAAGATATATCTGTGAACAAGCAAATCAAGTTTTCACTGATCAGCAGGGAGGCTAGCAGAAACCAGGATTCCTCCTGATGATTAACAACGCAAGAAAAAGCCTCATGCCTACCAGACTACTAGCTGAGGTTCACTATTGACGCTCAGATTATATTATGTGTGTTCTTTGGTAATCATTGGCTCCTCCCAGTTCAATGATATCTTTCAGTTATAATAATAAAAAATGCTTCCTTCAGGGAAATATGATGCACTGTTTGCATATCATTTCCGTGAAAACCTGTTAATCCGTTTCATGGAATGAAAGTGTGAAACAATCCCAGATTTGAAAACCACTTGTTGCGAACTGAGGATGAAATGAACATGACCTTTTTTTTTCCTGATTGAGTATACCTCGCCCGATAAATTAGGTTGGAAAATGATCACGTTTGTCACAAATTCGGCTGTTGTAGAAAGTCTAATGTCCTGCTTTTCTATACTAGTACATGACTATAACATAGATCTCTGAATCTACATTGGAAACTTTATTTCTCTGAATATGACTCCAGAACTGGAAGGTGCATCATACCAGGTTGAGAATTTAAGCATGACCTTTATGAAGGCCACAGTTAGGCCACTTTTTTTTTTTTTTAGACTACAGTTAGGCCACTTTGCCACTGCACTACTCCTCTGTTCTTGAAATGATGACGTTTCAGACAGCCAAATTTGCCTGCAGCTCGCTCATTTATGTTGTCCTAAACGTCAACATTACAAGAATGGAGGGAGTATACATTTATACCTTGTTTTGATTGCACAACATATACAAACTGACACATTGTAGTAGCTACCATGGAAAAGTTATGAGTGTAAACTGTGATATTGCGACGGCCGACGGGTGACCAATTTTTCTGTCATCAAACATATATAATTCCCTAGTTTCTGATATCTATCGTACAGCTCGCGGCAGCTATGTGATCATACCGTGTTGATGTCTACGTAAATCTATTATTTTCAGTTCAGTCGGTGGCAGATCTAATATTTGTTTGCAATATACAGTGCCATGTTGAAAACAGTGTACCGCCCGCAGCTGGTGGCCGGCAGCTCCTGGCCCCTTTATTCGAGAATCCACCGTATAGGAAAGGAGCTCGTGCCATCTGCTGGTGACGCTCCAAATCATCAGTGACGATGCTCAACAACTATTTTCTTCTTCCTCCAGCAAGGACGTCTCCCCCATCTTTGATTATTGAAGACCTAACCATGGTGTCTTGATCTGGTCCTCTTACGACTGGATCTGGTTCCCCTGCCGTGCATCTGGCAAGGGCCTCTTTGGTGGCGGCAGATTGGCCTTTGTCCTCGCTCTTGCTTACACAGATTACGTTCCCTGTGGATCTAATGCAGTCTAGAGGCCTCGTTGTTTCATATTTACGATCGACTTCTCCTAGCTATTGTGTAAGATCTGGCCTGTATCTCCAATACATGGTTCTATAGCATCTACTTATTAGTGGTCAAATTCTCGTAACTGACTGTTGACATGATCCCTCATGTGATTTTTCTTGTCACTTTTTGAGCCAGTTTTGCATTTGAAGATAATAAAACTATAGAGAGGAAATACTTTTGTTTTTCTTCATGGTGATTGTAATTGGATGTAACTCTTTTTTTTAAGCCAAAGCTGAGACTAGTGTATTCTATCCAATGTCTTAAAAGAAAAATACTAAACCATGTTATGATTGTGTAAAACATACAAGCACGACACATTTGTATTCATCACGACACATTTGTGTAAAAAAAAATACTAAACCATGTTATGATCGGTTGGATTTGTGTTCTCCTATGACAAATCTGGTAAAGGTGAAGATGATGGGTTCGACAATGGGCTCAACGTAGGGCGGTGAGTTCATCACGTGTGGAGGTTTAGCAATTTACTCCTTTTTTATAAAAGGAGATGCATACAAGGATGATGGTGGTGGATGGTGAGATAACCATGTTCGTTCAAATCGGAGTTTTGTCTGTGGCATATCTGTTTGGGATGATGATCTAGATGGTGCAATTTATGATTTTTTCAAGGTTTGTTGTCTCCTATCAATGGTGTTGGAGTAGTTTGAATTGCTTTTGTAATTAAGGGATAATCTACTTTAATATAAATGAGTTGAGATTTCCTTTTTTCAAAAAAAAAATGATTACCTGGGACGCCCTCACGAGTATGCGAGTCAAAGACATGCTCAGGACGGCCTGAGTTTCCTTCCATGTATCGCGTATCCGGCCGATCGATGATCCTTTTCCCCAAAGTGAAGCCCCTCCATATATAAAAAACCAAAAAACGCCCTCGAGTTGCCACGCCGTCGTCTGCATCATCATCGGCGTTCATGGGCGGCACCCTTTCGCGCTCCGCCATCGTTTGTGGCGGCGACACGACGATGCCCGGGTGCCATCTGCTCGACATCGAGGGGTACTCGAGCACCAAGGATCTCCCATCTGGCCAGAGCATCATGTCTCGGTCCTTCAGTGTCGGGGACAGGTCTTGGCGCATCTGCTATTACCCCAACGGCCACACCTCCAGCGACAGCGGGCACATATCTGTTTTCCTCTGTCTCGAACAGGGCCAACACAAAACGGCCAAGGCGCGAGCCAAGTGGAGCCTTGTCGATCAGGAGACAGGCAAGCCGGAGCCGTCATGCACCCGGCCGGGCTGTGAGCGCGTTCGAGTACGGCGCCACGGGCTACGGTTACTGTAAATTCCTCAAAAGGCAATGGCTGGAGATGTCGAGCTGTCTGAAAAACGACTGCTTCACCATCAAGTGCCAGGTGGATGCTTACATGAAGACCAGCCAACGGACGGAGGACAGGCTAGCCGCGCCGCTCCCATGGGTTGATGGGGTGCCGCCGTCTAACCTGCACAGTCAGATCGGTGGCATCCTCGGGACCAAATACAGCGCCGACGTCGCGTTCGAGGTCCGCTGGCGAGGTGTTCGTGGCGCACCGGTGCGTTCTCGCGGCGCGGTCGCCCGTCTTCAAGGCAGAGCTCTTCAGCGCGATGAAAGAGAGCAGGGGCGCGACGGTCATACGCGTGGATGACATGGAGGCAAAGGTGTTCGGTGGCATGCTTCACTTTGTCTACTCCGACATGTTCCCAACCCCATGACGCGGCAGGAACAAGTCGCGATGGCGCAGCACTTGCTCGTTGCGTCCGACAGGTATAACCTGGAGAGGCTGAAGCTAATTTGCGAACATGAACTGAGCAGGCTCATGGATATAGGCTCCGCGGCGAGCCGGCGACTATAGTGACCTTGGCCGAGCAGCACAACTGCCGTGGGCTGAAGAGGGCATGCTTCCAATTCCTAAGCTCGATCTCCGTCGACACTGAATGCCGTGGTGCTGACTCAGGGCTTTGAGCATTTAGAGAGAAGCTGCCCCTCAGTTTGCAAAGAGCTGTTATCCAGGGTCGTTCAGATGCGCATTCGTCACGACGAGGCGAGACGAGTCAAGTACTGGTGCCAAGTTCTGCTACTGGTGGTTCTTTGCACAGTCCTATACATAAAAGGAGGCATCTCTTGTGTTTCTTTTTGAGGACTTTTACAATACTCCCAAATAAATGCATGCCGTCTATTTTCTTCATCTAACGGTTCAGATACCTAGCATGATACATCTTTCTCCCACCATTATCATGGTATCATAATCAGGTATTATAGGTATCATGTGATGGTAAACCTGTAGATTATAAGATGTTTAAGGTCAAAAAAAATATTAGTACAAATCGTTTTTTCTTTTCGTTGGCGGCGTCAGCGGCTATTGATGATCAGCACTCTTCCTCGTAGAGGAGGGAGCAGAACGCTGTTGCTGGAATGTGGTTCATGGACGATCTGTGGAGGATAAGAATGGAGGGCAGCAGGCTTAGGGGCTGGAAAAGGACACCGGCGTCAGCGAAGATATAGGATCACGAAGTGGCGGCGGCCTATTCCTTAGTATTTTTTGGACCTCATTACCCCTACCAAACTCACACTAATTCTATTATTACCTAATTAAATGGACGGTTTGATTTTCTTCATGATACTTTTTGCATGCTAGTATCATGGAGTACCGTAGAACTGCTCTTGTTTTTTCCTTGAATCTGCTACTGTTGCAATGATGGACTGGTGAGAAGATCTACTAGCTACTAGTTAGTACTACATATACCATGGAAAAGTAATGAAAATAGAGTGTAAACTGTGATATTGCGATGGGTGGCCACTTGTTTTCTGTCATCGACCAAATCAGATATATATAATTCCCTAGCTTTTGGTTTCTATCGTACAACTAACGATCAGAATGTGACTGTGTTGACCCATTAATATCTGTGTAAATCTTTTATCTTCTGTTAAGGCGGAGGCGGCTCCAATATTTGTTTGCAGCGCTCAACTTGGATATGACATTTTGTATGAATTAACTGAACCACGATGAGTAGAAGTATCGTAGCCGTCTAACTAGTACCGGTAGTAATGTGATGAATCATTGGGGTGAGTAGATTAATCAAAACAATCACCCCCAAATGACCCATTTATTGTTATATCATTTCAATGGACACTAGTGATTTTTGTATCTTCCTTTGTTGTACTGAAAGAAGAAAAGATCGTGACAGAAAATTAGGCAGTGCTATTCATGTCCTCATCAACTAGTAGGAGTCGAGGTCCTCTTCTCCCTGCTTTTAAGGATATATAGGACCTATTTCCACTTTGCTTTGCAGTGGACCTCGTGCAAATGTACTTCTTCGCTCTCTATATATAGAGGCAATGTTGAAAACACTATACCGGCGGCTAGTGGCCGGCAGCTCGATCTGGCCCCTTTATTCGACAACCCACTCCACTCAGGTAGGCTGAGTCACCAAATCACTCGGCGCCAGCCATATAGAAAAGGAGCTCTCGTGCCATCTGCTGGTGGTGACACTCCCAGTCATCATTCCCACTGCGCTGCCAATCCATCTTTCCTCATTCCACTTGTCAGATTGCAGCGCCATGCCGCCGGCTAGATCCGCCTCGGCCATCGTCGGGGGCACCGTTGAAGGACACCATGTCCTCCACATCGAAGGCTACTCGCGCATCAAGGAGGATTTCGCCAACGGTAAATCCATCAGATCACGCTGTTTTACCGCCGGGGATATCCGCTGGTGCATCGAGTATTATCCCAACGGTAAAGGTGCCCAGGACGCTCAGTACATATCCGTTTACCTAGTCCCTGACGATAAGGGCTTACCACGCTTCCAGGCGGGAGCCAGGTTTAGAGCATCTCCAGCAATCCCCCTAAACAGGGCTCCAATCCTAAATTTTAGGAGTTTGGTCAAAAAATCAACTCCAATGAGACCTCCTACATGGACCCCTAAACTAGCTACCCTCCTAAATCCCCCTCCAACCCCCGAAAATAGGATCCTCCTATCCTTCCCCTAAAACTCCAGCTGTTGGTGGGTCCCATGTTTTTTTATTTTTTTCTTTTCCTTTTCTCTTTTCCTCTCTCCTCCCTTCTCTCTGCCGACGGCCTGTCTCTTTCCTTTCTCTCTGCTGACCGCACCGTCGAGACCGGACGCCCGGCGCCGCCCGGCGCCCGACGCACGCCGCCGCACCCACGCGCCCGCCGCCTTCCCGTCCGGCGCGCCGCCACGCCACGTGTCCGATGCCTTCCCCGTCCGGCACGCCGCCGCGCCTGCCTCCGCCGCCTTCCCCGTCCGGCGCGCCGCCGCGCCCACGCCCCGCCGCCTTTCCCCGTCCGGCTAGAGTACACGTGGGGCGGCCGGATCCGGCCACGGCGCGGGCGGATCCGGCCGGCCGCCGGCGCCCCGCCTCCGCCCCTCGGCGCATTGGCAGTCCGCGACGGTGGCGGCCTCGCCGAGGATGTGCGGGACGTGCGCGAGCTCGCAAGGGCAGGCTGATGTGGCCATCGACGTCGGCCTCCTCCACCATGCGCGCGAGCTCGTCGTCGGTGGCGGCGTGGCCCACGGAGGAGAAGAGCGCGGTGAGCTCCGCGCGCGAGACGAGGCCTTCGCCATTGGCGTCAAATTTGCGGAACACGCAGCTCGTCGTTGGTGCGCGTGCGCTGGGACGAGGACGGCGACGGCGGGAGGCTAGGCGCGGGGAGGAGGCGGCGAGCCGGGTGAGAGCGGAGCGGCGAGGAGCGGACCTTGCTCATGGCTCTCTCTCGGATCTGATTGATTTGCCAATGACGCTGACGCGTGGGACCCACGATTTAGGGGCTCATGGATAGGAGTTTCTGCTGGAGTTGGGATCATTTCTTTTGGACCTCAAACGTGGGACCCAGCTCCTAAATTGGATTTAGGAGCCTTGATTTAGGATGTATTGCTGGAGATGCTCTTAGTCTGCTTGATCAGGCCGGGGCACCCGTGGCATCTCACACCAGAAGCACGGGCTGGTGCTGGTTCTCCGAAGACCGTGCCTATGAGTCTCGGCATGGCTTCGAAGTTTTCATCGAGAAGGAGATCCTGGAGATGTCCGAGCACCTCAAGGACGACTGCTTCAAGATCCAGTGTGATGTCCTCATTCCTCAGATGTATGTCGAGGACAGGGTGGAGGCAGGTGGGCCTGTTCCTGTTCCTGTTCCTGTTCTCGTGCCGCCGTCCGACCTGAGCAGCCATCTTGGCGATCTACTCAGGGCCCAAGATGGCACCGATGTCACTTTCCATGTTGATGGCGACATGTTCTCTGCGCATAAGTGTGTACTTGCAGCACGGTCACCTGTCTTCAAGGCGCAGTTCTTCGGCGCCATGTCGACCACACAGAGCGTCGACGCGACGGTGAACGACATGGACGTCGAGGCATTTGAGGCTTTGCTCGCTTTCTTGTACACTGATACATTACCTGAATTTCCGGGTGAAAGGCAGTCCGCAATGAGTCAGCACTTGCTTGTGGCGGCTGACAAGTATAACCTGGAGAGACTGAAACTGATCTGTGAAGATAATCTGTGCAAGCATGTCGAGACGGGCACTGCAGCAACGATCTTGGCGTTAGCGGAGCAGCACAACTGCCAGACACTGAAGAAGGTGTGCACCCAGCTCCTCAGCTCCCCGTCGGCTCTCAAGGAAATGGTGGAAACTGATGGCTTTGAACATTTAGCCAGAAGCTGCCCCTCTGTTTTAAAAGAGCTTATATCCAATATTTCTGCCACCACGCCAAGCCACCTGGAAGGCAAACCAACTGCTGGTACTGGTATCAAGTATAAATATTAACTGACAAGCCAAAAGCTACTGGTACTCTGTAAGCAATAACTAAGAACACGTGCTGTGAGAGCCTGCGCCGAAAGGCCGATTTACTTATTGTAAACCTCCATATCAACCTGAGAAGTTCCCTTAGCACTATTTTCATTCATGTACTTCGTGCAGGCAACACGCAGTGTTCATTTCTGCTTGTTTTTATGTGTTTACAACAACAATTGGTCATCTGCACAAGGTTCGTAATAGCTAGTAGCTATCTGTCCTCGTTCTCAATCCGGCACACATTACTCCATGCCGATAGTATCGGCACTGTTCAGCCGACTAAAAGCTACTTATACCTTTTTCTTTTCTTGAGAGTACAAAAGCCATATGTACCTGATGTTTACCACGGGATTATTATTCATAAGACACTAGACAAATTGTAGTCGATGATGATTGGCTTATTACGTTATACTTTTGTCTTGTGATTCGACCAATAAAAGACCCACTCTGTTGCTGCCTTGAACTCCTGGTTAGAACATGACCTGCAAGGGGAAGTATATTTTCCCACCCGTGGGATATTCCTCACTGGTCAAATTATGAAAAAAAAATTTATTCGACAGGTTAATTTTTTTAAAAAACTTATGATATGTGTAGTTGACATGGTAGACAATATGCACGCAATAATTTCAACTCTAATTTAACTTCGTGTGAAATATATAAAATTAACAAACAAGATAATTAATATCTTTTAGGTGAAGTCAAATAGTAGTTGAAATTGTATGTACATGCTTCCTATTATGTCAACTATAGGTATGTCAAGTTTCATATTCTTTTTTAAAAAAAATAAATTTTTTGACACGTCTTGAGAATTTCTCTACGTGGTCGGAAAATATTCATCTCCGAGTAAAGCGTTCAGCGGGAGCTAAATTACGGATCCAACTAAAATCCGGGTTAAGTGTCGGACTAGCACTCCTAAGGAGTGGCTACTCCAGAATAGCACTGAGAATTGGTGACTCTCCAAAATAGCACTCTTGATTGAAGTTTTGATAACGCACCTAGCATCCTATTTTCTTTCTATTTTTCTTCCCTAAAACCAATTCTGAAAGGACTCTTTTACCCCTACTCTAGATTTAGACATATTAGGGTTAAAAATTCGAAAAAGGAAAAAATATAAAAAATCAGAGGGACTCTTTTAGGATGTACAGAATCCGAAAAATTAAAAAAAAATTGAAAAAGATTAAAAATTTTTAAAATGATTTCGTCATCCTGGAAGACATTGTGAAATTTCCATGACGATGAAATCATTTTTAATTTTTTTCGAATTTTTTGGATTCTTACATCATAAAAGAGTCCCTCTGATTTTTTTTATGTTTTTCCTTTTTACGAATTTTTTTAAATATGTCTAAATCCAAAGCAGTGGTAAAAGAGTCCAATCAGAATTAGTTTTTCGGGAAATAAAAAGAAAATAGGTAATGCTAAGTGTGTTATCAAAACTCTAGTCAAGAGTGCTATTTTGAAGAGTCACCAATTCTGGGTGCTATTCTGGAGTAGCCACTCCTTAGAAGTGCTATTCTGGTAATTAACCCCTAAAATCCGATACGTGTGGGTCCCGAATCCCCACAACCTAAATTCCATCACAATTCGCAAGAAATCAACGAAATCCTCGTCGCCGCCATGTCCCAAAGCCATCCTACCGAGCCCGTGGACCACAGTAGCTGACGCCGATGAGCCGGGCCACTCCGCCTCAGCCATGATTGGCAGCACGGCTACCGGGCACCATCTCCTCCACGTCGACGGCTACTCACATACCAAGGATACGCTCCCCAACGGCAAGCATATCAAGTCTCGCCCATTCAAGATCGCAGGACTCTCCTGTTGCCTCTGGTACTATCCTAATGGCGCCCGCTCCAGCCGCGCTGACTACATATCCATCTTCCTTGTTCCCGACGAGACTGTCACCGAGGCTATCGAGGCGCGTGTCAAATTCAGCCTGCTCGATCCGGCAAACGAACCGGTGCCGTCACACATCCGAAGGACAAAACTGGTCAAGTTCTCCATCCGTGACAAAGGATATGGCGTCAACGAATTCATTAACAGGGATTTCTTGGAGAAGTCAACGCATCTTAAGGACGATTGTTTCAAAATAAGGTGCGATGTCTTTGTTTCTAAGGCTATCTCCAACGATGGAGAAGACCCAAACACCATAATGCGCAGCTACAGTAGCAAATGGGGATCATCCAACACTAGCGATCTCCAACGGAAGGTCCAAATTGAAGCACAGGCGGAGGCGGAGCGGCGGCCGGCGATTTCGCCGCGGCGGTCCTTCAACTGGGAGGTCGGCGGCAATGGCGACGGCAAGGACGTGCGTTGCTCTTCCCCTCTTCTCGCGCTCCACCACAAGCACCTCCGCCTGCTGTCCCCGCTCCGTTCCCTCGCCCTCGTAGGAGACAGCCCTCGCCCTCTTGGTGCGGGTGAGGACGTACGCGGCGACGGCGGTGTGGTCTCCGTTCACGGCCCCTCGGAGAACTCCATGGCCGCTTCCCTTCCCTCTCCCTGCGAAGCACCATGTCGACCACCTCCTCGACGCTCGTCGCGACGGGAGGAGCCAGGGCGGGGGCGGATCTGGGCGTGGGATTGTCCTCCGGGTCGACGGCGGGGGATGGCGGGGGACGACGGCGGATCACGAGGTCGAGCTTGGCTCGGTCAAGCGGGACGAAAGGGGCAAGGAGGATGAGGAAGAGGAACAGCAACGCAGGGTCGCGAGCCCGTCTACTTCATTTGTGGGTCGATGCGTCAACTGGGTCTGTTGATTGAGTCTTCCGTTGGAGGCATGTTTTGCACTCTTTAAGACCCATTTCGGGTTTGGGTGGTCATATAGGCCACCCGCTGGAGATAGCCTAAGGACCTACGAACAGAGGACAGGATCGCATCTGCATTCATCGCAGTACCACCGTCCGACATGCATCGGCATTTGGGTAACCTGCTCGAATCCAATGACCTAGGAAAAACTTACCCATTGAACCGACGCAACCGCTAGGCGTCGAGATCGCGGTAACCGCGGTTATCGCGGTTACCGGACGAAAAACCGAACAAACCGAAAATTTAAATTTGTTTGAACTGAAACGCCTGTTGTGCGGTTAGGAACCGGTTTACCGCTCGGTAAGTTCGGTTTACCGCTCGGTAAGTGCGGTATACCGCCGATAGGAATGGAAAACCGACATAAAATGATAAAATGGAAAATGCAAAGAAAAGGCACAAAAAATTGGCATGAGCTTGGCATAATTTTAACAACAATGCAACTCAGATATTAAGCACGTATAATATAGATTACAGTCATATAAAATCATAAGACATAATCCATAGTACATATGGTTCGAATAAATAGTCCATTACAACACATAGTTTTTGAGCAAATAATTATACAAACTAGAATATCTTTATGCATATTACACTCGAAGACCAAGGTGGCTACATCCAGTTGGCATATTGATCCAGCGGGCGCAGGGCGGCGGCGGGCGCAGGGGGCCGGGTGCCGACGAGTGCCGAGTCCACGGGTGGTGGCCGAGGTCTCTGGAAGTCTGGATTCGAGCGGATAAGGTTCATTTTGGTTTTTTTTATTTTATTTTCTCCTTTTTCAATCCTCTTATTTTTTGACCCCTCAAATTTATGAATTTTCGTAACATCTTTTCACCATAATTCATCATATCACATCTAGTTTTTTTACGAATTTTTACATCAAATTTTTTCAAAAATCTAAAATTTTGAATTTCAAACGGCCGGTAACCGGTCGTCCGCTGTAATCGGGCCGGTCCGGTAACTGCGGTAACCGCGAAACCGGCCGGTTACCAACCGGTAACTTTTTCCTAGCCAATGACTGTGCAGACGTCACATTTGACATATAGGTACATTCTTGCGGCCAGATCGCCGGTCTTTAAGGCACAACTATTAGGTGCCATGAAGGAGGGCACCTGCAAAGGGGATTTCATACAGATTGACGATATGCTTCCACAGGTGTTGAAGGCCTTGCTACATTTCATATACACCGACTCGCTGCCCCAGATGGAAGAGCAAGAGGAGGCTGTGATGGCTCAACATCTGCTTGAGGCGGCAGAGATAGGTATCACATGGAGAGGCTCAAGCTCGTTTGCGAGGACATCTTGTGCCGGCACCTAGGCATGAGCACGGTCGCCGTGATATTAGTGTTGGCTGAACAGCACCACTGCCGTGGGCTCAAGGAGGCTTGCATCGACTTCCTTATTAAGTCTCCTCAGGTGCTTCAGGCGGTCGTGGCAACAGAAGACTTTGACCATCTGAATAGAAGCTGCCCTGCTCTTGTGAAGGAGTTAATGTGCAAGCTGGCTGCCCATTGAAATTGAACTATGGCTTGCAGGCAGCATGGCGATTTAGAAGTGACATCTAGTGCAGTTATCCTGAGGAAACCTATTGTCCTAGTTATCAAATGTTATTTTCTCGTAACTATATATACATAGTCTCATCATCAGAATTATGCACTGTACCTTTGCGTTATTAACTTTAGTACTTGTATCCATTCTCATTAGAACTTGTAACTATGATGCAAAGGGCGCATCATTTTATTCAGGTTCTGGTAGCACTGCCATGTGAAGCAAGTCGAATCACTATGAACTAGTATGTATCTAGTCCAGTCACGGGTGACAGAATTGTTTCTGAAGTTTTCTTCACTTACATCTCGAAGTGGAAAATCCTAGAACCTGAAAGTTATAAGTATCACGTTTTATGGACAACAGTCCAGTATTTATCAAGTACTACTTCCTTACTAAATTGTTGTCGCCGTTGACTTTTTTGTTAAGCTTGATCATTCGTCTTATTCAAATAAAGTTTAAAAAAATGTCATATATTTTGTTGGAATATGTTTTATCACTAAAGAAACTTGAAATGTAGCATATTACTTTTTGGATTTGAAGAAATTTTTTGAATAAGACGAATGGTCAAACGTCACGAAATAAGTAAATGGCGACAACAATTTAGTAAAGGAGGGAGTACTTGTTTTTAGTTTCTATGAACCTATAGTGACGGAAAGAAAATTATACGGCACTTGTGCTAGCGAGGAAATATGCTATGAAATATACGTAGCTCAGACATGTTCGATTATACCTCATGTTCTTTACAATTATATCATCTATTCACATTAAGAAAACGGTTAGCTACATGGTTAGTACAAGAGAATGCATACACTCATGAAAAAACATTTTATATTTTTACGAACAGTCACTACGGAAACGGTTGTTTGCCGAGTGTGCATCCGGCACTCGGCAAACACCATAAACCACTCGGCACAACCTTTACCGAGTGCGGCACTCGGCAAAGGGCCATCGGCATACCTTTTATCGGCAAAAGATTCTTCGCCGAGTGCTTTACATCGGACCCTCGGCCAAGGCTATGTCGAGTGCCACAAGCAGCAACACTCGGTAAACATTGTGGGGGAAAAATAAAAAAACACGATGCCACCATCGGTGGCTAGCCCGACCCCACCACCGCCGGTCATCACCTCTGCGACGAGGCCGGGGAGCCACCGTCACACCTTGCCACGCGCTAGACGCTCAGGCCTGGGACTGCCGCCTCTTCTACCTGGATCCGCGTCGTCGCCCCCACGGTGCCTCCCCTCCATCCGCGCCGCCGTGCTTAGAGAGAGGTCGTGCCGCCCTGCTTAGAGAGAGGCCGCGCTACCGCCTCCTTCACCTGGATCTGCGCCACCGTGTCCAGGGAGCTGCCTTCATGTAGAGGGGACCGCCATCGCCCTGAGCTTTGAGCTCCGAGCACCGAGCCTGCGCGCCGCCGTTCCCCGGGCTCCTCGTCGAGGCTCCTAGCCGGTCGGGCTGCCGCCGCCGCTCCGCTCAAGGCCGCCGCTCGACACCGGGCCGCCGCCATCGCTCCGCCCGAGGCCGCCAGCTCGATGCCGCTGCCGCTGCCGCTCCGCCCGAGGCTGCCGCTGCCGTCTAGCCGCTGCCGCCGCTCTGCCCGAGGCTGCCAGCTGCCCCCACCGCGCAAGACGGGGAGCGAGAAGAGAGAATGAAGATCTATCGGGAGGAAAGAGATATGGGGGAGAGAGGAGAGAGGGGTGAGGATAAGATAAGGCCGTGGGACCCACGTGTGATGCGGTTGATCAAATTTATGTGTGCCGCTACAGTGCATCTTTTGTGTAATGCGGCGTGCTTACCACTGCGGCCACTACCCTTGGCAAGCTCCAGTAGGATAGAGGGCCTTCAACACTTTCATTTCTTGATATCACGCACACCTACATTTTTGAACTCTATGATAGTTGTGTGGAGCTCGAGTGATCAGTGCTAAGCAGAACAAACTAACCAGAGTCCAAAGACAACAACATTTGAGCATTGATCAAATTTTTGCACGTGGTTTTATTAGGGAGAATATCTTATATGCTACAATAGCTTAAACTAAAATCTCTTGTATATCATTCTGACCCATATATCATTGACACAGTTGCTCTCACCTGTCATTGATGACACAACGATGATGATATATGAGGTATTAGAATCCTTTTAGGTGGCATATAAAGGAATTCCTTACTACTAAGATGGCAAACACAAAACTCATGATGAAACGGAAAGAAAGCTAGTAACAAGTACCGGTACAGCTTATTCCACGGTCAACGGCACACGGACTGTAGGGACAAGCACGAGGTTAGAGCGCCGGCGATTGGTGATCCCCATCGCCTCCGTCATGTCTAGTTCACCTGGCTCCATGCCGCCCGATAGCGCCCAGTCGAAGTGGTAAAGAAGACAGGCAAGCGGGAGCTCCACGTTCGCCAGACCAAACCCGATCCCTGGACATATCCGCCTCCCAGCACCAAACGGGAGAAACTCGAAATCTGTCCCTTTGAAGTCAACGTTGCTGTTCTCGAACCTCTCCGGTAGGAACTCATCCGGTGCGTCCCAGTACACCGGATCCCTACCGATGACCCATACGTTGACCAGCACCATTGCTCCCACCGGCACATCGAACCCGAGAACCTGGCAAGGGCTTCTGCACTCCCGCGCCATCAGCAGCGGCACGGGAGGGTGAAGCCGGAGCGCCTCTTTGATGACGAGGCGCAGGAAATGCAAATCGCTCAAGGTATCCTCTGTGATGGAATTCCTGTGCGCGCCGAGGACACGACGGACCTCGTCTTGGGCCTTGCGCATCACTCTCGGGTTCCTCATCAGCTCCGCCATGATCCACAGGAGCGTGGTGGCTACCGTCTCGCTGCTTCCACCAAAAATATCCTATAGTAAAGCGCATTAATTAATAATCGTAATAACTACTCTTCATTTTTGAACTGATGTGACTTGGGGCGTCTTTCGTTAGAGTACAATAATAACAAAAAGAGATATCTCTTACGATGATCACTGCCTTGATGTTGTCAGTGGTGAGTGGTGGATCCAGGGCGTCCTCCCTCTGCACCCTCAGCAGCACGTCGAGTAGATCCTCGTCGCCGTCCTCGCCGGCGCATCGGTTGGCTTGGTGCTCCTGAATGATTGTGTCAATGAAAGCCATCATGCTCTCGCGCTCGTGCTTCATCCTCCGCGGCATCGAGCTGAGCCTCATCGCCAAGCGAGAGGAAGGGAAGAGGTCCGGTAAGCTCTGCCCGGGCACGATCTTGAGCCGCCGCGCCAAGAGCCGCAGGAACGTCTCCCTGTCCCTCAACCTGCTGCCGACGATGGCGCGCACCGACGCGTCGGACACGTACGCCTGTATCATCCCGTTCAGGTTGACCGCTTGCCCGGGCGGCGTGGCCGCCACGGAGCGAACGAGCCGGCGGACCTCCTCCTCGCGCACGCCTCTGAAAGACTGCACGCGGCGCGGGCAAAAGAGCTCCGTGTTGCAGATGCGGCGGAGCTGACGCCACCCTTCGCCGTAGGGCGCGAACAGGATCCCGTAGTTTCTTCCCTCGCCGAGCAGGATCCTGGCCGTCGGCGTGAGAGGCCGCGACGCCAAGGCCACGTCGTGGGTCCTCAAGATCTCCCGCGCCGCGTCGGCCGAGGAGGCCACCACGACGGGGACCTCGCCGAGCCGGAGCAGCATCAGCGGGCCGTGGCGCCGCGCGAGGTCGCCCATCACGCGGTGAGGGGCGCGCCAGCGATGATGTGGTGGACGTGACCGATAACCGGGAGTGCCCATGGCGACGGCGGGAGCCTCGGCCTGCTGCCGCTGGAATTTACACCCCTCCAACGGTGCAAATAAAGGAATGGCAGGATAATGAGTAGAGGAAATAAGACAAGGTATATCGGAAGGTCAGTCATGACGATCGATATGTGATTAGAGTTAGCTAGCTAGGAGAGAGTCAAGATCAAAATCAGCGTGTTATGTCTGTACCTTGTATATAGCAACAACTATCCGGAACTCATGAGGTCTTCGCTTACTCTATTTCGATCACGCACGAAGCCAGAGCCTTAAAAAATATGTATGGAGCTACCTGCTTTAATTTTGCGCAGAAGCAAAGAATAGAAGATACCAGATCCGATCCATTGACATTGATATTGTATTGTCAACGATTAGCACAAATCTCATACATTTTGTTTTGTAGCTATTTTAATACACAGACATCGAGTATTGGCACTATGTCAGCGGTGCACATGTTAGTATTATATAATCTGGTCATGTTCCGTCTAATTCCACGCAAATACGTTCTATATAGCTCTAGCTACTGTAGCACTAATGAATTGTACTCCCTCCGTCCCAATTTACTTGTCATTCTGAGACTCATCCAGATTTCCCAATTTACTTGTCATCCTCGCATCCCAATGCACCTTTTTCTCTTCCCAATACATCTCTATCTCTATCTCTCTCCTCCTCGTTTTCTGCGTACCTACCTTATCCACTTCTCCTTAATTCCCGTGCCCAAGTCTAAAACGTCAAGTAATTTGGGACGGAGGGAGTATTCGCTTACGCTAATTGGTACAGGGACATACACGGAGCGAATTACTTATTTGTCCCCAATCTTAGAGCTTATCCCTTATTTGTCCCCGTCGTAGTTCACTTCAAGTACATGTCCTGAATATGAAACTCAATCCCATATCTGCCCTTTTTCTGTTAGCTTGGTTATCTTTTGCTTCGTGGACAGACTTACCCTCAAGCAACTATCCCATATTTGCCCCCAATTGGAACATACGACATGAGTGCTCTTATTTGATCATTTTGTGTAAGTAGTACAATTATATTTCACAATAATATCTTGATGACTGAACAATATGTAATACTCAACATTTACGCATCAGGTTGGCCCCTTTTGCATGTCCACCATCGATGTCCAGTACCCCCACAAACATCACATTTTTGTGGTGCCCTTTTTCTTCCCCCTCGTGGCTTCCCTTATATCTGTGTGTTTCTTCCCTCCCAGCTGTCCTTCTAAGTATTGACGGGTGCAACTTAAATCCAAGATTCACTTTGGGACATCTAGATTGATCCGTGAGTGGTGGAATGACTCCAACATAAGCCAATTTGAACTTCTAAACGTAGTAGTATGGGTGTACAAAATCAGAAATTTTCTTGTTTGGAATAGATGTGATGAAAGCAATGGCATGAAAACAAGGCAAGCCGGTTACCTGCCACCTTCTACAAGTGCAAGTCCAAGCATTGAGATCAACAATGTGTCTTAAATGCCCAGAAAAATCCTTCCTGCTCACTTCAGCCATCATAGTGCTACTAGACTCAACATCATAGTGCAAGTTCATACTCTGCTCATTGAGACGACTCAGGATGCTTGGAAGGATAATACTAGCCATTGTTTCCCCAACTTTTCTCCTTTTTCTGAATTTTATCATGAGCATTTTCCTAATCTTGTCAAGCAAATCAACAACCAGCAAGCACTTGTGTTTGTTAATCCAATTATTGAAGCACTCAGCTAGGTTGTTAGTAACAGTAGTCAACCTTAGAGCCAAGAGTAAATTTACTTCTACTCCACAACCGAGAGTGCCATTTAGAGAAAAATGTATTTATTTCAGGTCTTGCTGTTACCATTGGTGCCATGTGGGACTCAAAGTCCTCCGGAGTCCAAGAGTAAGCGGCTGGCCATATGTGGTCATCAAACACCTTACCCACATATTTTTTTTGAAATTAATAATTAGATGTCTTGCACATTACCTATGCTCAACTTGAGGGAAAACCTTACCTACAGCCTCACATATTCCCTTGGCCAGCAATGGGTACCCGAAATCCGATGGGTAAAAACCCTATTAGGATATGGATATGGGACATATATTATACCCATGGGTACATAAATGAGTAAAATCTTGTACCCGATGGGTTCGTGGGTATGAGTATGGGAACCATAAACCCAAACTCGTGTACCCATGAACCCGAAATTTATGTGTGACTAGTTGGATGCCCGTGCGTTGCTACGGATAAAAAAAAGTCAGTTAACATAAATAAAATGATTTACAATGTCTTCATTTGCATAGCCCAACATTTAAATTTGAAATAATCATTTAGATTATTCCAACCACAAGTACTATGCAATGCAATGCAACTACATTGTATTACAAATCCAACCGGCAAGTCCAAAAGCACTACTACATCCAAAAGCTCCACCATCGCTAGTTCAAAAGCACATACGCATCAACATACATAGTCACTTCAAGCTAAGCTCGAAACAATTCCATCAGGGTGTGGGACTTCTTTGGCTCCATGGAAGCACTTCATCTCATTGTGCCTTTAAATTATGGAGAAGATAGTCCGGTGAGGTCATTATTGATCCTACATAACATCACTATCTCCTTGTGAATTAAGTCATTAATATTTCAAATGCAACAAAAAATGTTATCATTAAACTTGTGATTACCTTTTCCTTAATTCATGCGCAACTGCAATATCTGGGTTAAACTGCACCCTACTAAATATTGTAGTCTCAAGGCTACGACCTACAGTAATAGACAAAAAATATATATATTTGTAAAAAAAATATACAAAGTGTCACAACAGAAACTTCTGTTTGGCAATAAAGCTATCCTTAAGTACAAGCAACAAGAACAACCAGTTCATGTATAAAGATATTACTGTAATCATCAAAAGAAAACTGGTTAATCATTTAAGAACTTAGCTATGCAAATATATAAGAGTAACATGTACAGTCAAATTTCTTTTATCTTTAACACAACAGAAGTCTTATTTCATATTTTTTTCTCTCCAAATCAATACATGAACTCTCATTCAACACAACCATTGTTTACTGCTAGGTTCACCATTAAATAAGATTTATTGATTTTAGGCAATGCAATTTGTCAAAGGACAGAGCCTGATATTCAATTAACCATGGAAATCACAACCATGGACTACTGAAGCCTATACCGACTCACGAGGCATGGTGTTCGTGTACTTGAGTTGAGATATTAAGATACAAGAGAAGATACAACTGAGCTCAACGAAGTCTGTAGCTTAATAAGGATGTTAATTTTCCTGAACCAATGCATACCTTACCTTTCCATTAATTGAATCGAAAGGCGTCGGCCAATGAGTCACGGCTTGTCACAATCTCAAAGCAAGCGGTTGCTTGTGCTATAACGTGAGGGTATGGCCAGTGAGTGATTTATAGTGGCTAGCTCTAGGCGCGCAGGCGAATTAGAAACTAATGTCAGAAAAAATGAATTTCAAGCTTTTAGGAGCGGGAGAATGGGAAGCCACGGCAGTGTCTACTACCTTCCAGAAGCTTTGATCTTTAGCTTTTCGGGGAAGGGAAAGCCGGCAAAGAAAGCAGCAAGATGGCGACACGGGATGCTGCGGCTTCGTCTCCCTCGTCCCCAAACCTTCATCCTCAATATGCCTTTCCGTGGCACCTGGACTGCGGTCTTCCACATGGCCGGAGTAGCCAAGTCAATCTGGAGCGAAGCACACGAATCAACCACGATCTGCTGCAGATGGAAGAGAAAGGATAGAGATCGGCGGCGGATCGAAACGGATCAAGGCAGGGAATTGATTTGGGGCTGGGGAAGCATAATTTTTCTTTCTCATCGATGGATTCAAAGCCTGTGGGAGGGGGGGGGTGTAGGGAGTTGACTTCCCGTATGAGAGGGACAGGAGCGTCCGTCGCCAGGGGAGGACGGGCGAGCGAGCAAAGCGCCATGGTTTCGTTGGGGACGGTGAGGTCGAACGACCACCACCAACACAAGCCACCAACTGGCATTTTTATGAGTAGTAAAGATTTATGGTTGATAACGTGAATTCATCATTTTTTGTTGTAACTCTAATGCTCTATTAACACTATAAAATGGATTAGACTAAAATATGACCTCATGTTATGTATGTGCTAGACAAAATTTTTTATAAATTGGTAAAATTTATTGATCTATTAAGAATTTGTATGAAATATCGCGGGTATGAAAACCCGTGGGTACCCGATTACCCGACGGGTATGAGTATGGGGTAAAACTTTAACCCGTCACGGGTATGGGTATAGTTTACTTCCGACGGGTATGGGTATGGGTATAGTTTACTTCCGACGGGTATGGGTATGGGTATAGTTTACTTCCGACGGGTATGGGTATGGCACACTAAAACCCGGTGAGTTTGTACCCGTTGCCATCCCTAGCAACAATGCATATAACAAGATTTGAAGGTGTCCCAACAACTTCTCGGAGACGCTCCATAAACCACCGCCACCCCTCGGTGGACTCCGACTCAATAACTCCATAGAAATCTGGAAACATCCAGTTCATGCCATCAACGGCCCATGCAATGGCCAGCTTTCCCCGAAACTTGCCTAAAACATGCGTTAAAATAAGATCAGCAACTATACAAGTCACATAAAAAAACAAGTATCTCAACAATATAATGTGTACCTGTCAATAGAGTGCTATCAATGCTTAGAAAAGGACAACAACCATTGAGTATCCATTAACACACGGCATGAGAGCAACAAATACTCTTTTAAAGCATTGCTTGCCTTTCATCTCTTCCGTATCTATGCAACAATAGAGCCAGGGCACCTCTTCTCTACTTCAGCCTTGAAGTTATATAATTTTTCGAAACTATTCTCCCAACAACCATACAATTTATCCAATCCAATTCTCCTCCCAAGCATGAACTCGCTTGTAAGGAATGTGAATGTAGTATTTTTCATGTACTCTCCTCTCTATTTCACTAGCTCCAATCGTTGCATCTTTCCTTACCAATCCATAACTCTCTCACATATCCAAGCCTGGTTGCATTTTTTGACTTCTCTAATCTTTGTGTGCTTGCACAATTATGCTTCACTCTATGCCTCCGAACCTGTAATGCAATAAAAGATTAGAAACACTATAACAAAAACTAAAAACCTAAAATATATGAAGCAACATTAGATAAATAATATATGAAGCAACATTAGATAAATAATACATGAAATGTTGTTTTGTCGAACATTGCTTTTACATAAATGTGCTACTTGCATCCCTCTTCCGCACAATGAGCTCTAAACCTACCCGGTTCACTCTTGTCAAGATTAAACTCAAATTCCTTTTTAATTGAATATTGACTAATGGCAAGCCAAAATTCGTGGATATTAGTGAATGTACTGCCTGTTGCCCTACTCTCATGACTGGATTCTCCTTATCATGAACAACAATAGGAATGACAAAATTGTGATCTTCAGTACTCTCCCAATCAGCATCATGAATACCCTCCTCTTCCATGTCTCCACCTTCACCATCTTGGTCAATCACCACATTTGGAGCTACAACAACATTAGTACAAATAGCTACCCTATTAGTAGAGGCTATAACATTAGTCCGGACATCATCATCATCATCGCTACCACCAAAATAGAGGCCCTCTTCATCAACACCAACGTATTCACGTACATAATTTGGACCCCGTAATTCAAGCTCATTAACCTACTCGTCTTCATCCTCTTCTTTGATAATTGTGGCAGTGGTGGTGACCATGCTAGGTGGCTCTTGGGTACATGTTGCTGTTGTAACAGAGTTCGTACATGGAACAATAGCATTGTTGAGTTCATCTATATCATGTACTATTGCTTCAAGTGTAAGTCTCCTTATATCTCAATACCGATAAAATGCATTCAACAAGGCACTATTAGAAGCAATCTCAACATTCTCATGGCTAGTTTTATCAAAAAAATATACATGCAGCTCTTGTTCATTGCCATGTTTAATCTTTGATTCTAAGTTAGTCAAAAAATCAATCTAATTTGTAGTATCTTTATCCACCACAAACTTCGGGTTCTCAATGACATGGTACTACTTAGTTGGCAATTCAACATCCTCATCTTCCATTGATGGAAACACTGGGAAGACCTTGCCCAAGTGTCCATGGTTTGAGGAGACGAGCAATCAAGCATCCGCCGTCATCACCCATCGCCAAGTTGAGGAAGTGCTGGCTCGAAAGTCGCCTAGCGGGGGTGGGGTGAATAGGCAATGTAGATAAGAACCCGAAAATCACAACACTAAAACAAAAAGGTCAAATTCGCCCTCGACGGAACTTCCGCCACGGACGGAACTTCCGTCGGGAGTGATGGGGAAACCCTAGGAATTGACAAAGGAGGGGCTTACGATTCCACTCGAACGGAAACCTTCCTTGACCTCTTGAGAGTGTTGTACCTACAGGAATTCAATAGACACACAACACACAAGTAGATCGGGTGATAAACACCCAAAAGAAAACAAGCAAGCACACAACAAAAACGAGCAAGAGAGACACGTGGATTTTTGACCGAAGTTTGGACCCCTCACAAAGAGGTTCCTACGTCTCCGTTGAGGAGCTCACAAAGAGCCGGATCTCTTTCAACCCTAATCCTCCCCAAGTGGCCACAAAGGTCAAACTTGGTTTTCTTCTTCTTCCTTCGATTCTTTTCCTTGCGGAGGCGAATCATAACCTTCACAAACTTCCCAAGGCTCACCACAAGCTTGGGAGCTCTAGGGTAACACCTAGCCAATCTAAGAGAACGAATCTCCAAGAGTGACAAGTGAAAATGAGATTAGTTGCTAGGGGAAGATGTGCTCTAGGTTAGGATGATGCTATCAAGCTTGGAATCAAGATGGGGACTCTCTCAAATTGCCTTGGATCTCAAAGGGAATGGAGAGAAATGAGAGAGAGAGCTTGAGCAAGATTTGTGAGTTCAAAAAGCACCAACAACTTTGCTCACGGGTTGGTCAAACCTTTATATAGTGGGGGCTCAAAAGGAGCCGTTGCTAGGTCAATAATGGACTTGACGGAACTTCCGTCGGGGACATAACTTCCGTGTAACAGCCCAAAGTTGTATCAAAGATTCATGTAATAAAATATTGGAGTTTGGAAAATATTTGATTAAATTTGGAGAAGATTTGAATTTAAATCAAGTGAAAAATGAATCAAAGAATTCACAAGTTTTAATTTGAAAATCATCGGCGTGGGCCGAATCTTCGCCGCAGCCCGTTTCCTCTCTTCTCTCCCGCAGCCCGGTCCGCCAAGCCCGCGGTCAACGGGGTCATCTTCCACCTCCCACCTTTCCACCTCAGCTCCCGCGCGCGGCGTTTGCGCAGGGCGCCACCTCGGACGTGCATCGTTTTCCGCCTCCGCAACCGACCCGGGCCCGCGCCAACCACTCCCTCCACCTTTTCGTGCCTTCAAAACCGCCCCCGAGCCGCCGACCTGCCCCATCCGCCCAAACCCTAGTCGCGCCGCCGCTGCGGTTTTCCCTCTCGCCATTGGCGAAGCTCCTCGCCGCCCGTGCGCATGCTGCTCTTCGTGCACGGCGTGGGACGCCGAGTCCGCCGGTGCGCTTGGTTTGCGTGAGCTGCTCCGGAAGAGGAGCGCGGGCGCGAGAAGCTTTCAGCCGCCGTCTTCTCGCGGTGCCGTTCATCCGCCATGGTGAGGCTCATCCGCTCCCTTGCCTTGTTCTCGATTCCCCGTCGTTCACTCCTTCTTCCAGCTCCGAGCGTGTTCGTGATGTCCTTTGGTAGCGGCGGAACGGAGCTTCCCACGGTCACCATCGCCGTCCGTCGCGCGTTCGTGTCCGCCATCACCGGAATTCTGCTGCTCGTCGTCGCCGCAGCTCCTCCGTCTTCCCCGAGCTTCGCTAGGCCTTGCCGGTGAGCTGCTGCATCCCTTCCCCCTCTTTCCCCCTTGTTTCGTCGTGAATTGCCGGACCTCGTCGGTTTCCGCCGCCGTCCCTCCATGGACGCCGGTGAGCTAGGGCTTAGGGGCGAGCTCATGCTCCTTTTTTGGTGCGATTAGCTTCGTGGTTTCGTGCTGTAGCTCGTGCGCCGAGAGATTTGGATAAAGGGCCTAGATTGCGGTGTGTTCGTGGGACGCCATTGAGCCGCCGCCGCGGATCTCGCTGCCGGCGATGCTCCGGCCGCTCCCGAGGGCTTAGCTCGGTTTTGTTAGAGTCGCGGGAGCACGAGCTACCTTTTGGTGCTGTCTCGTTGGGGGCTTTGGGAACCTATGGGGTTTTCCCTTTCTCTTCCACCGTCGTGCCATCTCCGGCGAGGCCTCACCGCCGATGAGCCGGGAGCTAGTGCTTGTGGGGCGCACCGCTAGGTGCGCTAGGCCTTGGCGAGCTCCCCGGTGGTCGTCGTTGGGACACCGGCGAGCTGTAGCGCCGGGAAGGGAAGCTTCCGGTGGGTCGCACGACGGAGCGGAGGCGTCGCCGCCCGTCTCCGGCTAGATGACGTCACACTAAAGTCATCATGGGCCCCGCCACGACCCGGTAGGGTCCACGGCTTGGATTGTTGGATTTTGCATGGACTCGGTCCATGTGGACCGAAGAGAGAAGAAGTGAGAGAAAGGCCTGTGGACCCGGTCCACGGCACGGTGCTAGGCCGCGGAATATTCTGGGAGAATATTCCGAGGGAATATTCCTTGGTTTTTCATTTTCTTGGAATTTCCAGAATTTCCATAATTCCTTTTTCTTTGGAAATTCATATCTTTTTCCTTGTGTGTCATAAAAATTCGCGGTCGATTGCGTTGGACTCGTAGCGACGTGCTCTACGCGTCAGTATAGCTTTTGGTCATGTTTTAGTACCGTAATTTCCGTCATTCGTTTCGTCCTTTACCTATTGTCTCGATTTGCATGTCTAACCCCCGTTTCGCGATCTCGTTTGTCGGAGGGTGCCGAGGAGTTCCCGTCGGAGCCGTAGTTTGAGGAGTTTCTACCCGAGCAGCCGTTCGAGTACCCCGATCCAGCCTCGGGACCAGCCTTTTCCGGGCAAGCCGCAATCCTTGACCACTTTTGTTCCTATTTAGCAACTTGTATTAAATTGACTCATGCATGTGAACTGTTTCTTGCACTTGTAGTTTACCTATGTCATACTATGCTATCCTTGCCACCGATTGCCATAGGTTGTTCTACTATTATCTGCTCGCATGGTTAGTAATTGCTTAGTTGCTTAATTGAACCCCACTTGATGATTATACATGTTTTTGTGTAAAATAAATTGTAGGTGTTTCTTAGGTGTCGAGTTTCGTACTAGATACCCTGTAGGACTTTTGCGGGGGCGAGTGTAGGCGATTAGGTGTTGGGAGACTTTTGGGGAGTCTCTATTTGGAGAGTACCTATTGTGGGTACAGCTTGTGTAGGGGCCTTGGGCTATGGAGTCCCTGTTGTGGTGACACTGTTGTTGAGACTCGTTATTTTGAGGAGAGGGATGGTGACTACAGTCGAGTCTTAAACTCGGCACTAGTACTACCCGGTCCCTCACGAGCGTGGAATTCGATGGTGCAACACACGTAACACACAGGAACACACGATTTTAGACAGGTTCGGGCCCCTCGAATCGAGAGTAATACCCTACGTCCTGTATGTTATGTATTGCCTTTAGCGATTTGCTAATTGCGAAGTCTTAGATCCTTTTCGGGGGTCCCCGCTCCGCCTTATATGTCCGGGAGAGCTAGGGTTACAATCGAGTCCTATCCGATTACATGAATTACATATATGGGATTCTATCTCTAACTTTCTTTATTGATCCGTAGTCCTAATCAGACTACAAATTGCTCTATAACTTGCTTCTCACGTCATTACATACCGGTCTTAGTATCCGTCTTGTTTCCATACCGGTCTACGAGTTCTTCTATTATCCCGCATCGGTCGCAGACTCGATCCGTTGCCTATCGCCCTTATCTCGTATCTTCTCCGATTTTCTACCATGTCTTTGCGTATCCATTTCTTCATCATCTCGTATACCCATAAGGCAAGTATACGACAGCAGCTCCCGAGTAATTTTTTATTTAACCTTGAATAAAACTAACCAGTCTTCCGCTCGTTGGTCGTTATTCATGGTAAAATTAAAAAGAACTCCAATCTGCTGCAAACTCGTTCTTTTTCTTCATAAGTGCTTTAACAAGAAGCCCGAAAAAATTATTGTTTTTCACCCTTTATATCACCTAATTAGGTAATCGAAACTTATCTTCCTTACGGTGCGCAGAACCGCTCTTCCCGAGACTTTCCCGAGATTTTCGCAGACCACTCTTGTATCATTTGAGGATCACAAATAATGCAAGAGTCTTTCTTGAGAGACTATGCTTGGTTATTTTCCACTAAATCACATCCCTCTCAGCAATTTTTGCTAAGAACATATTTCCCAGACTGGTCATACCGGCTATAATTTCTTATCCTCTCGTATGTTTTTATTAATTTCACATAACAGCACCGCATAAGTCAGCCTGGACTTATAATTTACTTATCAAAATTTCACTAAAAACCACAATTCCGGTTGATCGGACCAGTCTATCCCTTATATTCTCACAGCGACTCGAGTCTCCAAAGCCTATAATCAGCCGGATGATTAACACCCATAGCCTAAGGCATCCTTTATCACCGAGTAATTTAAAATCTTACTCTTTCATATTGCTGAATTACAAAATTCTGCATAACTTTAACTTTTGTCCGAAAATTTCCATTTTTCAGACCGCTTTTTCTTTTTATAAAAGCACAACGGTTTATTCTTATGACCGTTAAGTCATAATTAACGCAGATAACAGATCATTAACTTCCTTATGGCCGTTAGGTCATAATTGCATAGTCACGACATCCCTCGGGCCTCTTAAAAACGGCCCAATAACTTTCCAGCCCCGGGCCCATCCCAGTGTCTATAAAAGAAAACGAAAAGTCGACCTAGGTCAACTCCGCTTCCGAAGCTCATACGCGCCCGCCATTCGTTTTCATTCTGTTACGCTCTCCTTCTTGATCAACCAATTCGAACCTTTCTTCTTTCATCTCTCAAGATGGGCAAGAAGAAATCCACCGCCGTTCCCTCATCTTCTTCCTCTCGTTCCTCGCGATCGGCTTCCGTTTGGTGTCCAAGACCTTGGTCCCGAGCAAGGTCACGGAATCCTCTTTGAATGAGGCGAGTTAAAGATGGGTATCTTCCGCCTCAACCCATCTTAAACCGGAATGTCCCTTCCCCCAGCCAAGTTCCCCGGGGTATAGATGAATCTCAACAATCGGTGTTCAAGGCCTTTTTCCTCCGTGGTCTTGATCTCCCATGCTCGTTCCTTCTTCGAGGGGCTTCTCTTTTTACGGATGGGAGTTAGTGAATCTCAACCCTAACTCCATCCCGCAAATTGCTTTTTTCATCCATCCGTGTGAGGCCTTCCTTGGAGTCCTCCCACACTTCAAATTATTCCAATATTTATTCCAAATCCGCCCACTCCCATCATCGGACCGCCAAGCTGCAATCGGTGGTGTAGGAATCCAATGTTGGAGCGCGGACGAATATTTTTCCCTCGTCACCGAATAAGAGCATAGCTCGGTGGAAAAAAGGATGGTTCTTCTCGCGACAATCCTCAGCCAGCTCTTCCAGCCTTCAGTGCCAAAGTAGCCAAGAACTTTCCCTCTGCAGAAGTTAGGGAAAAGCTCAAAGAAGACAATGAAGTTATTGCACTCCTCGCCAACATCAAATACTTGAAGACCGTTAGAGGCGTCACCGCCGAAACAGCTTCTCCGGAGCTTCATAGTGCGAGGAGTTCAACCGCTCAAGAGGCAAGAGCATCCAGCTTGGCTTTTTAACGAAGACACCGCTATGCCTTTGGATGGAACCCTTCTTCCCGACAAAGAGCGGTTAGAGGTTCGCATCAAGCAAATGCTGCAGCCGAATCCGCATTTATCCGGATGTACAAGAGTGGGTCCGGCCTTCAGCTCGTGCAATCCTCGCGACCCCGTAAGTATCTCTTTTTTGTTCCTTCAGATCTTTATTACTTATTATCTTTATTTACTTACAAAGACACAATCTTTGTAATTGCAGAAAATGGACAACTACAGGAGTCATCCTCCACTTCCTCTTAACGACACTTGGGGGGAAGATTATACCAACAATACCGCTCCTCTTGCTGTCCAAGCCGGCCTAGATAAAAGGCCTTCGGACCGGTCATTTCCCTTACCTCCTAGCCTCACTCCAAAAATCACCAAATCCGGGACCGTGGTTCAAGCTCCTAATACCGGAAAACGTACCGCCTCCTTGACCATTGGCAAATCTGCTTCTTCTTCCACCACTCCCGTCGACACTCGCTCGGAGGCACAAAAACTCGAAGATCAACGACGTGAAGAAGAAGCTATGGAAAAGGATCGCCGGGCAGCCCGAGCTATTCTTGAAGCTTCTTTGGGAAAAACTCAAAGTATCCCTCCCTCGGCCGATCCCTTGTCCAATGTACCCAAGAGGTCCCGGTATGGCCACCGGACCGGTTCCGGCGATGTTTCGCTCGCAGCTCCTACTCCACAAGTCAATCCAGTGGAAAAAAGGGCTGCAGACAAAAGTGGTGGAGATACCCAGGGCCCGTCCAAGAAGGTTAAGATCTCCACTGGCTTCAAGAAGGCTTCCGCGTAAGTCTAAATCTTCTTTAAATTATCTCGCTTGTCGAAGTTCCAAAAATCGACCAATGTTCCTTATCCCAGTCTTATTAAAAGTGCTTTCTTTTTGCAGGGTACCTTCTAATTTCCAGGCTAGCATAGCTAGCTTTCTAAGAAATAAAGCTTCGCTACAGCTTCCGCCAACGGTGTTTTTGCCTCTACTCCGGATGCATCACAGATCGACCCTATCCCCGGCGCTTATCCACCACCGGTTAGTAGTACTCGCTACCGCCGCTTCACCTCAGACCGGTGACATTCCCGCTTCTGCTCCCACTACTTCAATCTCAATTGATCCTCAAAGTGCGGCCTCCACAAAGGAACTCCCTGCCGCCTCATACTTAGAAGCCGAAAAGCAAGCTCCCAACGTTGAGAGCTCCTCTTCCGGCAACCCTCCTCCCCGGGCCACCTTATTTCAAATTCCTCCGGAGCTCTCATTAGGACCAGTCTGGATGGAAGAAATTCCTCGCCGGGCTAGAACAACTCGCAAATCTCCTGGAGGACCCAAACTAGCCAGGATGGTAGTCGGAGAGGTAGAAGTGGATAGCTCCAGTGGAGCTAGAACCTTCACCGCAACAGCTCAATGGGACGCCCTCCAAGAAGAAGAGGCCCTAAAGAGCTTCTCGTAATCCGGCCAGGTATATCCCTATCTTTTAATAATTCCTCCAAGCAATTCCCTTTTGATTATCATGTTTCTCACTTTCTTTTCTCCTTTTAGGTTCTTCCGAAAAGTTACGAGGCCAAGACTGCTATTATCACTCGCTCGCAGGAAGAACTCCACACCAATCAAGAACGATTGGGTGAGTTAGAAACTCGGACCGCTAGTCCGAAGGCTAAAGAGGATGATCTTCAAAAAAGAGAGGCCAACTTGCGTAACACCCATCGAATGATGGAGGAGCGCCGGCAAGAAATCATAAGGCTTCGTCAAATTAATCGCAGTAATATTCCCAAATTTTCTCTTCATATTTCACATATATTTTTTGGCCAACTCCCTTCCCGACCGGTCTTACTTTTGACTTCAGCACTTGAGAACCTTGTCGCTGCTCATAAAAAGGTCTGAAGAAATTCTTGCTGAAAAAGCAGCGGCTCAAGAACAAGCACTAGAAGAAGGTTCTCGTATTGAAGAACAACAAGCGGCCCGAATTGGAGAACTCGAAGGTGAACTTACCGCTAAAGATAGCATTTTGGCTCAAACCCTTCGCTCCAACAAGATCCTTGAAACCGAGAATGCCAGCTTGAAGGCTGAACTTGCTCGAAGCCTTAGAAGCAGCAAAATCAGCTCAAGTGGACAAGGAGATAGCCCCGAAGACCGCACGAGAATCTGCCCAACTCGCTCTCCGGGCAAAAAATCGCGAGATTCAACATTTGCGGAAAGTCGAAGCCAAACCGAGAGCATCAAATACTAAAATCAAGGGCAGGTTCGAGCCGCCGAGATCCGGCATAGGCGTAAGTACCGGTCTTTCTTGTTCATCCTTACGTCATCTTTTGAAAATACCGGTCTTTTCTCTTGAATATTGGCTTGTTTTTTCGGAACTTACCGTAGGCACTATTCATACCCTGGAATATCTTAATGGCGGTCGGTCTCTTGATCCCAATGAAATGGACCTTGAGTCCGCCATCCGGGCCGTTCCGAGAAGGATCAAGGAGCATTCAAGGTTGGTCGCCGCTTCAGGAGGGGGACACATCGCCGCCATAATCCAATCTTGGACTCCGGTCGAAGATTGTGATTTCAATTTTATCCGGAATGGTGCCCATCCCGACACCACCGAAGACCGGTTCAATGAGCTGAGGAACTCGCTCATTGGTACTGTTTCTCGAGTTGGTGGAAGACGTTCCAGCTTGATCCATCGGGTATCCCTTTAAACATAGCTCCAGCAGCTTTCGCCCTGGATCAAGAAGCTCAGGATGCTGCAACCGCCGCCGCACAATCGATAGAAGATGCCTTCGAAGACCTTGACAGAGATTTGATTGTAACTTCTTCCGATTCTGAAGAAACTCTAGATGATAGGCTCGAAGGAAATCCTCGGATCGGCGATACCGGTACCTCTAGCGGTCCCGCTGAGTAGATTTTGTAATAGGGCCATTTTGAATCTGAACATCTTTGTCGATTATACTGTCTCGCTTTATGAATATTAGTCACTTTTTCTTGTTTTATGAATACTAGTTTCACCATTATGCTTACTAACTTATTTACTCAAGATATGATATAACATGAGCAAAAAAGCTAGTTTGTAAGATTTCCCAAACTGTTCTTAATACAACAGTTTACCAACGAGTATTCATAAAAAAGAAAACTTATACTCTATCCTTTCCCGAATATACCAGTCTTAAACACAAGCTTATCACTTCAGCGGACTGCTCTTATCACAGCAATCCATTAACTAAATGACTGGTCTTATTATTCAAGAATAGCGGCATATCACAGATCTGCTCTTAATCATAGCGAATAACAAAATATCAAGTCTTAATCATAGTAGAATAACAAAAATATCACAGACTACTCTTTATCATAGTAGCCCCCTGGCTCAATAGTTTAATTCAAAATTAAAGTATGGAGACACAAAAAACAAACATATTATTATTAGACAAAATTGCTTTATTATAATAAGAAAAACTTTACAATAAATACTCTTTAAGTATAAAAACGACGAAGTTGATCAATATTCCAAGAGTTTGGAATTTCTTCCTCTTCCAAGGTCATAAGCCTATAAGCCCCTGGTCCGGATACTCGACTTCACCAAAAAAGGTCCTTCCCAGCACCGGTGACAACTTATGCCTGTTCTTGTTAGATTGAATCTTCCGCAAAACCAAATCTCCGATTTGAAATTCCCGCGTGCGGACATTACGATCATGATATCGACGCAATCCTTGTTGATATTTGGCGGCTTGAATCGAGCTTGATCTCTCAATTCTTCTGCCGCAATCAATTCAACCCGACGTCGATCATCATATTTTTCTTCATCATAATACCGAACCCGAGCTGACACCATATTTACTTCAGTAGGTAACATGGCTTCCGATCCATATACTAAAGAAAAAGGAGACTCGTCCCGTAGCTCGCTAACATTAGTGCGCAAACCCCGCAGCACCCAGGGCAATTCCTTAACCCATTTTCCCGCATAAGGCTTCAATCGGTCAAAAATTCTCGGTTTAAGACCGGTCAAAATCATTCCATTAGCTCGTTCCACTTGTCCATTGCTCCGCGGATGCGCCACCGACGCATATTGCACCTTGATCCCTAAACTCTCAAGCATAATCTTTGAAGAATTCTGAAGTAAATTGAGGCCCATTATCAGTAATAATACTGTGTGGAACCCCAAAACGTACAAAAATGTTCTGCAAAAACTTGATTGCGCGTGCCGTAGTTGTACTAGTAAGTGCTTCAGCCTCGATCCATTTGGAAAACTTATCTACTGCCACAAAAATATGCGTGAATCCTCCCGGTGCCCGTTTAAAAGGTCCCACTATATCCAGCCCCCAAGTAGAGAAAGGCCAAGTCATTGGGATCAATTGCAACTCCCGAGCCGGAGTATGAGGTTGTCTTGCAAAAAACTGGCACCCTTGACAACTTTTAACCACTCTATGCGCATCATCCGTTGCTGTTGGCCAATAAAATCCCTGTCGGAATATCTTCCCAACCAATGTCTTCGAAGAAGCATGGTTTCCACAAATTCCTTTGTGTATGTCTTCAAGTAATTGAATGCCATCGAAACCGACACACATTTCATCGAATATTAGCCCCACGCTTATACAATTCTCCTTCGAGAATTACATAACTCGCGGGCTCGAACTTCTAATCTTTGCTTCTCCACCTTATCTTCTGGTGTTTTGCCGGATTGCAAATAGTCAAGATACGGAGTACGCCAATCGGAATCAATAATCATAACATCCAATGGCTGAATACCACCAGTATTGAATCCGCCTTCAGGCTTTCCCGGCAAACCCGTACTATCGACCGGTTCTTCAAGACCGCTTTTTCCTCCCGACTTTCTCGAGATCGCCTTATCTTCAATTTCTGTAATGATAACCTTAGGCTCCACCTTTATAGACGGTTTATCCAACACCCGAAGAAAAACGCCAGGGGGAACCGCTTGTCGCGAATGATCCCAGCCTAGCCAACTCATCCGCAGCAGAATTATTTCCGCGCAGTATATGAGAAAAGCGCAAACCATCAAACTTATCTTCAAGTTTCCGAACCTCTTGTCGATAGGCAATCATATGTTCATCATGAGCATCCCATACCTTATTCACTTGGCTGATCACTAACATCGAATCACCATATATATCCAATCGTCGAACACCCAACGAAACAGCCTACTCCGAGCCCATGAAGCAAAGCTTCATACTCGCTGTATTGTTCGAAGCTCGGAAATGCATTTGCAACACGTATCCGAGCGGTTCCTTTTGTGGAGTGAAAAGGACCACACCAGCCCCCGCGCCCGAAAGCTGCAGGGACCCATCAAAGAACATCTCCCAATACTCCAATGCTTGAATCTCCCGCGGCACTTGTGTTTCCAACCACTCGTTATGAAATCAGCTAATGCTTGTCCCTTAATAGCTGTCCGCGAAGAGAACGTAATCTCATATTGGCCAAGTTCTATAGCCCACTTAGCAACTTGACCAATTGCTTCTCGATTGCGAATAATATCTCCAATAGCAAACCCAGTCTTAACTTCAATAGGATGCGCTTGGAAGTAATGTTTCAACTTTCGAGAAGTTATTACTACAGCATAAATTAACTTCTGCAATTGGAGATACCTTATCTTAGACTCAGTAAGAACTTCACTTACAAAATAGACCGGGTGTTGCACCAACTGCAGATGTCCTTCTTCCTTCCGATCAACCGCCGAACCGTGCTCACCACGTGGGTTGTTGCGGAGATATATAACTGAATAACCTCATCGGGCTCGGCGGGACCAAAACCGGAGGATTACCGAGATACTCTTTAAGCTGATCAAGCGCTGCTTGTGCTTCACCGGTCCACTCAAACTTGTCTTGCTTTTTAAGTAATTTGAAGAACGGAAGTCCTCGAACTCCCAATCGTGAGATAAAACGACTAAGAGCTGCCATATCGCTCGTCAACTTCTGAACATCCTTCAAACAACTCGGGGTTGCATGTTCACAATTGTCCGAATTTTTTCCGGATTGGCTTCAATACCTCTCCATGATACCAAATAACCTAGTAACTTCCCGTAACGAACTCCGAATACACATTTTCCTGGGTTTAACTTCATGGAAAAGTTCCGCAGATTATCGAAGGTCTCTGCCAGGTCGAGAGGAGATCTTCAGCTTTTCGAGACTTGACCACTATATCATCAACATAAGCTTCTGCGTTTCTTCCCAATTGCGAATCCAAGCAACGTTGCATACCACGCCGATACGTAGCTCCAGCATTTTTCAATCCAAACGGCATAGTCGTGTAGCAGTATGCTCCGAAAGGGGTGATAAACGCGGTTTTTATCTCGATCCTCAACTCTTAGCGGTATTTGATGATACCCCGAATAAGCATCAAGAAAACTAAGACGTTCGCAGCCAGCGATCGAATCAACAACTTGGTCGATTCGAGATAGCGCGAAAGGGTCTTTGGGACAAGCTTTGTTGAGATCAGTATAATCAACGCACATCCTTAATTCTTTAATATTCTTTTTGGTACAAGCACTCGGATTGGCAAGCCAATCTGGATGATACACCTCCCTAATGAACTTAGCTGCTAACAACCTAGTTATCTCTTTCTTGATAGCTTCCTTGTGGTCTTGGGCAAACCTCCGGAGCTTCGTTTCACCGGCTTCGCATCGGGACGCACCAACAGTGCGTGCTCAATCTTCTCCCTAGGAACACCCGGCATGTCGAAGGCTGCCATGCGAAGATATCCCTATTTTCCTGGAGGAAAAGAGTGAGCGCGCTTTCCTATTTATCCCCCAAGTCAGCCCCTATATGGGTGACCTTAGAGGGGTCCGACTCATCAAGCCGAACAGTCTTAGAAACCACCGTATCAGCCTTCAATTTCTCCTTAGCAATCTTTTTGACCGGTACTTCATCCTCTATCCTTGTATGGACATCCAAAGCTTCAGCCGCTTCTCCGATTTCTTGGCGTTCAACTTCCGAATTGATCCGGGATGCCAACTCGTGCTATGCACCTCACAAGCATAAGCGGTCTTGATATCACCCCGGAATGACAGGACCCCGTTTGGCCCAGGCATCTTCAACAGCAAGTACCGATAATTCGGGATGGCCATAAATTTCGCCAGAGCCGGTCTTCCGAGAATAGCATGGTACGCTGAATCTATGTCAGCCACCCGGAAGATGATATTCTCCCTTCTATAATTTTCCTTCGTCCCAAAAGTCACCGGCAGAGAAATCTGCCCCAAAGGGTAACTATTCCGCCCGGGTATTATACCATGGAACGGAGAAACACCGCGCTCTAAATCAGCGACCGTCGAGCCAAGCTCGAGCAGAGTCTTAGCGAACAAGATATCCAAACAGCTTCCCCCATCAATGAAAGTTCTCTTCAACCGCACCTTCCGAACAATAGGGGCAAGGATGAGTGGATATTTTCCAGCTTTCGGTAATACCTCCGGTGGTCCGCCCTGCTAAATGTGATGGGACCTCGGACCACCGAAGATATTCAGGAGTTGCAGGAGCAACAGCATTAACCTCCCTTAACGACAGCTTTTGCTTCCGCTTGACTCGTATGCGTCCGGGCCTCGTTGACGTCAAAAGTCGCCAATACACCGTTGTCCGGAGAGTCCACCGAAACTCCGGCCGACGCAGAGTCCCGTGCTCCCAACGGACCGGCTCGGCTCGCCGATGTTCGTATGCGCCGGTGCGTGCGGATGGTTTTCCCGCAAACCAACAAAGACAATAAAAGGTGTAAAATTCCAGGTCATCGGCCCGGATAGACCGATGTGCAGCCGTGGCCGATTATGGCGTAAGATAAACAAAATCGGCCATATACAGGGAACAGCACGGCCCATCCATTTATGTATTAAATGCCAGGCGAACGAACCGTGATACGAATGATACGGAATCGCCGACGCTATAACATGCAATCGGTGGCTAGCAGCCGATTTCGTCGATAAGCGGTTAAATCATTAAGACTGTGCAGGTATATATTATCGAATAAAACATAGACAAGGCAATTGTTGATGGGATATAATTCAAGAAGATGTTTTAAACATCAATCGGATCCGTGAATCGGCCGATCGGGTATTCGGCCGATTCTCGCCATTGATTATAGCAATGAATTAATTAGATCTTTCTAAATGTATAATGATGATCAATAAAATCATACTAATAACTTAGATTCAAAAGCAGCTTTAACAGATTTGGCACTAATTAAACATAAAACAGCTAATGAACGTGATAAGCAATCGGCTAAACACTCCGAAAGAACAAGAAGACAGATACAACCACGCAGATTCCAAATCGACCAGCCGCTCCAACAGACAAGTCAACCGATGGCACGCGATCGGACCAGGTCTAACGGCCGCGCACGCCCGGCCGATTCAGGACAAGCACAATCATAAACGTCTTGACTATGAAAATAAATCTACACCCTAGCCAATCGGCTGCATGCGCCTAGGACAAGTCAACTATCGCAAAGGCAAACACAGGACACGTCAACCGAATCCGCACGATCGAATCGGCCAAGATGTAAAAGAATTCTCATAGCGGCTATCGTGACTCGAACGACCGGATCCGAGCCGATCGGCGTCGTGAGCAAAGGCTCGGAACGGGGAGGCAGGACAAGTCAAACTACCTCCACCACGAGCCCGGACCAGGTCAACTTGACTCATCCCGGCCGATACTCACTACGCCGATCCGGAACAGATCCGGTCGCCGGATAACTAGCAATTAAGCCATCTAATTACGAACAATGCGCCGAGAACTAGACAACATAATTACCTTATCAAGCCAACGTGTCGTCGACCGGAGCCCCGAGGATCCCCGCACGAAAACAGCAAAAACTTGACAGAAAATTAGGGTTTGGCGATGCGCCGAAAGTTGTATTGGATGTGAATCGAGTTTACATGTTACATCCGAGTATGTATTTATACTCGGCACAAAGAATCCTACTCGGACCCTCTTCGGGCCGATTTCCTAACCGACTAAGATCTTTTTCCAAAATCAAACTATTATTTCTAATTTTACAACGTGGGCCAGGCCCATCAATGTTATGCTCATCTCGTTGGCGTCCGCGCACGATTCCCGGGAGGTACGCGCCTTTTACTCGCCCAAGCGGCCGTCGGCCTTCTCGCTCACCGGCCTTCTTTTGACCTATAGTCGCCGACAATGGGTCCCTTGGTCAAAAACCGGCGTCAACACATGTCCCCCAGCATCTGCGCCGGTTTTATCGCCCGTCACGCCTCCATAAAACCCAGGGCCACCCCGGTCATTTCCCATCTGTTTCTTCTCCTTGGCTTTCGTCTTCCCTCGTTCCAGCGACCTTCGCCTTCTTGAGCCTTTTCAACTTCTCACCGCGCCGCCGTCGTTTTTCTTCTCCGGCGATCATGAATCCCGCCGTTGCTGCCGCTGCGTGCTGCCGCCGCCGACCGCGTCGTCGCCACCACCAACGCCGTTCCGGAGGTAATGTACATTCGAGCATCCCTCTTTTCTACCTTTGCAATTTTCTTCATGTTCTTGTTCTTGTTCATTTTCACGATCTATCTCCTTTCCGTTCCATTTCTCATTTTAGCCCTATTCCTTGTTTTTAGGAGATCCGGAACCAAGTCGCCATCCCATCCAACATCCCCACTCACTTCTTTTTGGGCCCCATGGGTGATCCCGACCCCACGGATCTCATCCGTGCCGAAACGAACCGGGTCCCGTTTCGGCAACGAGTCTCCTTTACCGGCCGAGTGGGCCAATAGCTTTAGGTCATGGCCGACTCCCGTTGCCGGATGGCGCGATTGGTATAACCGAGTATCGGCCGTCCATCGGCAAGGTTGGGCCAATATCGGCATCGCCCACGCCATCAAACTCTCTTTGGCCGATCACCACAAGAACGAACCGTTGCTCGGTGGCAGCTTCTTATCTCTCGGTCGGATGCCTTGAACCGCTTCATGTTCGGCCACGGCCCGGCTACCATGACCCTCCCGGACACGGTCATGTTGGCCGATTTGAATATCACAGCGGAGGCCACCCCGGATGCCATCCGCATTAAGTCCTCCCATCGGATCAACCCTAAGGACACCAGGGGTTAGAAGAACTACATCCGGACCTACAACAAGGGGCATGGCACTCGTCGATCGCCGCGAGCACGTTGCCTTCCTCAACATGTGGCTTGACCACTTCTTCTTCTCGTGGGGTCAGCGTGAGCCCCACAAACAACTTTCTGCCGATGGCCGATGTATCGCCGACAGCCTACGCCCTCCCTATGGGCAAGTATCTTCCGGGATCGGCCTACCTCCTTCTTCACCAGGTCTCGGTGGAGTTGCGCTCCGGCCGATCGGTCAAGAACCCGGGAGGCCCTTGGTGGTTCATCCAAATGTGGTTGTCCCTTCACACCACCAAGGTCATCGATCCGGACCTCGGCGTCCTCACTTTCCCCGGCAATTATGCCGAATCGGCCACGCCCGATCCAGCCGATGTATCTCTTTCGGGAAGCGTTGTCCATGGCACCAGGGGCGGCCATGTCGGATGACACTTTGGCATATTGGTTCGCCGCCCTCTACAAGGGCCTCAACAACGAAAGTACGGATTGGTACCCGTACATTGATTTCTTCGAGAAGGGGTATGACACTCCTTTCCTCGATCGACCCCACCTTCCCGACGGCCGACGCGGAAGCGGTCAAGATCTTCACCACCTGCCTCCGCCCCGTCTCGCGGCCGACGGGACTCATTGCCGGGAGCAAGGCTTTCGCTCCTATGAGTTCTACCACCCGTCGGTGGCGGCCCGCCAACTCGGTTTCGCCGCTTGCTCCCCAGCCTCTTCTATGTGGGGCAAATAAAGGCGCGATCTATCGTCGACAACGCCATCCAGTGGAATTGGCTCGTCGGCCGCACCGCCGATGTCGTCACCGGCGATTTAACCGGATTTTCCCGGCGCCCGGAGTACCCGCCTTTTGACCGTTGGTGGGGCGAATGGAACCGGCACCTCCGCAGCCGGAATACCGCCTCCTTCTTCTCCGGCTTAGTCCCGAGTGAAGCTTTCGCCGAGGTATGTGTAGTCGATTTATTTTATAAGGCCGATTTTGTAAACGAAATCGGCCACTCCAAATGCTCACCCTTGTATATTCTTTTTCAGTCGGACACGGAGGAGCCGCCGACCCGGAGTATCGGTGGCCGGCCGATTGCATACTTAATGCCGAGCCCAATTGCTCCAAATATCGGCTTCACCGATCGCACTCCCGCCCAAGCTTTTGCGGCGATGAGTCGAGGGCACCAGCTGCCCGCAAGGCCAAGACTAAAACGGCCACCCCCAGCAAGAGGAAGGCCAACGTGCCAGCTGCAGGGCCGACTCAAGCCCTAAAGCGACACCACGCGCCGGTGAAGCAGCTCGTACGCCCGTCCGACCCGGACTATTCCAGTTGATCCATCTCCGCCGCGTCAAGTTATTATTGCATGATTGCTGATCCCTTTTTCACCGTATATGCTGTCTAACTATGAGTTCTTAGCAGGAACCGGCGGTTCTTCCTCCTCGGGCCCGGACTCCAACACCCGATAGGCCGATTGGCCTGTCGACTCCTCCACGGGCCAGGACGCCGACACCCGAAAGGCCGATTCAAACGGCTCCGGATCTTGAAGTCACACCAAGCCAGGCCGATCCAAATCCTACGGAGAGCCCAACCCTCGCGTCTTCTGAAATCGCTGCCGAGTTGAACAAGCGGCCCATGTGTCGCCCATCGCTTCCCCAAAGACACCATTGTCTGTCGAAGAACCGGCCGGCCAGGAACCGCCCGCAGCTTCTCCTCGTAAATACTGCTGCCGATGAGCCCGCCGAAACCGAACAAGCTGGCCATATGCCCGATGCTGCCTCCGAGGATGCCGCCGGAGAAGGAGGATCGGCCGGCCGAGAGCTGATTGGAACACACGAACCTCGTGGGTTCCATGGCGCAGCCCGATAGACGTCCGGCCGCTTCGCATTGACGCTTCGCAGGTTTGTTTTTACTATCCCCCTTTTCTTGATTTGCCTCTCGATTATTAGCTTCATTTTATTTTTCTTGGTATTTCAGTGCGCTCAGCTTCCCTCGTCCTGCGCCGATTTTGGTATCTTCCTCCGGTCTTACTACCATGAACGAAATCGCGCGCAGGCTCGAGGCCTCTTCGGTTGATCGCTTGGTGGCCGATGCTCACCCCATAAGGGCCCGGTACTTGGAGGTCCGGACCGAGCTTCCGGAGGATGTGCGCGATGCTCGCACCGTGTGGCATACATGGAGTACCGGCAAATGGACTTCACCCGTGCTCGGCAACGTCTCGCTCGCCACGCGGAGCAGCAGCAAGCTGCGTTACTCGCCGAGAACTCCATCAAGCGCTCCGAGGAGGAGGTCCACAAGACCCGGGAGATGCAAGAGCAACTCTCAAATCGGCAGGATGAACTGCAAGCAATCAACCAAGAGATTGCCGATTTGAGAGCATCGCCGGCTCTCAAGGAGGAGGCGGCGGCGGCCTTAGAAGCCACCATCGCACAATTGTCGGCCGACGTGGCGGCTCAGCAGAAGACGACGGACGAAGCAATTCAAGCGGCCGAGAAGATGGTTGCTGCAGCGCACGCCGATGTCGGCTCCATCGAGGATGACCTCGTCGGTCATGGCCAAACTCGACTCCATGCCGGCCCGCGCACTATCTCGCCGTCCAAGACTTCTTGTCCCGTGCCGAGGCCGTCGATTATGCTTCGGTGTAATAGGATTTTGGACACAATTTGTTGTTAATATTTTTTGCACTAAGGGCGATATACAATCATATCGGCCATCCGAAGGCGACGTTTAAACATCGGCTAATTTATCGGTTACTTCCTGTATTTTACTTTCACATTTTTTGGGCTAAGGGCGATACTCCCAGTATCGGCCATCTCAAGGCGATGTGCATCGACATCGGCTGTAATCTCTTTTAGACCGAACACTATGAGTTAATCCAAATACTAGGATAATACTCGCTTCAAATAATTTCCATTAAGTGCTCGGCCGAATTCTTCCCCTTCTAATTCTTTCAAAATATATGCATTACCCGGTGCCGATCGGCTAATCAAATAAGGTCCTTCCCAATTAGGCGACCATTTACCAAACCGATTGTCTTTCACACCGATCGGCATCCTAAGCTTCCGGACCAAATCGCCCTCTTTAAACTGTTTCGCACAACCTTCTTATCATAATGGCAGGCAACCCTCGCCTTATTCTCGATCTATTTTTTCCAATGCATCCAGCCGATTTTGTACTACATCTTCTAATTCATCCATCATCAAACCGTAGTACTGATCGGCCGAAAGTTTTTGTTGCAATTCAATCCTCCTGGAGCCGATAGCTGTCTCCCATGGCAACACGGCTTCGTTCCCATATACAAGTTGATACGGCGCGACTTGCATGGCCCCATGCCGTGACATACGATAAGCCCACAAAGCGTCCATCAATTTCATGTGCCACTTACGAGGATATTCTTGTATTTTCCGCTTGATCAACTTGATCGGACTCTTATTTGCCGCTTCAGCTTGGCCATTGGCTTGGGCATAATATGGCGATGAATTAATCAACTTAATCCCCATCTCCTCAAGCAAAAGATTGAAATTCGTCCGACGTGAATACCGATCCTCGATCTGTTGTAATTGTTTCTGGAATCCCAAATCTGTAAATGATATGCTCTTTAACAAACGTTATCACGTCAGCCGTCGAAACTTTGCGATAGGGTGCCGCTTCAACCCACTTCGTGAAATAATCTGTAGCTACCAATATGTATTGATGTCCTTTGCTTGACGCTGGATTTATCCGGCCGATCATATCCATGGCCCAGCCTCCGAACGGCCAAGGTTTGATTACTCGGATTCATGGCCGATGCGGCGCTCTCCGTATAGGCCCGAATTTCTGGCAATCTTGACAACTTTTATAATATTTGAAACAATCGGCCAACATTGTCGGCCAGTAATAACCAGCTCGCCTTAGCAGCCACTTCATTTTATGGCCGATTGATGCGTTCCGCAAATCCCATCATGTACTTCGCTCATTACCACTTTGGCTTCGGTATCATCAATACATTTGAGAAGCACCCCATCAATTGTCTTGAAAAATAATTGATCATCCAACAGCACATACTTCAAGGCTTTATATCTTATCTTCTTATCTCGTAGGTTGGGATGGATTGCTCAAATAACTTCGAATTTCTGTACGCCAATCGGCCTCTTCAATATCAGCTATTTCCAATCTATTTCCGCGAGCCGATATCCGGATGCTAGTTGAGCCAAGTTATTTGCTTCAAAGTTCTGCTCTCTTGGTATATGGTTGATTTTAACACACTTGAATCTTTTCATCAACTTCTCGGCACTTTTCATGATATTGCGACAATATTTCATCTTTACACTCATACTCATCGGCCAGCTGACTTACAACCAACAAGGAATCGCCGAAAATTTCCACAAAATCAGCCCCGGCATCGATGAGTAACTCCAGTCCTTTTAATATCGCCTCATATTCGACTTGGTTGTTAGTGTGCGCCTCTACTGTAATAGAGTATCCACGTATCGCCCCCGAGGCGACACAACAACCAAGCCGATTCCGCTTCCTTCCTTGCAAATTGAACCATCAAAGAATACCGTCCATGGCACCGGTTCAACATATTTGGCCGAGTGCTCACCGTGCTGCACTATTAAATCAGCCAATACTTGTGCTTTTACTGCTTTGGCCGATTCATAGCCTAGATCAAATTCCGCAATTGCCAACATCCATTTGCCCAACCGGCCTTTGGGGACCGGGGCCGATAGCATATATTTTACGACATCGGCCCGGCAAACCACGGTGCACTCTTCGGCTAACGTGATAATGCCTTAGTTTTGTACATGAAAAATATAGACAAAGACATAACCTTTCCACATCCGGATACCGTGTTTCTGCATCAATCAATTTGCGGCTGAGATAAAATATAACCCGCTCTCTTCCCTCCTGTTCTTGAGTCAATGCCGAGCCGATACACCTATTATCGGCCGATAAATATAACTTAAAGGGTGTGCCCGACTTTGGCGGAACCATCACCGGTGGGGACACCAAATACTTCTTGATATCTTCTAAAGCCTTTTGATGGATCGGCTCCCACCGAAATTCTTGATTGGCCTTGAGCTTCAATAATGGCGTAAATACATCAAGTCGACTGGACAAGTTTGAGATAAACCGTCTAATAAAATTTATCTTGCCGATCGTGGACCGGAGCTTCGTCTTGTTCGTTGGCGGTTCCAGTTTTCGGATAGATTCAATACTCTTAGGGCCGACTTCAATTCCCTTTTCATGCACAATAAACCCCGGAAATTGCCCAGCCGAGACACCAAAAGCGCACTTGAGCGGGTTCATCTTTAGACCGTACTCGTCTTGTCCTCTTCAACACTTCTCCGAGATCAGCCACATGACTCTCGGCCGATTTTGATTTCACCATAACATCATCAATATAAATTTTCACCAATCGGCCGATCAAATCGTGATATATAAAATTCATGGCTCTCCGATACGTGGCACCAGCATTTTTTAGGCCGAAGGTCATAACAACCCACTCATATAATCCCAACGCTCCGGGCATCCGAACGCTGTCTTCGATATATCTTCTTCGGCCATAAAAATTTGATTGTACCCAGCATTTCCATCCATAAAGCTCAAAATTTTGTTGCCGGCGGCTGCATCAACTAACAAATCGGCGTTTGGCATTGGGTACTCATCTTTCGGGGTTGCTTTATTCAAATTTCTCGAAGTCAATGCAGACCCGCATCTTTCCATTTTTCTTTTCCACCGGCACAATATCGGAAACCCACTCGCATATCGGCATGGCCTCGATAAAACCGGCTTCATATAACCTCGATAATCTCTTCCGTGACGGCTTCATAATACCTAGGGTCAATTTTCCGAGCTCCCCGCTTATACGGCCGATATCCAGGTTTGGTGGGTAGCCGATGTTCAACGATCGATCGGCCGAGACCAGGCATCTCACTATAATCCCAAGCAAAACAATCTTTATATTCTTTCAATAAGGCCACTAACTCATCTCTTACTTTTTTACACACTTTCTTGCTAATATATGTCGGCCGAGGCTTGTCTCCATCCCCTATGTCCACTTCTTCTAACTCGTCGGCCGACACAAAACCGTGACCTAGTTTCCCATCTTCTGTTTCGTTAATCGGCCGACTCATCATATCTTCAATCCGTGTATCGATTGGCCGATTATTCGCCAATTCTCCCGAGGGGCCCATCGGAGCAGCTCGGGGTACCCGACCCCCGGTCACAATAACTCCGTCGTCCGTAATGTTTATGGCCTCCGCATCCCAATATGTGCCCGATAAACTAGGCAAGCTTTCTAGACCGGCAAACTCGAAATCGGCGGTTGCAATGGTTACAGTACTTATCGGCCCGCACGATTTCAACCTTGTTGCCGACCCATTGAATCAAACACTCGGTGCATGGTCGATGGGATGCAACAATTGGCATGAATCCAGTCTCTCCCCAACAAAGTTGTGTATGCACCTTTCCCGTCGATGATGAAAAAAGTGGTGGGTATGGTTTTGCTGCCCACGAGTGATCTCCATTATTGCGGCCCCACGCACATCTTGGCTTCTCCCGCCGTAATCCTTGAGCGTCGATTAGCCTTCATCATTTCCTCCGGCGTCTTCCCAAGCTTGCGGTATGTGGTAATCGGCATGACATTAACCGCTGCTCCTCCGTCGACCAACATCTTCCTCATCGGTGACCCGTTGATGTAGCCGCTAATATACAACGCCTTGAGATGCAAATGATCGTAGTTAATCGGCTTATCAAATACCGCTGATTCCGGTGTCCAAAGAATCTCTCGAAGTCTCCCCAATCGGTTCTTCTTCAGCTCGAATTTTCATCGGCCGATCCGACAATCCCGGGCATTAGAGACATCATATTTACCGTGGCTTCAGCTCGGACCACCCGAGACCGCACTTTCGGCCTCCATTCCTTCTTGGGCTTGGGCTCATCATCTTGGTCATCTCTATAATGCCGTTTACCCTTGATTTCTCGACAACGCATTCTTTGGAGCCTTCTCTTTTGGGTTTTGTCGAGCAAACCACCGGGCACCACCGTCCTTCGTTCTCGGCCTCGATCACTTCCCGAATCTTCATGGTATTGGTAATCAAACCCTTCTTCTTCATTGATTGGCCCCACTCGATCGTGAACGGAGGTTCTCTTTGGCACTATGTATCTTCGCTCATTATATCTCGCGATCATGGCCGATTGCTCTTCCGGGGGCCGATTGTCGTAATTCGTAGTTGCGATCAATCGGCCGTCCCCGGTAACTTGACGACCCGCCATCACGATACTCTTTCCGGCCGGTGCACTCGGGCAGTTCTCGATAGATGGAAGCTTCATGTTTTGGTCCCAAGCAGATCGAAAGAAAGGACAATCCCGGTGTGGGTCAAAATCTTCTCGGCGGATCATGCCTTGCCTATACCGCTGACTTTGACCGATAGATTCCTCGTTCATGTGCCATCCGATCTCTTTCTTCCCTCTCTCTCTTCCTCTCATATCGGCGTATGAAACCAGCTGATCCACCGCCGATGGTATTGATGTACATCGCATTAGCCGGGAAAGGGTGCCCATCAACTTTCATCTTTTTCTTTACATCACCTGCTCGCAATACCCCACTGTCAATCGCCTTCCGGATCTCATCTCTCATAGCATAACAATCAACGGTGTTATGATGTGAATTTCCATGCCACTTGCACCACTTAGCCATTTTCTTCAATTCCTCCGGCGTAGGAATTTTGTGATGAGGGGAGAGCTGGATTTTCTTTTCCCGTAGCAGCTGATCAAATATCTCGTCGGCCTTGGATAAATCAAAATCATACTTTTTCTCCTTAGGATTGACATGTGGAGAAAATATCGGCCGTTTGTTATTAGTCCACTCAACCGCATTAATTTCCTCTTCATCTTCACCGTCGAAACCAGCATAAGCTACCCGATACCGCCGATTCCTGGTGAGTCGGAGATTCTCTTCCCGGCCAATCGCCCTTCGAGTCACCTGCGCCAGTCCATCAAACTCATGTGGGGTAAACTTTTCTTTGATGTTGGAGAATAACCCCGCATAAGCAATTTCGGCCAACCGTTGCTCTGTCAGGTTCAGGTTGTAGCATCGTCCCTCGTAGTCCCGAACCTCTCGTATATAATCAGCCTATCGACTCCCAGCTTTCTGTTTCACCGCCATTAAATCGGACAAACTAAACTCGGTGATGCCCGTGAAGAAGTACGAGTGAAACCTTTTCTCCAGCATCGGCCCAACTCCGAATAGAACCCGGCGACAGTCGAAGCAAACCATGAAAAGGCCGATCCGGATAATGACAAGTGGAAATAGTCTAACCCGCAAAGCCTCTTGAGTAGACGCCTCACCAAGCTGTGCGTCATATCGGCCGATGTGCTCCATAGTCGATGTATTATCTTGCCCGTAAAACTTGGAAAACTCAGGAATTTTATACTTATTGGGTAAAGCCACGGAATCCATCCAATCGGGTAAGGTCGCCGATACAATGCACTCTTCTCTTTAGGCTTCGGATCGAACCGATCTTTCATCATATCTGCAATCTTAGCCATGAGGCTATTCATATCATTTGGTCCGACAGCTTGCTGATCCGGTCCCCGTTATATAAGCGGTGTTGGGCTGTCCCCAGCTTGGGTGTATCAACCGACCGTTCCCGGAAATCCCAGTGCCGTAGCCGGGAATAATGTCCGCGGAGCGATTCCATAATTCATGGCCGATTGGATCGGCCGTCCGATCATGAATTCATGTCCCCAGCCGGTGCAGTCGGTCGTGGAATACCGGATATCGGCCGTACTATAGTGGGTGAGTTCTCAATTCTACTCGGGCCGGTATTTGGTACGTAGAAGAAATTGGGCTGTTGTGCCATCTGCGGGACCGCTGCCACATTGGTTGCTGCCCCCAACTCGAAGCCGGCTGTTGTACATCTTGCCCGTCGCCTTCTTCCGTTACCGACTTCTTGGGACCACCGTCATCCTCTTTGCCCGGCTGGGTTGCACTCGGTACTTGCATTTGCATTGTCCTTGCCAGGCCATAGGTTAGGTGGCATGCCATACATGGGCTGAAACCTCGCTCGGCGGTGCAAGTATTCGGAGGCCGATTCCTTGAATCGGTCGTACAGAGTGCCAATAGGCTGAGTGTATGCAGGTCCGTAATATCCTTCGATAAACGATCCGCCATCAACCGTGTCCTTGATCAAATTCCCGATGGTGTTGGTCAACACGCCCGATTGATTGATTAGGGCTTGATGAATGGACGAGTTGACCATATCACCGAGTTGGTTGGCATCCGGCAGTCTCGGGCTTTGATTTGGTCTAATTCTTCCGGATGCGTAATCCGAGGGAAGTCCCCTTTCGTGGCCACTCGCCACGTGTCACCGTCAAGGCTTGAAAGTACTTCTTCATTGCTTCGGCCAGGTACTCCCGGTACTCGCAGCTTTTGTTCCGTTGTCATCTTCCCCAGTGCCGAAAGTGTGTTGTCATCGAAACTTCTCCATGGCCTTTGCCATCCGTCCCGAGAGGGACCGGAACGAAAATCGGCCGATTCTCAGCATCGACCATTGGTGTTCCGTCCTCCCCGACCGCCTCGCATGTACGACATCTTGATCTTGGTTGCTTTTGTCCCACCGGCGTGCCAAAAAGTGTGTTGACGTCAAAAGTCGCCAATACACCGTTGTCCGGAGAGTCCACCGAAACTCCGGCCGACGCAGAGTCCCGTGCTCCCAACGGACCGGCTCGGCTCGCCGATGTTCGTATGCGCCGGTGCGTGCGGATGGTTTTCCTGCAAACCAACAAAGACAATAAAAGGTGTAAAATTCCAGGTCATCGGCCCGGATAGACCGATGTGCAGCCGTGGCCGATTATGGCGTAAGATAAACAAAATCGGCCATATACGAGGAACAGCACGGCCCATCCATTTATGTATTAAATGCCAGAGCGAACGAACCGTGATACGAATGATACGGAATCGGCCGACGCTATAACATGCAATCGGTGGCTAGCAGCTCGATTTCGTCGATAAGCGGTTAAATCATTAAGACGTGCAGGTATATATTATCGAATAAAACATAGACAAGGCAATTGTTGATGGGATATAATTCAAGAAGATGTTTTAAACATCAATCAGATCCGTGAATCGGCCGATCGGGTATTCGGCCGATTCTGCCATTGATTATAGCAGTGAATTAATTAGATCTTTCTAAATGTATAATGATGATCAATAAAATCATACTAATAACTTAGATTCAAAAGCAGCTTTAACAGATTTGGCACTAATTAAACATAAAACAGCTAATGAACGTGATAAGCAATCGGCTAAACACTCCGAAAGAACAAGAAGACGAGATACAACCACGCAGATCCCAAATCGACCAGTCGCTCCAACAGACAAGTCAACCGATGGCACGCGATCGGACCAGGTCTAACGGCCGCGCACGCCCGGCCGATTCAGGACAAGCACAATCATAAACGTCTTGACTATGAAAATAAATCTACACCCTAGCCAATCGGCTGCATGCGCCTAGGACAAGTCAACTATCGCAAAGGCAAACACAGGACACGTCAACCGAATCGCACGATCGAATCGGCCAAGATGTAAAAGAATTCTCATAGCGGCTATCGTGACTCGAACGACCAGATCCGAGCCGATCGGCGTCGTGAGCAAAGGCTGGAACGGGAGGCAGGACAAGTCAAACTACCTCCACCACGAGCCCGGACCAGGTCAACTTGACTCATCCCGGCCGATACTCACTACGCCGATCCGGAACAGATCCGGTCGCCGGATAACTAGCAATTAAGCCATCTAATTACGAACAATGCGCCGAGAACTAGACAACATAATTACCTTATCAAGCCAACGTGTCGTCGACCGGAGCCCCGAGGATCCCCGCACGAAAACAGCAAAAACTTGACAGAAAATTAGGGTTTGGCGATGCGCCGAAAGTTGTATTGGATGTGAATCGAGTTTACATGTTACATCCGAGTATGTATTTATACTCGGCACAAAGAATCCTACTCGGACCCTCTTCGGGCCGATTTCCTAACCGACTAAGATCTTTTTCCAAAATCAAACTATTATTTCTAATTTTACAACGTGGGCCAGGCCCATCAATGTTATGCTCATCTCGTTGGCGTCCGCGCACGATTCCCGGGAGGTACGCGCCTTTACTCGCCCAAGCGGCCGTCGGCCTTCTCGCTCACCGGCCTTCTTTTGACCTATAGTCGCCGACAATGGGTCCCTTGGTCAAAAACCGGCGTCAACAGGGCCTCCATAAATCATGTTCACCTCTCGTGCTGGTTCCTCAAAGCCTTCACCATCCTCATTGTCTTCACGGTCCTTATCCTTGCCCTTGTCATCCTTCCGATTCCTCGTAAGCGGATCGAGGTGCAACCTTTAAGGCAAATTGAGCGAATGGCCTTAGCAGGAAGCACTCTTTAGCATTATGATTCCCATTGTGGATCATATAAGGGTCGTCCGTAAGTGTTTCAAACGACAATCGTTCTATGGGACCTCTCTTAGGGGTGCTGGCCGGTCTCCTCCATGAGACCGGTCAACAAGCAGCAACAAGGTGATCAGCCTTGCGCTTCTTGTCATTCCCGGATCCAGACTCGGTTGCCTTGGTCGTGCTTCGGCTCCTTCCCTTTGTTCCCGCGCAGATTGACTACATTTGATTCTCCAGCAGCGTAATCATCCGCTATCTTGAAGCACTCGACGCCGTCATGGTGAGGTTTCGATTACGTCTCCCAATCTTATGAACCAGCGCTTCACTCCGGACGCCGACTTGAAATGCAGCAATCACTTGCTGATCGGGAACATTGGGAATTAAGGCCTTCTTATTACGGAATCGCTCGATGAAATCGGTGAGGGTCTCGTCGAGCTTACGCTTCAGCCTATTGAGGTCGAAGTAGTTCCCTGGCTTCTCACAAGTCGCCCGGAAGTTTTCTACGAACTTTTTGGTGAGGTCTCCCCACGAAGAAATAGACTTCTCGGGCAGGGATTGCAACCATAAGCGTCCAGCCTGCTCCATGCACATCGGTAGATAATTGGCTAGCACGAACGTGTCTCCTCCTGCCGACCGGATAGCCGTGGTATACATACGGAGCCATTCGGCCGGAGGCGCTTTGCCATCATACTTGTCAATGGCCCCGGGCTTAAATCCCCGGGGTATTTGCAGATGCGTAAATCTCGCGTAAAAGCGGGAATTACAGAATATTAATCATCTTCCGGACCAGTCCGGATCGGTGACGGAGATCGACGGCTAGGACGATGCCGGTAATTGCGATCCCTGTCATCGTCGGAATAGTCGTAGTAACGGTCGTCCCGATATGTTTCTCCCGAACCGCCTTGTCCATCATTGTTCGCCGGCTCCGCGTCCCGTGAAGGAGGCGGAGGCGGAGGTAGTGGCGCCGCTTGACGATCATTGTTCACCGGTTCCGCATGTCGCGATGGAGGCGGAGGTGCAGCCCGACGATCATTGTCCGTACGCCGAGGTTCGGCATTTCTATCCCGGTTGTCTCGCCCTCCCGGTCTCTATTGTCACGGCGTCATCCATCTCGATGAGCATGCCTACTACCATGCCCTCGATGATCGTTGCGCGATAATTTGCGTTGGTGGGTGGCGCCGAAGCTGCCGGCCCGTTACGCCGAGGTGGGGCAAGTTCCCGAGGACGATCATCCACATGACCGGTCCGTCGCCTCTCGTCTTCCTCATGTCTCGTTCGCTCCTCCACTCTTTCTGCATGACGATCAATCAGCACGTTCCGAACATCCCGGTTATCATTGAGCGGTACCCTCAAATCTTGGTTGGGTGCTTGTGCATGTGCATCTGCGATCGGGGTATGCCGGGGTGCTAGCCTTCCTCCGGAAGAAGCTCCATCGAGACCGGGCCCTTGTTGGTCGTTCCGAATGGGAGTGCGAGCGGCCGGAAGATTCCGCTCGATCATGGACGAGCTGGTTTGTTTGCAGAGCCGCCGCATCGACTAAATTCAGCTCACGGCGCAATCTCGGCGTAGCGTTGAGGACTTCTTCCGGTATCGTTTCAAGAATCTGTTTCACTCCCACAATATTGTGGACCGACGATGTGAAGACCCGAGCGCCATTCATCTCTACTTCCATGGAACTTAAATCCAAAGCTCGCTAGAAGATCGATGGCGTCTTCCGCCGCGAGATCCTCGTCGATTGTTGTATCCCGGAGATTCATCCGCGTCTCCGGACTAGTCCGATAACGGGCCCGTAGCCGGGGAGCGGTCGCAGGGCGCTTCCTCCAGCTAAGGCCGTAGCGTTTGCGCGCGGATCCGCGGCCGAAGGTGGCGGAGGTTGTTCATCTCCGTCTTCCTGTTCCGCTTCACGACGATCGCGTTCGGTTTCAGCTCTCGCCATCCTTGCTGCTTCTTCGGCAGCTTCCTCGGGAGTGAGTTGGCGTATCACAGGTCCTGTCATGAACACTTGGAAGAAGACCGGAGCGTCTTCCTCGGAATCGGTATCCGGTTCGGGAGAACAGCTTTGCACTGCCGCCCGGGCACCGTTCCGAGGCGGAGGCGTATGGAGCCCGATGTCTCGCGCTAAAGCTGCGTCGGACCCGCTAAGCTACGAATCGGAGGTATCAACGGTGGCAGGTGATCGCGCTTTAGAAGCAGCGGCCCGGCAACGAGTCGGATTCATCGGCGACAATTTCCCATCCGAGTCGGCTTCAAAGTCGAGGGACCCGAAGCGAATCTTGAAGCCGGGCTCGAAGTCGATGACAAACGAAGTGGCCATCGAACTCGCTAGGAACTTGCCGGGACCCCTACCCGGCGCGCCAAATGTCGAGTCTTAAACTCGGCACTAGTACTACCCGGTCCCTCACGAGCGTGGAATTCGATGGTGCAACACACGTAACACATAGGAACACACGATTTTAGACAGGTTCGGGCCCCTCGAATCGAGAGTAATACCCTACGTCCCGTACGTTATGTATTGCCTTTAGCGATTTGGTAATTGCGAAGTCTTAGATCCTTTTCGGGGGTCCCCGCTCCGCCTTATATGTCCGGGGAGCTAGGGTTACAATCGGAGTCCTATCCGATTACATGAATTACATATATGGGATTCTATCTCTAACTTTGTTTATTGATTCGTAGTCCTAATCAGACTACAAATTGCTCTATAACTTGCTTCTCACGTCATTACATACCGGTCTTAGTATCCGTCTTGTTTCCATACCGGTCTACGAGGTTCTTCTATTATCCTGCATCGGTCGCAGACCGATCTGTTGCCTATCACCCTTATCCGTGTCTTCTCCGATTTGCTACCATGTCTTTGCGTATCCATTTCTTCATCATCTCGTATACCCATAAGGCAAGTATATGACAACTACCAAGAGAAATCCACTTGATTAGCATTTACTACTTCTCCCCTCCGATAGGTGCTTTACTTCCGGCTTCGAGCTGTGGTTCCAGTGGAGGTGTGCTGGACATAAAATTTGATCCTTGCAGCATTGTGTTGTTTCCTGCTAGGCCACTTATAAAATTTGACTAATAATAAAATATGCTTCAAATAGACTTGAGGAATAATTGCTTTAGGTGCTAGACCTTTGCCTATCCTTGAAATATCCAAGCATGCATATATTGTTGCTAGGTAGTTGCGGCTTGCGAGTACTTTATGTACTCACGGCTTTCCCACTTTGTTTTTAAGACGCCAATGCGAGATGATTCCGCAGATCCTGCCGACGAAGCCGACGCTGTGGAGTGACGGTCTCGCCTATACTCGAGTTGCTTGTGGGTGTTGGTCTTCATCGCCGATCTTCATGTGAGACGCTTCCGCTAGATTTCATCCTTGTTATCGCGATGGCCTCGCGTGCCACGCTCTTTGTATCAATGAGATTGAGATTTGATTTATTAATGTACTATTGGAGATTCTACTATCTTGTCTTGTTTTTATTCATTCTTTATGGTTTTTCTATGCTAACTTGTGATGGATGCACTTGCCACACTTCCGGGAGTGGCATCGAGGTACAAAGGGTTCGGGTTTCATTTGGGTGAAATCCGGGTCCTCACATTCCGTCGCCCGGTGAGTCAAAGGAGAAAAACGCCGAGACGGAACTTTCGACGAGTTGGGACTTCCGTCCCAAACTCTTCGGAGTTAACGAAACTTCCGTCAATCATGATGGAACTTCCGTCGGTGGAGTATTGAACCGGCTGAAGTCCCGGGACGGAACTTCCGTCCAGCTTTGGCTCTAGAATTGACGGAACTTTCGTCCCGAGCGATGGAAACTAGAAAAGGTTGGCTTTTTGATCTTAGATTTTTGGTATTTGGATTCCAAGTTGGTTTGAGGTAGCTAGAGCACATTCTTCCCCGCACGTAAGATCGTTTCACCCCTCTTAATAGTTTGGCACACCTATACTCAAAAAGCTACAAATCTATACTTGAGGCTTTCGCTTTTGAGTACTTGATCAACTTTTGAATGAGGGGTGTACTTTCTCACTTTGGGGGTATAGTTTCTTTGATATCCTGCACATACACTCAATAACACATTAGAGTTTTTAATTCTTTGTCATCATTCACCAAAACCTACTAGGGGGCCTAGTTGCATCTTCACAGCCCGTCCTCGCCCGCGCCTTGGATATCGTCGATCGCAGCTCGGGGAAGAGGTCGGCATCAATGCCGTTGGGACGAGCATCATGGACCACGGCTCGGGGAGGAGATCTCCATCGCCACTATTTAGAGCAACGCCTGCGGCGTCGTCGGCCATGGCTCGCGAAAGAGGTCGGAAGTGCTGCCGTCGGGAGGAGCATCATGGACCGTGGCTCGGGGAGGAGGTTGCGATTGCCGCCGTTGGGAGGGCATTGTGGACCATGGCTAGGAGAGACGGTCACCATCGTCTCCGCCTGGAGCAAAAGCTCGATCCGATCTCTCCTCTTTTTTTTGATAACGCTCGGTCTAATCTCGAGCGGGCGATGGGTCGCCGGACGGCCGAAGAGGAGCCCAGCCGAGCCGATACAACATCTTTCCGTTTCAAGCTCGATCTGTAGGCATTTCACATATGTTCGATGACGTCCATCCTCCACGCGTCAACCATCGAGGCCAGGTTGCAAAGAACCGGGAATGCGACCCTACCGTAGGGAATTTTTTCCAGTGCCTAAGAGCATATCTAGCAAGGGGTTGGGTCCCTACTCTATGATTTAAGGTCTTAACCCAAAAAACCACTCTAGCAGAGACCCTACTAGACCCCTACTTTTTCATACCCACTCAAATTGCAAGCCCAAGACCTCATTCCTAAGGGTCTCCAACTAAGACTCTCAAACATGGACCCACCACTTTTTTTCTTTTTTCTCTCTCTCCTGTCTTTTCTTTTCCTCCCACTCTTCCCTTTCTCCTGCCGCGGCGCAGGCGGGCCACACCAAGCCGCCGCCTCGAGGCCTCCCCGTTGTGCCGTCGGACGGCCGCGCTACGCCCGCCGCCACCCCCTGCTCTCTCACCGCACCCACCCCTTCTCCTCTACGCCACCTTCTGCGGCGTCACTCCGCTCCGCCGTTGGCCACGTCATCGAGCTCTCCCTTCATGACCCACGCGCGGGCGCGCCGGGCTCGCGGGCGCGCACCCCTCCATCGCGCTCGCCTCCCTATCCCTCACCCCGAGCCGCATCACCGGCCGCCTCACCTCGACCCTCGTGGCGCTGCCCTACCTCCGCCTTCTTGGGCTCGGGCAACCTCCTCGCCGGGGCCCTCCCGCCCGTTTTCTCCCCCGTGCTCCGCATGCTCGACCTCTCCCACCGGCGCTCCTCGTGCTGCTCGGCCTCCGCACGCTCGTGCTCACGCACAACGATCTTGCCGGCAAGATCCCGCGCCACGTCACCGCATCGGTCGTCCAACTCGATCTTCGCGGGAACCGCCTCGCCGGCGGGGTGTCCCCGCTCCAGCTGATGAGGACATCACTCCTTTGGATATAAATGACACTCCTCCGCTGAACATTCAACGACCAATCACTAGAGCTCGCGTCCGACAATTGAATTTAGAGGTGAGCTCGTTTCTAAGTTTTTCCTTTCATAATTTTGAGAATAGTTTGCTACCTAATGATTTTATTATGATTAGGAATCAAGGAGAGGACCATAATATGAATAAAAGAGGGCTTGGAGGCGTGGAGGTCCAGCAAGAGGCGCAAGGCATTGTGGAGGCCCAAACCAAGTCGACTTCGAGTCTGTTTCGGAGTCCAGGAACAGTCTGAATTAAAATAGACGTCTAGATCGCATACGAAGTCGGATTTGGACGTTCTACATATGGATGTAAAGGTAATTTTCATAACCTTTCCAGTGGAACCGGTCTCATGTCAAAATTCATCCGGAGTCGACGGGGATCATCGAAACATTGGAACGTCCAGAATCTGTTTTGGTGCTGCGTCACCGTTTTTGGCCTTTGAGCCGTGTATCTCGTGTGAGCCTATTTGGGGAGCGTCCAGGGGTTCTTGCACGTCCCCAAGTCATTATTAGCAGCAGCCGTCACCCATGTTAAGGTTGGGTTTTGCTTAGATTATTCTGGTTAGACGGTTTCGCTGTTCATCGGTTTGTGAGACCCCAACTCGTGAGATTAATCATACATCTGCAAATTTGGTTGCGTTCTTTCTTGTTCTTGCTTGTGTTCTTGATTCGCGGGCAGGGATTAGTCTTCTTGACGAGGTCAATCGTGCAACGCCGGTTGATAACCATAGAGGACGTGGTGCTGCGATTGCGGGGTTCGAACGTGTTGTTCAGGAGCCGGATCGACGTGTGTCACATCTTCGCCAAATCAAGAGTTATCTGAACCTTTCGGAAGATCGGGACCCTAGTCCACATCACCGGCCCACGCTCTTCTACCTCTCTCTCGCAAGGAACCGGCTCTCCGGCCGCATGGTGCCCGTGCTGCCCGCCTACGGTGCTTAGCGTTCCTCGACCTCCGCGGCGCCACCATCGACCTCCACTACCATAGAAACAACCTTTAGTGATGCAATATTAGTGACTGATAAAAATATTTTATCAGTAACACAAAAATAGTGACGGATTTTCTAAAATGCGTCATTACTACTTGAATCCGGAGCTGTTACTGACGGATGTTTGGAAAAATGTCACTATTACTTATGTCAGTGACGGTAGTTTGGGACCTGTCACAAAATTTGTGACAATTTTTTCAAAACAAGTCGCCGCTATCTCGAGACCTGTCGAGGCGGGCGTGGCAGCAGGACGCTGGACAATCTCGGCCACGCTGTGCCATGCGGTTCATTCGCTGGAGGAGGAAGAAGATTGGAAGTTTTTGTTTTGAATGACAAGTGGGTCCGACGGAAGAAATAGGGGCATGAATAATCTAGTGCTGGAGTTGTGAGCAAGTTTTAAGCTCTCAATTTTGCAAACCGGACTATAAATAAAAAAGTAGGGCTTCATTTGAGGTACATGGAGATGCTCTAAGCTGACAACACGCGTCATTTTTGTGGTGACGCCATCGCTGCCGCAGCCTTTCCCCACCGCATGGCACGCGCTACCTGCTGCCTCTTCTTTGGGAGCCTCCCATCCAGCTACTTCACGATGCCGAGCAGTCATGCTCAAAGAGCTAAACGAATTTGGATAGTTCTCATGCGTGATACAACTGATATTACAAACCTTTTTAGAAAATTTAGAGTTGGATCTATAGATTCCCCCATTATATTGATTTGTAGAATCATGCATAGTGCAGACCATTTATGTTCATATATACTATTAATTTCCAGGGAAAATATGTAGAGTGCAAACTATGTACTAAGGTGAAGTCATGCAACACTTTTTTGGAAAATGCATATGAAATTTGTTTAAAAAAATCAGAAACTTAACATGTGTGCACAAAAATAACAAATTAATTTCACTATATAAGGAAGAAAACGTAACAAAATAGTGTAAAGTTTGCAACTTTTATCCTTTTCTAGATTTAATAATTTGTTTCTCTCAAGATATCTTATTTTTGAACTTGTAATTTTTCATGCATATATACCTCATGTTAGTGTATGGTTTGTATTATATAATTTTCTGTTTTACTTAACAGTTTTTAGAAAAAGTGTTATCTGTGTCCAAACGGTTTGTTTAGTTCAGGAAGGAAAACCCACTAGTTTGATAGTTTAGGGACCTAAATTGCACGATTTCGAAGTTGAGGGACGAAAAACGAAACACGCCGATAATTGACTTGCGACGTTAGGCCCACATGGGTCGCCCAAATTTTTCAGTGTGAGCCCAAGATCATCTCCTCCCCAAACCAGCAAGGCAGCAACTAGTGGAGAAACCCTAACCGATCTATTTCCATGGCGGCACCCAGTTCCGCCGCCGCCGGAGACGTGGGGTTCACACCCTGCGACTCAGCCATCGTCGGGGACACCGTGACTGGGCACCACGTGCTTCACATCGACTGCTACTCCCGCACAAAAGACGAGGTCCCCACCGGCAAGCCCATCAAGTCTTGCCCCTTCAAAATTGGAGATTACTCATGGCGCATTTGCTACTATCCCAATGGCAAATCCGCTGAGCGTGCCGAGTTTATTGCGGTCTTCCTCATCCTCGGCAAGAGTGTCGCGGAACCGTTCAATGCTCGAGCCAGGTTCAGTTTGGTCGATCGGGAGGGGAATCCAGACCCGGCGCTATCTTACGGCGCCATGGGTCAGTTCTCCGTTCGTGGCGTCGGATTCGGCTTCAGCGACTTCGTCAAGAGGGAATGGTTGGAGAAGTCGGAGCTTCTCCTGGACGACTGCTTCAAGATCCGGTGTGACGTCACTATTCTGAAGGATCTCACTACGGTGGACCGGCCCACCGCACCTCCTCGCGTCGTGGTGCCTCCGTCTGACCTCAGCCAGCACCTCGGCAATCTCCTAGCGGACGAAGATGGCTTCGACGTCACCTTTCAAGTTGCTGGTGAGAGGTTCAGGGCGCACAAGAATATTCTCAAGGCCCGGTCACCGGTTTTCAAGGCTGAGCTCTTCGGCGCGATGCGAGAGAGCACTGCTGCTGCAGGGGACTGCATACAGATTCACGATATGTTGCCTCAGGTGTTCAAGGCTTTTCTGCATTTTGTATACACCGACTTGCTGCCAGATGGTTTCATGGAACGGCATGAAGCCATCGCCACGGCGCAACATCTGTTGGAAGCAGCTGACAGGTATGACATGCTCAGGCTCAAGCTGATGTGCGAGGACATGTTGTGCAGGCACATAGAAGTGAGCACTGCGGCGACCACGCTAGTCTTGGCTGAGCAACACAACTGCAAGGGACTAAAGGACGCCTGCATTGAGTTTCTTGAATCTTCTGACAATCTGGAAGCGGTCTTGGCGACTGATGGCTTTGATCATCTGACAGTAAGCTGCCCTGCTCTTATGAGGGAGTTATTGTCGAAGCTTGCTACCTCTTCACACAAGAGAAGAAAGTTAGGAACATGAGAGCAGCGTGGCTTCGAACCTTGGACTAGTAATGTACGCCTATATGCTGAAATATTATGCTATACACTTTTCCGATATGTTTTTAGTACTGTTTCCTTGTTCGTTCATTTTAAAGTTTAGGCAGCAAAACATTTATTCTATATTACTAGTTCAAAGTTCAATTAGTTTGGTCAACTGGAATTCCTTTGTACTCACTTGTTCATCTTTGTCTTCCTATGGCAGCAGACATTTTGATTTCCTAGGGCTACTTTTGCATTACTTATACTTTTACTAATTTGCATGAATCTTATTTTTCTTTCACATTTTTGGAACATTGCTTGGATACATCTTACATTGAGCACAAAGCTTGACCCTATACGATTATTTTAGGTGAATTTATTTGCTGTGAATTACTGGTCCTACCTGGTTTTAATCATTCTATGCTCTTGCTGGCAAATTAATGCAATGCAGCTCACTATCGGAAAATTGAATTTCTTTGGGCACTCTGCAAAGAGTTTCTTTTCTGATTGTGCCAAGAAAAAAAACACTCGGCAAAGATGAATATTTGTAGAATGTTTTTTTAGGAACTCGGCAAAGATGCTTTTTTGTGGAGTACTTTTGACACTAGGCAAGGAGCTCTTATTTTCATCATTTTAAAGCCCTAAATGAATTCATATATCTAAAAGTGTTAAACTACAAAGTTATACATTTCTCAAGATATACAACTCTTATTTGGCGCATTTATTGATTCAACGAAGTGATAGTAAAGTTGTTCATAAAATCTACATCTACCATATTGTTTCATGAAACTGGAAGAGAAACGAATATAAAAATTGTGTACAATGTTTGAAATTCGAATTTTTAAAATGAACTCGTACTGAAGAAATAACCTAAAAAACTTTGTAGTTGACAATGTTTTATTTCAAATCATCTTGTATCCAAAACTATGTTATGAATTTCCAAAATTTGAATTGAATTTTGTAAACGACTTCAAATGGAGAAACCACCAAAATGACTTTATATATCTTCAAAAGTTATGCAACTATGTAGTTAACAACTATTTTATTAATTTAGAGCTGTTTAGCACCTCAAACAATCAATTTACACGCATATGAGAGTGGTGAAGTAGTAGAGGAAGATTTGCATGAAGGGAATGTCTTGGGTTAGAATCCCACAGGCCAAGTAGCGTGTGAAAATGACATGACTTGGTGCTATTTTTATCGGGATTTTTTTTTCTTTTTAAACTTTGCTGAGTGTTGAACTTTACCAAGTCCAAACTAACAGGCAAAATGCTCTTTGCCGTCTTTTTTTTACCGTGTGTTCTTTGCTCGTAAATTAATCCAATGCAGCGAACGAGAGGTCGTGGGTTCGAATCCCGCTGGCCATGTAGCGTGCGAAAAATGACATGACTTGCGACTTGGTGCTACTTTTATCGGGATTTTTTCGTTTTAAAATTTGTTGAGGGCTGACCTTTACCATGTGCAAAATAACACTCAGTAAAGTGTTTGTCGAGTGTTGATAAATAAACATTCGCAAAAAACTCTTTACCGTCATTTTTTTACCGGGTGCTCTTTCCTCGCGAATTAATGCAATGCAACGAATAGGAGGACGCGGTTTCAAATCCTGCTGGCCATGTAGCACGTAAAAAATGACACGACATGCGACTTGGTGCTATTTTTATCAGGATTTTTCTTTTAAACTTTGCTGAGAGTTGATCTTTACCGAATGCAAAATAACACTCACAAAGTGTTTATCCAGTGCCTGACTTTGACGAAGTGATTTTCATTGTCCATGACTATAGTTCTGCTGTTTTGTATAGGGTGTTGGTGTGCTAGAAAGCGAGGGTAATGCTCACTTAACAGACCGAACACGAGAGATGGAAAATGCGGAATATAAAAGAACAAAGTGGCGAGATAACAACTCTTAGTATAAGCGAAGTCAACTTGCTGAGTACATGTGTGTTTACAGGTGACCCTTGGGCTCCCTTTATAGTCCAGGGAGCCATATTTTACAGGATCATTCTACCCTTGGCCAAACACCCCAACTCTACTATGAAGCTGTAACTCTTAGGGGCATTCCGGAAAGCCGGCTGAAACTGCGTTGCTTGCGGCTTAGCTGACCGCTTAGCTGGGACGCACTCCGGCCCTTCGCTTCACTTTGCTTCCGAGCTTCGCTCGGCGCCGCTTTGCCTCCCCGGATGGTGGCCCCGCAGGACGTGGGCCTTCGCGCACGGGGCTTGGCTCCGTCCTCGGGTTCCCCTTGACTCGCGCTTCGGGGGACCCCCTTCGCTCGGGTACCTCGCGCTGATCGACGAACCGTGCGCGCTGCTCAAAGACAAAACTCAGCGTTAGTGTAGGAAATGTCTATCGGGGGTCTTAGGCGTTTCCTGCACGCGAAACCCTGCTCGCGTCGGGCCCCCAACAGTAGCCCCTCGATGGGCGAGCTCCAAATACGCGTAGATTGAGCGCGGCCAATCGGGACTCCGCCTCGTGCGTGCAGGCGAGCGCGGGAAACACCACTCACCGGGATCTTATCTTCGGTGCTTTTGTTTCTTTGGACTGGTGGTTGCCGGTTGTGTCATTCGCAGAGTTGCCGTTGGGTTTGGTGCTCCTTGTTTCCTAGGCCCGTTGACGTGCTTATTCCGATCGGTGAGTGGGCTTCTTCGGTGCTTTTTGCCCTGTTGGCAGGCTTGTTTTCTTTTCATTTGTTGGGTGTCCCACTTCGCTCGACGTGGTCTATGGCTGGCCTTTTCACCTCTCGCGCCGCATTGCATTTCCCGATTTTTACCGACTATATGATATGCTGCACGGACCTGTCTCTCGAAGAGCGATCTTACTACCTCCTTGGCGGGGTGAAAACCGTCGAGTTAGCTCGCATGGAGGTGTGCGGGCAAACTAGCCGTCCGAACCGGTTGTATCTTCCGAAACACCCGGAGGCTGTTCTACCTCCTCACACTCGTTACTCCAAAGGGAGGAAGCAAGAAGCCTAGGAGTTTTGCTCGTCTTGTGCCATCCGATGATGAGGACAGCGACGAAGAAGCCGGAGACACTTCACCGGTAGGCGATCGGACCGCCTCCGGGGATGTGCAAGGTCCTTCGCGAACGGCAGCCCCCAAGCGCAGAACTAAGCGCATGAAGATGAAGCGTTCTGCGGCTGTCCTTCCCGTCGTGCACGAAGCAAACGACGACGAGGAAGAAGGCGAAGTGCGCAACGACGCACCTCCGAACTCCCCGCCCCGAGCTGCATCTCCGGTTGTGATGCCAACGGCCTCCTCCGACTACGATACAGCCGGCGAAGCAGCAGGGTCTACTGCATCCCCTAGTATGGGATTCGGAGTAGGGGCACCGAACTTCGGTTTCCCCAACTCCTCCTCCTCCGAAGAAAATCCTTCTCGAGATGAGCAAACTCGGTCGGAGGCGGAAGAGGTTAACAGCCCCGCAGCTGCCGAAGAGGTCCGCAGGCCTTCGCCTTCGGCTCGGCCCTAGCCCTCGGCAATAGCCGCGAACAAGATGTCGTTCAAACAGACGACGAAGGGGGGGGGGGCTACTCAAGCAAACCTCTCCGGCAGCAGAGAAGGCACATATGACGAAGGTGCAATGGGCCAAGGAGGTTGCAAGGGCTTCATGGGGGTGCTCCCTCGCGGGATAGCCCCTCATAACATAGGCTCGTTCTTGAAGCCCGCGGATTTCGAAGACGGGGCTTCGTCTTGCCAAGGCCTCGAGTACACCGGCCGCATGCTGGACTTATGCCAGGTGGACAACAGTCTACAGGAGGTCAATGGGAAGGAGCTTATCGAAAGCTTGTCCCGCATAACCATGAAGGTATTTTTAGTTTCTATTTTACTTTTGCCGAAACCAAGATAAAATTGCTCGAGACTTCTTGTTTTGTATTAACGAGGCGCTGCTTGCTCGCTACTTATCGAAGGGTAACCGCCTCATGGAGGTTACCGACCCGAGCAGCGTCTTCGTGACTACGATGATGCTCTTGCACAAGAGCGGTCTAAATACGCCAAGTTGCTCGCGTGAGCACGAAGAGCTGCAGAAGGCGTCTTCGGAGCACGCAGATGACTCAAGAGTGGAGGATTGATCAGCTGGAGCAAGCGCTCTTCGACGCCGAGGCCACCATCAAGACACAAGCCGAGGCTCTAGAGATGGCCCACCAAAGCATGTTGGCGACGGAGTCCCTTGGCTTGAGGAACTGGGAACTCATGAACCGGTTCCGGGATTTTCTCGTCTTCACCGGGCGTCGTTTGCCCAAAGCCAACTCATGAGCGAGGTGATGATCTCGCAAGCCTCCACCGGATGTCCTCCGGGCTTGCCGCTGCGAAGGCTGCTTCGATCCGGTGGGGCCATCACTGCGCTCGCGCGGCGTGGATGGCTGCGTTTCGGGTGGTGAAGGCCATCGGTACCTTCTCCTCCCGCTAAGTTAAGGAGGGCGCTCAAGAACTCCGCGAAATGTGTGGTGAAGACTATGCCGCCTTCAAGGAGGCCCAGGTCGATGTGACCGTTGCGGATCGGTATTTTGGCCAGGAGTTCGGGGGCCTTCGGGATTAGAGCTTGCCCGTGCCGCTGCCTTGGAGGCGGCGAACGCGGAGCTAGGTCGTGCCACCGGCGTTGCTTCAGCAGGCCGGGCCTTCCCGCACTACTATGGATGAAGGAGCTGCGGACCGCACCAACACCGGGACCGTCCCCGAGGCCGCCACCGAAGGCGAGGGTACTCGCACCGGAAGCCCTTTTTGCGGCCTCGGGTTTGAATCTTACTTTAGCATTTTCTAGGTTTTTGGTAGTTTGATAGTTTCCATGTAATCGCCTTCGTAAGTGTCTAGCGCACCGAAGCTACCTATTGTACCTAGGGTTTATGGTACTACATTATCAAATTTTCCCAACTTGTTTTGTTAGGAATTTTTCGGCTTCAAGACATATGAAATTTCGGAGGAAGCTATTACCGAAGATGCTTTGCCTCACCGGCTACTAATCCCCGGGGACTCCGAAGCCCCTGGTCCCTTTTGGGTGATCGGGACTCAAGCTGCGTAGGTGGAAGCGGAATAACCCGGAAGGAACTCTTAGCGAATTTGCAGCCTTCGTCGGTGATCGTAATGGTCCCATCAAGGCTGCGTTTCCGCAGATCACCCCGGAGGAACATGCTGCTCGGCGTGCTAAGCGCGACCGCCTCCGGGCCTCCTTGGGGAAACCGTCGAGGTGAGAATTAAAACGGAGCCTATCGATGTTTCAAGTGATAGCGACTCCGCTCCGGTGGATGCTCGAGGCCGTTCGGGCTCGTGCGTCTTCGGCCGAAGGTCGAGCTGCTACTCGCTGCTGACCTAGCTCGCGCAGAAAGAGCTTGAAGAAATGGAAACTGCTATTAGGCGTAGCTGCTCTCGTCTTTCGGAGCTAGAAACGGAACGCACATACTTAGAATCCGAGTGTAATATAGAGATGTAAGTTATGAAGGGGCCTTCGAGCCCCTCTCTCGTTATATTTTGAATGAAACAACTGTTTTCGAATTTTGCGTGCGTTTTAAGTATCTAAGATGGGGTTTCCATGCTTAGCCTTCTCGGTGCTACTCTCGCTAAGGCATTAGGCCGTAGTTGCCTAGCATCGAAGTCATGGGGGTTTCCCGGTGCTTTGGGTTCTAAGTTGGGGTTTCCAATCTTAGACTTCTTGGATTTATCTTTCCATGGCATTGAGCCGTAGTTGCCCAAGCATCAAGGCGTTATGGTTTCTAGGCACCTTGGTATCACATGTTGAAGCATGCATGCATAACACAAACAAGTTGGCCACAACAATTTTTCATTAATAGAGAATATTTACAAGCTGACCTCCTTTGCACGACGCACAAGACTCGACACTAAACGATTACCGACCAAAGACCCTTGGACTACAGCCCCTAGACCTAAAACACTCTCGCACAGGACCCACCTTGCAACGCAATACTTCTTAGACTACTCGGACTACCGACCGTGCTCGTACATAGGGAATGAAAGCAAAGTACCTTAAACTTAAAAACTTGCATCATGCTCGAAGGCATGGTACGCAACCGAGAAAAGGCCCGACCAAAAAGAGACTTAGCCAAAAAGAAACAACCATCGGTTTCCGAAGGAGCATCGGATGTAAAATTTCTTGAGAGTATCAGACATTGAAGGTGTGTGGTATCGGAGTTCCATCAAGTTCGAGCGGATGATAGGCTCCTTGACGAATAGATTTGTCGACCACGAAGGGTCCCAACGACTTGGTGTTCAGCTTGGTAACATGCACCGGGTTCCGCCTTAAGACGAGGTCCCCAGGCTGAAACTCCCTTGGGTGGGCTTTGGTGTTGTATGATTTCTCCATAGACGAGATGTATTTGTGCAGATTGGCGACAACCTCGAAGCTGGGTTTCCTCCAAGAGGTCCTTGGACACATCCTCATCATCCGCCAACGGTCTTGTGGTGCGGAAGGAGCCTGCTTGAATTTCCTCGGAGGTCACGGCTTCAGCTCCGTACGGTAGCCGAAAGGGTGAGAACCAAGTTGGTCTTGTTGCGGTTGTTCCGATTGACCATAGGACATTGGGCAACACTTCCGCCCATTTTCCTTTGGGGAGGCCGACAAGAGCCTTCGAAATTGTTGCCAACACATTACCATTCATCCGCTCAACAGCCCCATTTGCCCTTGGATTGGTCACCGAGATTTCACATTTCTTGACACCGATACTAAGGCAATACTCTCGAAACTCCAATCCTTCGAACTGCTTGCCATTATCCACCGTAAGCTCCACAGGTACTCCAAAGCGGCGGACCACATTCTTTCGGAAGAACTTTCGCACATTTCTAGCTGTCATTTGTACCAATGGCTCAGCTTCGACCCATTTTGAAAAGCCTTCTACTACCACTACTGCAAATCGAAAGCCCCCGGTGCTGTTGGCAATTCCTCGACAATGTCAATTCCCTATCTTGCTAGTGGCCAAACCGGATGTATTGGTTGTAAAGTGGTGGCTGGTAGGTGAGATTGCCATCCCATCCATTGGGCATCCTCAACATACTCGCACTAGATCCTCTCGTATCCCTTATGGCCGTTGGCCAATAGAACCCTTGCTTGAAGGCCTTTGCAACCAGGGCCCTTGGGGCCAAATGGAAAGAACAAGATCCCTCATGAATTTCTCGTAAGAGTTGTATTCCTTCGGGCTGATCGAGACATTTCAGCAATGGGGCACAAACTCCCCCTTGTACAACACTCCTATCGAAGGTAGCCCCTAGATCTATGCTGCAGTCGTTGCTCCTCCATCCTGTTATCCGGCACATAACGCTTCTCAATAAATGCCCGAATCGGAGCACTCCAATCCTCCGAAGTCAATGCTATAACTCTCTTGGCTTGGTTGCTGCAAGTGGCTACATGGTGAAGTGTTTCGTGCAACACATCCGGCTGAAGAGGGCTCTATCTGGTGGCTGCCTTTGCAAGCAAGTCAGCTTCCTTGTTCTCGGTTCTTCGAATGTTTCTAACTTCAAACCCTGCAAAGAACTTGTCCATCTCTCCGACCTTCCGAGCATACGAAGCCATCTTCGGATCAAGTGTCATGTATCCCTTTGCTAACTGCTGTGCTACAACCGAGAATCGTAATATACAATCACTCTCCGAGCTCCCAGTATTCTAGCTTGCCCTTGCCCTAAGAGGATGCCTTCGTATTCAACTGCGTTGTTTGTGGTTTGAAAAGCTAACTCTGCAGAGTATCTTAGTGTCCGGCCACCGGGAGATGTTATGACCGCAACACATCCTACGTCGGAGACTCCCCATGCGCCATCCGTATAAATAGTCCAAATTGGGTCCTCCGGGGCATCCCGACTTTCTGCCTCTCGAATTTCCATTGGGAGTCCACTTGACCAGGAATTGTGCTAACACGTCCGATCGAATGGCTTTGCATGCCACGAATGTGAAGTCGTACTTGTCCCGGTTTAGCTGCCCACTTCAATATCTTGCTAGAGGCCTTGTCTGATTTTAGTGCATCCCTCAAACGATATTTCATAGGAACGAGGATAGGATGATCATCAAAGTATCTCCATAACTTGCATGATGCCATAGAACAGCATACGGTAGCTTCTCGATGATGCCATAACCGCACTTGGCTCCAATGAGTGTTTCCGAGACATAATATACTCGGCAATTATTTTGCCTCTTGTTCTTTTGCCCGATACACGAGGACTCCACCGATTGCCTTCGGTGCTACTGCAACATAAAGGAGGAGCTGAGCCTTCGGTGGAGGTGGTTTCGGAGTAATCAATTCTACCGGATATTCTTTGAGCTGCTGGAAGGCCATTTGATGTTCTTCTGTCCACGTGAAAACCCGAGAGCCCCTCGGAATCTCAAAAAATGGCATGCTTTGTTCTACGAGTTTGGCAATGAACCCGCTTAATGCCACTATCCTTCCCGTGAACCTTTGTAACTCCCTTATGGACTTCGGAGGTTCCATGTCCGTAATTGCCTGGATTTTTGTTGGTTAGGATCGATGTCGGCTTCCGATACCATGTATCCAAGTAGCTTGCCTGCCTTAACTCCAAACATACACTTAGCTAGGTTTAGCTTCATGCTCACTCTTCGAAGGTTCGCAAAGGTTTCGGCTAGATCCTTCACATGATCTTGCTCCACGACACTCTTGATTACAATGTCATTTATGTAAGCTGCTGCATTGCGCCCGACTGATCACCGAGGGTAGCCTTGACTATACGAGAGAACGTGGCTCCGGCATTTTTGAGTCTCGAAGGGCATTCGATTATAACGAGTATGTTTCTCCGGTATTTGGAAGGCCTAGCCAAACTTGGTGAAAACCCGAATAACCATCCGAGAAAACTCATTAATGCAGCCCCAGCCGTGGTGTCGACTAGCTGATCTATCCTTGCCGGTGGGAAGTCGTCCTTCGGGCAGAACTTATTAAGAGTTGTGAAGTCAATGCATATCCGCCACTGTCCATTTGGCTTCTTTACTAGGACAGGGTTAGCCACCCATGTGGTCCGGTCGATGGGACGAATTACCTCCACATCTAGCAATTTCTGCACTTTTCCCTTGAGAATAGCAATCTTTTCCTCTCGTCCAATCCCTCATGTGTTGCTTTATGGGCCTTACCTTGGGATGCACATCCAGTCTATGCACAACTACTTCCTTGTCAATTCCCGGAATATCCTTTGACAACCATGCGAAGACATCGGTGTTGTTTCTTAGAAACTGGAGGAGCTCCATTTCCCTTTCCTCGGACAATCCGCACCCAATCCAAACAGTTTGATCAAGCCGATCAACGCACAACACGACCTTCTTTGTGCCTTCTTGTGGTTGTACCTACGATATATACTTGGGTGCAGTGGGTAGTTCCACGGGACTAGACTTGCCTTCGTACTTTTCAACGTCGTTGATGTGACGCTATCCTGGAGCCATGTCAACTTCAAGGCTTCGTGCTTCAGCCTGATCCCCATATACCGTGATGATCCCCTCCGGTCCTGGCATCTTCATACGAGAGGTAACCATGATGAATAATGGCCGAAACTTGTTGATGACCCTTTGACCTAGCAGCACGTTATATGGACATATCATGTCTACTACGTCAAACTTGATATCCTCGGTTCGGTTCCCTAGTTGTCCATTCGACCGTGAAAACGAGACTTTGAGGGTGATGCAACCTATAGGGTGAATTGGCTGTCCACCGAAACCTTGCAGGGGGTATACGTAGGATGCAAATCTGCTTGGGTAAATCCCATTTTCTAAAGAGTGTTCTAGAGTAAAGACATCTCGCTGAGCTACCTCCATCAACCGAACTTTGTGCACATCGAAGCCATGGATATTGACTCTCATCACGAAAGCATCATCATGTGGATAAATCATGGGCTCGAAGTCAGCTGCTGAAAAAGCCATAGGAACATCCATCCATTTGTGGAGTCCGACCGGAGAGCAAGCTGCTACGTGAGAAACCTACCCGATGTAATTTCTGCGCTGTCTCTTGGATGGAAATTCCCTGCCATTTCCTCCGGTGATCATGAGGATCGTCCCCTTAGATCCTTGACAGCAGGCATACTAGGCTGGCTCTACCGATGGGGCTTGATGCATCACCCTTGATCCCGATTGATGAGCCTCGGAGGTCCGGGCTGCCGGAGAAGCGGACGATGCTCGCTCGAGCTGAGCTATCGGTGGGTAATGAACCGGCTGCGTCGACCCGTACGACGGGGCGTAGAGGGGTGAAACATAGGGCATCCGGAATGGTAAGGGCGGTGGTGGCGGCAGCGCCTGCGAAGGTGTGATGGGCGTCTAGTGACTAGTATGCATTATCGAGCGAGGGCCTTCGGATTGCCCCTTCGCCTTGCTGCACACATTGCCTTGATTTCTTCACCGTTGTTGGCAGTGTGATTTGCCCCCGATCCATGAAGATAGCAGAAGAATCCCCGTGACCTGTTCCGTGAAAAATTCCTGCCTCGGCCCGTGCCGCGACCACCTCCTCTATGACCGCTCGATCGAGAAGACCCCGTGACATCCCTTCCGAAACAACCAGGAATCGGTACAGAGGGACACTCGACCAAGCGAGTTACAACGAGTACATTCATTCACACAAGCTAGAATATATACATCATGGTATAATACAACCAGGTTTTCGAAATACAAATAGTTCTGCAGCGGAAATTGAATAAAACAAAAGAGCTTAAAGAAACTAACGAATCTTACATCGGAAGTTATATTACGGTAGAAGACCTTGTAGAACAACTAACGTGATGTACCGAGCCCGACGTACACAACGGATCTTCGTGCTTCATCGTGACGGGTGCGTTCCCACTAAAGGGAACCTCCCTCGAGGATGTGCTGCTCACCCGAGAAGCTACCGTGCGATCTATGGACGTATGACTCGTGATCTAAAAAACACAAAGAACGAAGCCCCGAGTATCTAAAACTCAGCAAGACCGACCCGTAAAAAGGCACGCTAAGGCCGACACCTAGTATGTTCAGGCTTTCTAGCTGTGGGTCCACTCAGCTTGCGAAAACAGCGCTAATAGTTCGTCCTTACCTTCAAACTTTTAGCTCCAGATTAACCTTATTAGGAACTATTGTTTGCAACCTACATCTACTGCAATCAATTGTGCAAGCAAAAGATTTTCTTTAACCAACAACTATATCTCCCTTCTCTTCACATTCTTCTTGATTAACTACGATGTGACACCATGAACAAGCGGTACTCATTACTGCGAGGGACGGCGATTCGAATCGATTTCACCAGCTGGGAAAACCCGTTTACACGACGTATGCGCACCGCATTGGTCGTATACGACAACCTTTCACGCTAACTCCCGACAATGGCCGGGTTAGTTTCCCATCCTCCCGAGAACCCGGGGACCCCACGTGATACCCATCCTCGACGTTATCCATGAGCGACCACCCATTCCTCTCCCTTTGAGACATGAGGCCTCGCCTCATTCTCCAGCCAATTAGGGGATGGGCTATGTCCAACCACTAGGGCAATTAGGTTACATCGGCTTCCTGGCCCCATAAACACCAGTATGTAAATCGGTACGTTCAATACTTGCTTAGTAGGGCCAACAACGGTACGGTCCTTGATCGACACGGACGGGGCTACCACCTTGCAAGACCTCGTCTTTGCCCTTTCTCCTATGGGGGTCGTTCGGTCTCAATTTTATCTTCATCTTCAACTTCAACTTGAACGACATCAACCAACTTAAAGCCTCCGTGCTTTAAGATTAGACCTTATAAGCTCGCGAGTAGTGCTCAGCACCACTCGACTTCTATCGTAGCCCTATGAACTAGGCATAGCAGCTATCGAGCTACAAAAAGCAACATGGGATAAATATGTAACATAGGAATCCTCCTCATGCATCTAGGCCAGGGTGTGAAGCAATCCCTAACACCTAGTGCACAACCACGACTCGACTCACTGTGATAAAAGAAAGACATTTAAAAACATAGGTGGGATGCACCGGGGCATGCCGTTGTAACAACCCCTGAAAGAATAAACATGCATTTCATGTCATTCATTGTGACACTCCGTGTTCTATTTTTGCGAGTTAGCAATTTTAAAACTAATGTCAAGTCTGGATTTACCCACCCAAGAAATTTCATTGACATGCAAAGTGTTTTGGGCAGTGAATAAATTCAAAAACACTTTGGTTTGAACTACAACTCAAATTTCTACCATAAAAGTATGGTCAACCAAAAATATATGTTGTAGGGCATGTCAAATGAAAAATCTAGGACAAAACCCCACTGGATTTCATCAAGGTTTGATACCCCAATTAAATCAGACAAACTTAGCATTTAAGCCTTTTCTCTGATTTTTCAGAATTAATATAGAAAGCATTTTGGAGTGAACTCTTCGTGCATGTCACTTTCTAGAGTTATACTTTTTAACAAAATTATCTCCTTTAATTTTTGAGCTCGGGAAGGCCATGCTTTTGATTTTCCAAAACCGGATCAAACCACAGTTGGAAATTCGGGAAAAAGAAAAGATGCTTGGGGGAATATGCCGTGGGCCCCGCCTGTCGGTGGCCCGGTGCCGCGCCCCACGCCCGACCGGCGCCGTACGCCAGCGCCGCGTGGCCGTCGCGCTCCGGACCGACCCCACCTGGTCGGGGGGACAAAGGGAGGCTCCCCGGTCGGAACACCACCCCCTCTCTCCCATCTCTCTCTCCCGAGCTCTCCCCACCGCCATTGCCGCGCCCCTCCCTAGAAGCTCGCCGCTCCGCCGTCTACGGCCGCCGCAGCTCGGGCCGGGCACGCCACGGGAGCCGCCACACCCCTACCCTACTCCACGACCCTAAACCCCCAAAAATGGCGAACTAAATCGGCCAAATTTCGAAGCAATCCCCGACGAGCTCCGCTTCGGCCGCCACCGCCGTCGCGGCCAAATTTCGCCTCTCCGGTGAGCCTCTTCCTCCCGTTATTGTCCCGGTGGGTGCGCACCTTGGTGGAGCGACTCCCCAAACCCTAACCCTCCCTTTTCGTGTCGCCGGATCGCCGGATTTCCATTTCTCCCCGACCGCAGAACCTCGGCCGCCGCCACCTCCACGCCGACCGCCCCCTCCGGTAGTGCTCATCCAAGGAGGAGGCCGTGACGGTGAAGCTCATGCTCCGGTGAAGCTCCCCGACCAAGCCGCACATCCTTTCGTGCCTCCTCCGCAACGCGCGTCACCGCCGAACCCCTCCATCGCCGCCATCGCCGTCGCGCCACCTCTCCGGTGAGCCTCCGGCCGCGGGGAGCCCTCCGTCGCGTCCCTCACGTTGTGTGGAGCACTCGGGCCTTTGCGGGGTCACGCGCGGGCCATGGTCGCCGCTCCGGCTAGCCGCGCCGCCGCCTCCGGCCGCGCGCCGGCGAGGCCACAGGGCGGGCCACACGGCCCGGATCCCGTGTGGCCATAGCCACACGCGGATCCGGAACCCCGTGGTCCGCGGTGTGGCACTGAGCGCGAGATTTAAATTTAAATCACGAGTGGCATTTTCGTAATTAGTCCCGAAATTCATTTAAACTTAGAAAATTCATATCTAGAGTTCTAGAACTCCAAAAATTGCAAACTAAATTTTGTTAGACTCCTTGAGACTTGTACTATTTTATGGTGCATTTAGTTTGGCATTATCAGAAGCAACTTATTTAGGTTAAATTCTTTTTAGGAGACTTAAGTTAAATGCTTAGTTAATTAATTACTTGCCCCAAATTATGAAGCTTAATTTAATTATTATCTTTAACATGTGCCTAAGAACCAGGGGCAATTTAATTGCTATTTTACCTAGTCTTTTCTAGGATTATTGAATTATTTTCTTGCACATGTGATAATGATTTAAATGCTTCATGGGAGTTGATGAAGGAGATAAATTAAATAATCACCTTAAATCATTTTCACCTCGCTGGACACCAAGTTAATTTATACTCATGATTTAAATGTAATTGATGAAATTCGCACGTATTCCATAAAATAATTAATATCATGTTTCATAAAAAATTTACACATCACCTTTGCATCATATAGCTGCGGTGGTGAACGTGGTGACCGGCGAGGAGGAACCGAAGCTGCTGCTGTTGTTGACCCAGCTTGCTCAGGATCAAGCTCGAGGCAAGCCCCGGTGCACAACCTTTTAATTAAGTATTTTATTTTCATCACTATGCTTGTAGGTCCGTATTGTGCATTAGGTCTACAGGAGTTGTGATGAAAACCCTAGCATGCGATAGGATCCTGTTTATCCTGGTTCGATCACCCTACGCTAGATGCTTGCTTAAATAGGGCGATGATCCGTCGAGTGGTACGGAGACCACTCGTAGATAGGACAATCACCTTTTTGGACACAATGCTCGAGTATCAAGATGAGAATGGAAAAATTGGAGGCCGGACGGGCAACTAGGTGGAAAGTGAAGGACTCGAAAGAGTCTTCAAGGTTGTAGCCCTGTCTGTGCACACAAGGACCGCGTCGTGTCCGGCCCATGTGGATTAAGTTTGAACGTACTGCTTGCATGCTTGGAGTTAATGGACCCAAGTAAACCGACGTACCGATGGTTGCTCGTATGTTAGAGAGATACCCTACTCCCTTGGTTACTTGGCAGGAATTTGGGAGGAGAGAAGGGAGCACTCTACTCACGGATGACGTCCGGGACGGCATCGCGTGGGGTACCCTTCTCGGGGAGCTAGGCCCGACTAACACTACAAGGTCTGGCTGGGAAAGGTTGTCTCATGCGGCTTCCGGAAGCGCGTATGTGACGTGCGGACGGGTTTCTCCTGCAGGATGTAAATCGATTCGAATCATCGCCCCTCATAGTAACGAGTACCACTTGTCCTCGCGCCGCAACGTAGTAAGAAGAGGAACATTGATGATGATGATTATGATTAATTTGCTGTATTGCTTAATTACTTGTTTGGAAACATGTAATGCAGTAGCTTAGTGCAAATTAAATTTATTCTTATTTACAACTTAATTAAACTGCTAAAAGTTGAAAGTAAGGATTCACTTGTAGGCCAGCTTAGTGCTTAATTGTATCCTACCCCCGGCCTTTGCATGTCTAGGAGTCGGTCGTAGATGGCCACTTTGACGGGTCGGTCTTGCTGAGCTCTAGTTGCTCGTAGCTTTGCTCTATGTGGTTTTTAGAGGACCCCACAGGACGGGACGTCGACGCCGGAGATGGCGTCCGGCAGGATCGGACTCGGGTGACGGCCACTACACATGGACGTGGTGCGGCCGGATGAATAGAGGAGTTGTTGTGCCGGTAAGATGCTCTAGGGCAAGAGCATCCGTCTCTGCCGGTGCCCGTGATGTTTCGCCGAGAGTGCGATTGTATCTTTTCGCTTCCGCTGTTTAATTGTTTTTCCAAACTTATTAGTTTCGATGCTCATGAGACTCGATGTACTAAGGTACTTGGGATGAATGTAAGAGACTTGTACTTATATTCATTGTGTTATGCTTATGTTTGTATGTTGTAATATTGGGTATCACAGCGCGTGATGCCACCCATGATGATCCTGGAGATGGACACGCCTCTTCGTGAGGCGGGTGCTGTCACATTCATGATCATGTGATCATGTGCATTTGGAAAATATTTAATTTCGTTAAGAAATCCACATAAAATAATAAAGTTAACCTAAGTTAAAATTAGGTTCTTAAAAGAAGAAACTAAATAAAAGTAATTATGGGGTTTAACATTTTCTCGTTGGTAAAACATAATCATAAAATATTTATGGAGTTGATACAAAATTATTTTTATTTTGTAAACATATTTACAAGAAATAATGAAGGCTTCTCTTCTTAATTTAAACTTGAATTTTTTATCCGAAAAATATTTAAAATTTGAACTTCGGCCAATAAGGAAAAAGGTCTAAAATACTTTCAATTACATCCCTGAATTTTCGCAGCATTTTTCGGGTGCTAGAAATGCGTTTTTCAATTTGACCGAGAGACGAGGGGTTTTCTCGCAAAACGACCGAAGCCCCACAAATCAATCTCTTCTTCCTCTCTTTCCCTTCCGCACCGCCTCGCCACGAGCCTCGCTGGCAAGCCTGGTCGCGCGCCCTCCGTCTGCTGGCGCCACGCAGGGGCTTCCTTACCGCCTCAACCCTCTCGCCCCATCCGGATAAAGACCCAAGTCCCCAATTGTTTTCTTCCCCTCCGATGCTATTTCTCTCACTCAAGCACCCTTGCCGTCCGCCTCGTCTCGCGCCCGCCGTCCGGCCGTCTCCGACCATCCCCGCTCGAGCTGTCACCACCCGGAGCTCCGTGACTCACCCCAAGACCTTACCGGACACCCCAATCGCAACCATCGGGTGTAGCACGAGAGATCGACTCCAAATTTCGTCCGGGATGCCACCACCGTTGGCCGTCGCGCTTATCTCAAATTCATCTCCGGTGGTGAGCCAATTCGGGCGATTCTTCTTTCCATAGGTGCGTCGTCCTCCTCTTAGTCCTACCAACAAGTCACCCTCAAGTTCTCCTCCCCGATTTACATGAATTTAACCATGTTTCATGAGCTTTGCGTGCCGTCGCCCCTGCTCCATCGATGAGCACCTATCCCCGGTGCGAGTTGGCATCCGCCACCATCGTGCCGGTGTTCTCCTTCAGCCAAGGAAGCTCCTGGAGAAGATGGTTCTCCATTTAGTCCACTACCGCACCACCGATACTTCGCCGAACTTCTCCTCCGCCCACCCTCGCCGCGGGCACCTTTCCGGCCGGTTTCCGGTGACCCCGCCCCCATCATTCGGTTCCCCGTGTCACGAGGAGCATGTAGGAGCATTCCCATAGAGTTTGGTCGCCGTCCGACCAACTCCGGCAAGTCGCCGGAGCCGTCTCCGGCCACCGCGGCCATGGACGCTGCGTCCCCGGCGACTAGGCCGCGCGGGCTGTTGGGCCGGGTTGAGACGTCGGGCCGCCTCGAGCCAGATGGGCCTGGCCGCTTTCGGCCCAATTGCTCCTTAATTCGTTTGCGAATTTATTCATTTCCGGATTCTTTTCAAACTTCAAATATTCTTAGAAAATTCCACAAAAATCAGAAAAATACCAAACCAAGTTCATTAGATTCATAAAATTATTTCCTATTTGATTATGTAACCAAATGCCTATTTTGAGAAATTATAATTTCATAGTTTAATTAATTACCTTTCTTTAATTAAGATAATCTATTATTTTATGCTAATTATTATTTAATTTTGAAAAATGAATTTCTTTAAAAATTAGAGATACTGCAGACGAAAGTTTTTGTTAAGTTGGTTTTCCAAAATTCAACATAAATACTGTCATTTTATGTGATCCCAAATTAGTAGCTTAAGTGTTATCACATGTCATTAAGTACTTATAAATTGTTGTCTAAAAGCATGATTAATTATTAATGAATGAACCTGATTAATTATTAATTAATAAACATGATTAATGATTAATTATTAATTAATGATCATGACAAGCAATAATTAATGAGCATGATCAATTGTTACTTATTGCTTAATGAACATGATTAATTATAAATTGCTAATTAATAAACCCGAGGAATTATTAATGGTTAACTACTAATTGCAAAGTAACGAACTTAAGTATTGATTAATTACTAATTAATGATCATGATTAATGAAATCTTTGCACATCATGTCATATACATTCATGCATGCATGGTTGTGATTCGCGTCGTATTGTTGGTCGACCTAGGTCTCGGCGTAATCGAAGTCCCGTCCGAGGTCAAGACAGACGTGGAAACTTCGAAGTCGACCAACACACGAGGAAGCCGACTCGACTCGAATCAAGGCAAGCCCGGTGCATCTCACATATGTTTTAAAGTCTTTTCTTTTATCACGAGTTATTGCGTCGTGATTGTGCATTAGGTTATAGAAATTGCTTGACACCCTAGATGCATGAGTAGGATTCCTATGTTACATGTTTATCCCATGTTGGTTTTGTATCCCGATAGTTGCTACGCTTAATTCATAGGGCTCTCGTAGAAGTCGAGTGGTGCCGAGCACACTCGCGAGGTGATACGGTGTGATCTTAAAGCATGGAGGCTTTAAGTTGTTTGCTGCTTGTTCAAGTTGTAGTTAAAGAATGAAGATGAAAATGAAATGGAGACCGGACGGGCCTCGTAGGAGAAAGGGAAAAGACGAGGTCTTGCAAGGTGGTAGCCCCGTCCGTGTCGATCAAGGACCGTACCGTTGTTGGCCCTCGTCGAGCAAATATTGAACGTACCGATTTACATACTGGTGATTATGGGGCCAGGAAGCCGATATAACCTAATTGCCTCGGTGGTTGGACGTAGCCCATCCTCTAATTGGCTGGAGAATGAGGCGAGGCCTCATGTCTCAAAGGGAGAGGAATGGGTGGTCGCTCTCGGATAACGTCGAGGACGGGTATCACGTGGGGTCCCCGGGTTCTCGGGCGGATGGGAGACTAACCCGGCCACCGTCGGGAGTTAGCGTGAAAGGTTGTCGTATGCGACCAACGGAGTGCGTATACGCCGTGTAAACGGGTTTTCCCAGCTGGTGAAATCGATTCGAATCGTCTGTCCCTCGCGATGACGAGTACTGCTTGTTCACCGTGTCACATCGTAGTTAATCAAGTGAAAGATGAAGGAAGATGGATGAAAGGACTCGTTGTTTAGAATTTATCTGTTCTCGCAAACTTGATTGCAATAGTGATAGACTGCAAACCTAGGGGTTAATGAACTTAATGCTGAGCTAAAACATTGAAAGTAAGGATCTACCCTTTAATGCTGTTTCGCAAAGAAGTAAACCCCACAGACAGAAAGCCTTTGCATACTAGGCGTCGGCCTTAGCTTGTCATGTTGACGGGTCGAGTCTTTGCTGAGTATTAGAATACTCGGGGTTTGTTCGTTATGCTTTTCAGGACCCGAGTCGTACTTCCATGACTTGGACGGTAGTTCCGGAAGTGGAGCGAGTGTTCGAGGGTGGTTCCCACCAATGGGAACGGATCCCGACATCGTGAAGAGAAAGGACCGTGATGTACGAAGGGCTCGGTGCATCACGTTGATCATTTAATAATCTTTTCTTGTATAAAGTACATTTTCCGCTGCAATACTCGTAGGATGTTAAACTGCAATAAGATTTATGTTTCCGCTGCACCAATGTTTGTATTTCGAAAACCTGGTTGTATTATACCATGATGTATATAATCTGGCTTGTATGAGATGATACATCGTTGTAACTCGCTTCGTCGAGTGTCCCTTTGTACCGATTCCTGGGTGTCCCGGAGGGGATGTCACACTTGATTTCCGTTGACGCTACCTCCTTCGGTTGATGGGTCGAAGTCGACGTTCTCAACTCATGGATCAACCTCGTTCGAACCTCCGGTCACGACAGGTCCTATGTCGATCATCGATACGTTGCGAGTCGAGTATCAATGGATGCATGAATGTGCTTGATATGTCATGTGATGCATTATCTCAACGATCGTAAAATTAATAAGCTAATAACTACGATTAGCGACATGCGAGGATACATGAAATGATAAAATAAAAGTACATGAAATGACGATGTTTATGCTTCATTTTGGGAAATCAATTTAACAAAAACTTTTGTTTGTAGTATCTCTTTTATTTAAAGAAATTCATTATCAAAAATAAATACTAATTAGCATAAAATAACTAATTATTGTGGAATTTTCTATGAATATTTGAAGTTTGAAACAATTCCGAGAAATAAATAAATTGGAAATGATTTAAAGCTTGTGGCCGAAAGCTGTTGGGTGGCCCGGCAGCCAAGCGTCCTAGTTGTGCGCACGGCCCAGCTCGAGCTCGAGCTGGACCTGGTGGTAGATGGCTAGGGCGCGGCGGCGTGGACGCCGAAGCGGCGCCGAAGCCACGGCACCTGGACGAGCTCGGGCCTTGAAGCTTCAGCGTGACCCAACGGATCCGGGGATGGGTCACCGACAGCTGGGGACGGCCGAAAAGATGCCGGCGGCGAGCAGGGCACGCGGAGATGTTTGGTCGCGTCTAGAGCTCACTGCGCTCAAGGAAATTTGGGGAAAAAATGTTGACAAGCATCAACGAAACATGGGAAACGGCGGCACGGTGAGTATTGACCCCGAAGATGGGCAAAAACCGGTGCTCACCGTGGAGGCAGAGGCGACCGTGTGTTGGAGCTCCGAAAATCAATGAATTCCCGACGAACCCGTGAGGCAAGCTCGACGAGTGAGTTGTTGAGGACGGGAAGGAGGATTATGCGCACCACGGGCTCACGAATAGTGTGGAACGACTCACCAACGAGAGAAGAATTCGACGCTGCGGTGGTGGCTACCCCGTGGTGACCTCCGCGGAGAAAAGCTGCGTCAATCTCGGGGCTCATGGTGGATGGCCTGGATTGAGTCCTATGGGAAGCTTCGGAGGGATGTTGCGAGAGCGATTTGTGACGGTGGTTGGTCGGGGGTTGGCCGGAGCTGGCCGGGCGGCGGTGCGGTAGGGGAGATGCACCGGCGACGGCGTGTTGCTTCGGGTGCAGGAGTTAGTGAGAGAGACGAGATGGGCTGGCGTCCGGCTTTTATCCGGACGGGGCCGAGGGATGAGGTGGCGCCGAAGGCTGCCGTGTGGCGCCGAACGGTGCGGCACGCGGCCGGAGTTGGCCTCGGGGCGCAGGAGGGGTGGCGCTGTGAGAGAGAGAGGAAAAGGAGAGACCGGTCTGGTGGGGCTTCGGCCATTTTGCAAAAAGGCCCCCGAGCTCTCACAAAATTGGGAAACATACTTCTATGGCTCGAAGAATTACACGAAAAAATCAGGGACGAAGATAATATTATTTTGAATCTTTTTCGTTATAGGCCATAGTTCAAATTCTAAACCATTTTTCAAATAAAAATTCAAACTTAAAAAGTGTTATTGGAATTTAAGTAAATTGGTTTGGCTTTTTCCCAAATAGATAAAATTTTGGAAAAAATGCTCCAAATTCATGTTATCAAATGATTGACCAAGAAAACTCATAAAATCTCTAAATTTTAACAAATTTAAACCTTTTTTAAAATGGCATTCAAATTCGCCAAGGTTTGGAATTGAAATGTTTAATTTTTTTCACACATAAAATCATAGCATTGCTTTTACAAATAATGTGACATGATGCTATGACAACCGAGAGGATAAGCTCCTCGATTGTTGACGGTCCTTATGGTCCAATTTTACCGTCAACATATTGCATCTTTTTGAATCAAACACCATCACCAAGAATAGACATAGGGATTATTTCTAACAAATTCCACTAGTCTTGGTGAAATGATGAATGCAGGTGCAATTCATATGAAAACAGGGGAAAACATGCACGAAACATGGACTTTGCAATCGACGGATTTTCCCCGGACTAAAGAATATCGTCCAAAAGCCCAAAACCACAAAACAGGGCCTCAACATCAAACCAAGCAAGTGGATTGGGCCGAGACACAGCCAGAGGAAGGCACCGGAGAAGAACCAAGCCCGGGGAGCCCAGGCCGGTTCGGCCGAACCGCCCTACTGGTTCGGCCGAACCGACAGTGGGCCCCCCGGCCCACTTTTCTCTGGCGGTTCGTCACCGACGTCCGGAGGTCGGTTCCACCCGCAATTAATACCACCGACGTCCGGAACCGCCTCCAAGTTGCCGACCTTCCAAGGCTATAAATAAAGGGCTATACCCCCTCTCTCAACACACCACCAACATCAAGATAGAAGACAAAATTCTCATCCTTAGGCCAAGGGCCTCTTGTATCTTAGTAGAATAGGAGAGAGGGCAAGGAAAAGGAAGGAGTGTTCCTCCCTTTTATAAAGTGGAGTAGTATTTCCTTTCCTTTTACCTTGGCGTGTAAACACTCTTTTAGGTGATTTATACGTGGTGATCTACTTATCTATCGTGACATATCTTTGTTAGACGTAATTCTTGTTATACTTGTTTACGGGATCATCGCTTCGCAAGAAGTGCTCTAGCTTTCGAACTCGGCTCTAGGCCGAGGCTAGAGTAGCGGTCAATAGCATAGACGTGGTGTCTAGGGCCGGAGATCGCCTTTGTTTGCCGTGTGCCCCACGGTTTGTAGAGGTAGGTGGCAGGAAGTGACAGCCCTCGTCATCCAAAGGAACCCTCCACGTTCGGGTACATAGTAGAGCTTTCGAGACCGGAGTGGCTTGGCGGACCAAGCCTAAGACGGTGCCCGAAGTAAACAAGTCTAGCTTGCGTTCGTCTACCTTTAAAGGATAAATAGATAAGAGTCACCCTCTCGACCCTATTTTGCTACGTTGTCTTGGTTGTCCTTGGGTAAACTAACCTTGTTGCAGAAATACTCCGTTCCCTCGCGGATATAAATACGATACCTTGGAATACTCCCGGTGAAGTGCTACAACGGTATTCCGTGCGCTTGCGGATTTATTCGTGACGTAAGAAATACCAACAAGCATTTCCGGCGCCGTTGCTCTGGGAGCGGTTGTTATCTTTGTAACGAATCAGGTTTGCCCTCGTAATCTATCTTACTTACCGTTCTGTTTTTATTTTTCCTTACATTCAAAATTTCACAAAAACATATCATGGAGTCACACCCAACCATCCAATCTTTCTCCACTCCACGGGGTGAACTCTTAGAGCCACCATCATCATCACAACCTATTTCTTCACCTGGCTATGAGTTCTCCCCCGATTACATTTCGATGATTAGAGGTTTATCCTTTTCGGGTTTTAAACATGAAAATCCTTATGAACACTTGCGAGAGTTTGAACATTTGTGTTCATGCCGATTGATCCATGGCATGACACAAGAAACATTGAAGTGGAAGTTGTTTCCCTTCTCTCTCAATGAGAAGGCGAAGCAATGGTACACTTACACCGCTAAGAGAGTGAACGGTGATTGGAAAGAATTGCGAGACAAATTTTGTCTAGCATTCTTCCCCGTGTCTCGTATCACTTCTCTACGAGCGGAAATAATAAGCTTTCGACAAGAAGAAAAGGAAACCTTGAGCGCGGCATGGATTCGGTTCTGTTCTCTAACGTACTCGGACTAGAATTGTTGCTCCCCGAACCCGTTTTATTACAACACTTTTATTCGGGATTGAGCAACGATACCGCACTTTATCTTGACACGGCCGCGGGTGGATCTTTTTCTCATAAGACCATAGCGGAAGCACACGAACTTTTGGATCGAATTGTGGAAAACACACCTTTTTCCGCTCGACTTACTCGTAGAGCCGGAGTCGAAGATGAGGAACTCGTTGTGCAAGAGACACAGCACTTGGTGCCCATGATGGAGCACCTAGCACTCGAGTCCTCATCTAACACAAGAACAATGATAGAGGAAGATGAACCTCTTGAGTTCCCATTTGAGTTCAAGGAAGAAATTTTTGAAGATTTTGGAAACACCTTGAACTACTCCTATCAAAAGAAACCAAGCACTCCTCGCACCAACTCCCGAACCTATTGAAAAATCTATTCTCTTAAAAACTGTTCTGAAGTTGACAAGCAATCATGAGTGATGAATGGTTGATAGAAAACGAACTTTCTTCGGAAGTTCTTCGACTTGATCATCCTAGATCAACCATTCGTGGCTCAATTCGGGGAGTAATGGTAGATATTCTCTATAATCCTCTAGTAGGTGCCAACATCATGTCCGAATCTTTTGCTTCAACTTTATTTGGAAACGAGACATGGGCACCTTCCGACAAACTCCTTAAAGCCTCACCGGGGCAATTTTTTGAGAGTTTGGGGACCATTAGAGATGTTTGCATTAAGCATAATGAAGCAAAGGTTTCCCTGGACTTTCACGTTTCGGAATCTTGGATTTCGATGTTTTGGCTCGGTCATCCCATAGAAAAGCTTTTCTTAGGGATATCACCTTTAGGAACCTTAGACTTCACCCTCGGCAAGAAAACTTTTTCTCTTCCTATCATTCATGCACAAAACTCTTTTGCCGAGGAGCCGCTTGTGGAAGAAGAATGCATGGAGGAGGTTATGGCAATTTTTCCTCATGAAAACCCCGAATCATCCTTGGATGAAGATGCTCTTGATTTCATTTTGGAAGAGGATGATTCGGCGGAAACTTTTGAGCTGCCCGAAACTTTTACACCTACGCCACCTCCCGTAGAACTCAAAACTCTTCCACCAGGCTTGCGCCACGTTTTTCTTCACGGAAATCCCGAAACCCCCGTCATCATAAGTGACAAGCTTTCGGAGGAGGAAACTGCAAAACTCTTAGCCGTGCTAGAAAAACATCACTCCGTTTTTGGGTACTCGCTTGGAGACCTCAAGGGAATCAGCCCTGCTCTTTGCACCCATCGCATTCCCATAGGCCCCGATAGTACACCATCTAGGGAACCTCAAAGGAGGTTGAACAATGCGATGCGGGAGGTCGTTAAAAAGGAGGTCTTAAAACTTTTACATGCTGGCATTATCTATCCCTGTTCCACACAGCGAGTGGGTGAGTCCAGAGCAGGTTGTACCCAAGAAGGGAGGAATGACGGTCATCCGTAATGACAAAAATGAGTTGATCCCTCAACGCACCGTCACGGGATGGAGGATGTGCATAGATTACCGGAAACTTAACAAGGCTACAAAGAAGGATCATTTTCCGCTGCCCTTCATCGATGAGATGTTGGAACGGCTGGCAAATAATTCTTTCTTTTGTTTCCTTGATGGGTATTCAGGATATCATCAAATCCCCATCCATCCCGACGATCAAAGTAAGACCACTTTCACATGCCCCTATGGAACTTACGCCTATCGACGAATGTCCTTTGGGCTTTGCAATGCACTGCTTCTTTTCAACGTTGCATGATGTCTATCTTTTCCGACATGATCGAAGAGATTATGGAAGTATTCATGGATGATTTCTCCGTTTATGGAAAAACCTTTGATCATTGTTTAGAAAATTTAGACAAAGTCTTGCAACGTTGTCAAGAAAATGAATTAGTGCTCAATTGGGAAAAATGCCATTTCATGGTTAGAGAAGGCATAGTTCTAGGGCATTTAATTTCTGAAAGGGGGATAGAGGTGGACAAAGCTAAATTAGAAGTTATAGAAAAGCTTCCACCTCCTCGTGAATATTAGGGGCATTCGCAGCTTTCGGGACATGCGGGGTTCTATCGTCGTTTTATCAAAGATTTCTCTCAAATTGCTAGACCCCTTACAAATCTACTTGCGAAGGATGCACCCTTTGAGTTTATCGATGAATGCATGACTGCTTTCACTACCCTTAAAAATGCACTCATCTCAGCGCCAATCATCCAACCCCCGATTGGACGCTGCCTTTTGAGATAATGTGTGATGCTAGTGATTTTGCCGTAGGGGCTGTTCTTGGCCAAACTAGAGATAAAAAGCATCATGCAATCTCCTATGCAAGCAAAACCTTGACTGGAGCTCAATTAAATTACACTACCACCGAAAAAGAGCTCCTTGTCTGTCGTTTTTGCTTTTGATAAGTTTAGATCCTACTTGACTCGGAGCAAAAGTCATTGTTTACACCGATCATGCTGCTTTAAAGTTTTTGCTCAATAAGAAGGATGCTAAACCCCGTTTGATACGATGGGTTCTTCTACTCCAAGAATTTGATGTAGAAATCCGTGATAAAAAAGGAGTAGAAAATTCCGTGGCGGATCATTTGTCGCGTATACAATTCACTAACCTGCAGGAATTACCCATCAATGATTTCCTACGTGACGACATGCCGCTCCTAATAAGGGACTCACATCCATGGTACGCCGACATTGTGAACTTCATGGCAACGGGTACGTACCACCCGGAAAGAGCAAGAAACGACTCATCTATGAGAGTCGCCGTCACTTATGGGAAGAACCCTTCCTTTACCGTGTCTGCGCCGATGGATTGCTAAGGCGATGTGTGCCCATACCCGAGAGCACACGAATCATTGAGAAGTGCCATGCATCGCCATACGTGGGACACTACGGCGTGTTTCAGTACACAGTGCCAAGATATGGCAAAGTGGTTTCTTTTGGCCAGCCATGTACGAAGACACAAAGGAATTTGTCGAGCGATGCCCGTAATGTCAAAGAGTTGGAGGCATCACGGCAAGAGATGCAATGCCCCTCAACTACAATTTACAAGTCGAGCTCTTCGACGTATGGGGCATTGACTTCATGGGACCGTTCACCAAGTCACATGACTGCGAATACATCTTGGTGGCGGTAGACTACGTGTCTAAGTGGGTAGAAGCAATGCCTTGCAGGGCCGCAAATGCCAAGCATGCTCGCCGGATGTTCCACGAAATTATCTTCCCAAGGTTTGGAACACCGAAGCTAGTGATAAGCGACGGAGGGTCTCACTTCATTGATAAGACCTTCCGACGCTTCCTAAGAGAACTTGGATCAAGGCATAATATCGCTACTCCATACCACCCTCAAACCAATGGGCAGGCCGAGACCTCAAACAAGCAAATCAAGCGGATCCCGCAAAAGACCGTAACAGAAATGGGGAAGGGATGGAAGGACAAGCTACCCGATGCACTATGGGCATACCGTACAGCATATAAGACACCCATAGGCATGTCCCCATACCAGCTCGTGTACGGGAGAACATGTCATTTACCCGTCGAGACGGAACACCGAGCGTATTGGGCCATCCGGAAATAGAACATGGACCTTAATGGTGCCGGACGCAAAAGAAAAATGGAGATAGCTGAGTTAGAAGAATGGAGAGACAAAGCTTACCACAACTCAGCTATATACAAAGAAAGGACAAAAAGGTGGCACGACAAAAAGATAAAGATAAAGGTATTCAAGGTTGGAGATAAAGTCTTGCTATTCAATTCACGGGTGAAACTCTTCGGGCATGGAAAATTAAATGGGACGGACCATACACGGTTATCGACACCTCGTCACATGGAGCAATCACACTTCAAGACGACGAAGGTAAAATATTTAAGGTAAATGGTCAGCGCCTTAAAATTTATTTCGAGCCCGATAAAGATAAAGAATTTGATGTCATGCACTTGATTGATTTGAAATATCTCTCATGATATCCCCCGTTTTACTTCATCACCCGTAGCAGTACTTTCCTTTGAATAAATATAGCAAGAAATAAACCAGAAAAAAGAAGGAAACCAGAGGAAGAAAAGGCAGTCCGGCCGAACCCCACTTTGTGGTTCGGCCGAACCGGCCTGATCTCCCCTGGCGCCCATCTTTTGCCAAAAATCCAATATCTCCTTCCCTCCTTTCTTTATTTTCTGCTGGAAAATAAAAACCTTGTCGAGCGCGCTCGGGGTAGAAAACCCCTATTTATACTTCTCCTCTCCACCCAATCTTTTCATCTCCTCCACTTCCTACATCATGAGCGAACATAGCAGCGCCTCGTCCGACATCTCGGACGGCAGCAGCAAAAGGAAGAAGCCCCATGAATGGATTGAAGAAGGCGAAGCACTCGACAACGCTATCCGCCTCATTGAGGAGCTTCGCCGGCAGTTAGAGCGCGCCAAAAAGAGAATGGGGTTCTCCAGAACCTCTACAACCACCTCGAGAGGGAGAAGAAGAAGGATGAAGACCTCATCGAGACCCTCACTCGGAGGATGGGCGCGAGTACGACCTCGCCTTAGAGATGATCGAAGAAGAGAAGGCGAAACTGCGGGAGGAGGAGAGGAAAATTAAGAAAGATTAAGAGTAGGACGTAGAACGCATAAACCTTAGAAATCTTTCGATCCTTTTTGTAATACGCCTACTGTTTTAATTCAATCATATTAGTGCTCCCCGGGCTTCCATACCGGCAGAGCAAATTTTGTTTCCAAATGTCTTTTGTCTATCTTTTGAAGGAAACAGGCAAAAAGGCAAGTGTGGGGGGGACATCGCGGAAAGCAAAGACAAACACACGCGAAGCGCGCAGAAACATCACGAGGAAAACAACACAAACACAAGCTGCGAAACAGAGCGCAAGTGAGGCCTGAGCCGGTTCGGCCGAACCCAAAAGGGTGGTTCGGCCGAACCCCGGTGGGTCCCACTCAGCCCCGCTTCCTCGTGGCACTTGAGTTTGTTTCTCACACTTCCTTTTTGCCTACCTTATTTGTCAAGTTCATTCCGAGACGCGAAAAACAATTACTAAAACTTGACCAACTAAAATTTGGGAAGATTTCTTTTGAATACCTTTGAAAATCCCAAGTCTCTCCCTAATACTCTCATGATGATCTTGCACACTTTTTATTACTCGCTTCATCACCACTTGCCCGTGAACAAATAATCAAATCCATAGGACCCATGTTTTTCTAGATTATTGGCAAGTGTGATATGGCTCGACGAAATGATCTTATGCTTAGCTTACCGAGTCCTTGGGAATTTTATTTCACAAAACAAAAATGCCATGGCTTCATGCTCCTCTCTTGATACAAAAATGCCTACCAATGCCATATGACGATCATACCTTGCAAAACTTACATACATATGCTGCTTGTGTTTGCAATGAGCTTTACCAAAATTGAGTGACCCTAGAGAGAAACTTGTCATGCTCTCTTGATCAAGAGCACGTACACTCCACCAAAAAAAGGGCTAAACTCCTACACCGGGAGCTAGCCCCCCACCAAAATAAAGACACTCCTCGCTTGCACCTCTTTTTACCTCTCTCTCTCTCTCAATCACGCATAAACAAGACATGGCTATGTAGAAAGAAAAGCTCACACGAGATGAGCAATGAAAAGCTCACACGGATGAGCAATGAAAAGAAAGCTCACAAAGATGAGCAATGAAAAAGAGAAGAGATGCTCAAGCATAGAGCAAGAAAAGAAAAGAAAGAAAATAAAAAGATAGCCATGTTTTGAAAATGCAAAATAAAGAGGGGTCAATTACAATAGGAGTTGTCACTTTTTCATATCCATACACACACGCACTTCTTGATCAAGGTTGCATGACTTGGCTTCTCCATGGATCCTTTCTTTTGGCTTAGCAATATTTGTGATACAAGTATGCCTCTCTCATTCCCTACCGAGCTCCACATACAAGCCTAAAAAGTAGGAAAAAGAGAGGCAACACAATGCCTTGGTGAGGAAAACACTTTTTGAGCGATTCAAGAGAATCAAAGAGGAGCGGGAGTCATGTTGTTTATTTTCAAAACTTTCAAAAACCCAAGGTGCTTAGTGAGCAAAAGTATAGTGACTTGAGTCATGAGCTGTTCCACTTATCAATCATCCAAGAATGCATGTTAGCCACCGTCATGTTCACAAGTAAAACGGTGTGGCTTGTAATAACATGTGTGCAGGTCTCTAAGAGGAGAGATCTCTCAACTTACGCTCCCACCTTTACTCGAGGACGAGCAAAGAGCTAAGTGTGGGGGTCTTGTTGACGGTCCTTATGGTCCAATTTTACCGTCAACATATTGCATCTTTTTGAATCAAACACCATCACCAAGAATAGACATAGGGATTATTTCTAACAAATTCCACTAGTCTTGGTGAAATGATGAATGCAGGTGCAATTCATATGAAAACAGGGGAAAACATGCACGAAACATGGACTTTGCAATCGACGGATTTTCCCCGGACTAAAGAATATCGTCCAAAAGCCCAAAACCACAAAACAGGGCCTCAACATCAAACCAAGCAAGTGGATTGGGCCAGTACACAGCCAGAGGAAGGCACCGAGAGAAGAACCAAGCCTGGGGAGCTCAGGCCAGCTCGGCCGAACCGCCCTACTGGTTCGGCCGAACCGACAGTGGGCCCCCCGGCCCACTTTTCTCGGCGGTTCGTCACCGACGTCCGGAGGTCGGTTCCACCTGCAATTAATACCACCGACGTCCGGAACCGCCTCCAAGTTGCCGACCTTCCAAGGCTATAAATAAAGGGCTATACCCCCTCTCTCAACACACCACCAACATCAAGATAGAAGACAAAATTCTCATCCTTAGGCCAAGGGCCTCTTGTATCTTAGTAGAATAGGAGAGAGGGCAAGGAAAAGGAAGGAGTGTTCCTCCCTTTTATAAAGTGGAGTAGTATTTCCTTTCCTTTTACCTTGGCGTGTAAACACTCTTTTAGGTGATTTATACGTGGTGATCTACTTATCTATCGTGACATATCTTTGTTAGACGTAATTCTTGTTATACTTGTTTACGGGATCATCGCTTCGCAAGAAGTGCTCTAGCTTTCTGAACTCGCTCTAGGCCGAGGCTAGAGTAGCGGTCAATAGCATAGACGTGGTGTCTAGGCCGGAGATCGCCTTTGTTTGCCGTGTGCCCCACGGTTTGTAGAGGTAGGTGGCAGGAAGTGACAGCCTCGTCATCCAAAGGAACCCTCCACGTTCGGGTACATAGTAGAGCTTTCAGTAGACCGGAGTGGCTTGCGGACCAAGCCTAAGACGGTGCCCGAAGTAAACAAGTCTAGCTTGCGTTCGTCTACCTTTAAAGGATAAATAGATAAGAGTCACCCTCTCGACCCTATTTTACTACGTTGTCTTGGTTGTCCTTGGGTAAACTAACCTTGTTGCAGAAATACTCCGTTCCTCGCGGATATAAATACGATACCTTGGAATACTCCCGGTGAAGTGCTACAACGGTATTCCGTGCGCTTGCGGATTTATTCGTGACGTAAGAAATACCAACATCGATCCGAGATGATGGTCTTGGGTACTCCATGCAAACATAGAATGCGGGAAATATATAGATCTGCCTACTGCTTGGTGTTGTAGTTGGTATGTACTTGGTATAAAATGAACCGACTTGGTCAATCTGTCAACTATGACTCAAATAGAGTCATGCTTCCGTGGAGTCATTGGTAATTCAACAATAAAGTCCATGCTGATATCTTCCCATTTCCATTCGGGTATGCTCGGAGGTTGAAATGGTCCTGCTTGCTTCAAATGCTCTGCTTTAACACGTCGACAGGTATCACACTCGTTGACATACCTCGCTATCTCCCGCTTCAATCTCGTCCACCAAAATCTTTTCTTTAGGTCTTCATACATCTTGTTGGTTCCAGGATGAATAGAATACTTGGACGTATGGGCTTCATCCATTATCTTCTTGCGAAGTTCCAAGTTCTTAGGCACTACTAGCCTATTCTTGAACCAAATAATACCTTCGTCATCTTCTTGGAAGCACTTGACTTCACCCTTCTTGATTCGTCTTCTAATGTGTTCCATACCAAGCATCCTTCTTACGAGCTGCTACGACTTCTTCGCGAATGGTAGGAATAAGAGCCAAATTATTCAATACTCCATATGGAAGAATTCGAAGACTAGGCTCACTCATTTCCTCTCTAGATGCTTCAGTCAATAGCCGAGCGGTGAGATTGTTGCAATGAACTTTTTGACTCAAGGCGTCAGCTACGACATTTGCTTTCCGGGATGGTAGTGAATCTCGATCTCATAATCCTTTATCTGCTCTAACCATCTTCGTTGGCGCATGTTTAGATCTGCTTGAGTGAAGATATATTTGAGACCCTTGTGGTCCGTGTATAGATGTACCAAATTTCCCAGGAGATAGTGTCTCCAACTTTTCAATGCTAGAACGACAGTTGCTAACTCCAGATCATGTGTTGGGTAATGCTCCTCGTGTCGCCTAAGCTGTCGAGATGCGTAGGCAATCACTCGACCTTCCTGCATTAGAACACATCCAAGTCCTGTGCCCGATGCATCACGAGTACACATTAAAGGGCTTGGTCAAATCTGGTTGAGCTAACACTGGAGCAGTTGTCAATAATTTCTTCAATGTTTGAAAAGCTTCTTCGCATTCCTTGCTCCATTCATACTTCTTATCCTTCTCCAGCAATTTCGTCATTGACTTGGCAATCTTTGAAAAAATGAGAATGAGCCTTCTATAATAACCAGCCAACCCTAAGAAGCTTCGGATCCGTGTGACCGACCTAGGTGGCTTCCGAGTCTAGTACTTCATTAACCTTACCAGGATCAACGACCACACCTTCTGCTGATATTACATGACCTAGGAATGGCACTTCCTTTAGCCAAAACTCACACTTCCTGAATTTGGCATATAACGGATGATCCCTTAGACATTGGAGTACAATCCTCAAGTGTTTGGCATGTTCCTCTTCCGACTTAGAGTAGATCAGAATGTCGTCTATGAAAAACTTGTCCAATTCTGGCATAAACACCGAGTTCATCAAATACATGAAGTGTGATGGTGCATTAGTTAACCCAAAAGACATCACCGGATATTCATAGAGTCCATATCCGGTGGACAATACCGTCTTCGGTATGTCTTCTGCTCTAATCTTGATCTGATGATATCCGAACAAAGATCTACCTTGGAAAAGACTTTTGCTCCCATCAGCTGATCAAACAAGATGTCAATTCGAGGAAGTGGATACTTATTCTTGATGGCCACTGCATTCAAAGGTCGATAGTCCACACATAACCTCAATGTTTCATCCTTCTTCTTGACAAACAATGCTGGACATCCCCAGGGTGATGACTTGGGCGAATATATCCCTTGTCCAATAACTCCTTCAGCTTGTACCTTCAATTCTGCCGACTCATTGGGTGGCATCCGATACTGGTCTTCTTGATATTGGTGCAGTCCCTGGTTCAAGCTCTATCTTGAATTCTCATCTGTCCGATGTGGTGGTAAACCTGGTAAGTCTTCCGGAAAAACAGCAGGGTATTCGCAAACTACAGGAATGTCTTCCAAACTTTTACCAATAGTTTTATAAATCACCGGAAGAATAGTTTGGGAAAAAGTCAACTGAAGACAATCTCGTCCATGAAGAGGAGAGTTCAGGTGAACTGCAAAAGCATCTATGTCCAATACTGCCTTATGATACTTCATCCATCTCATGCCAAGAATTGCATCCAATCCTGGCTCGTCTAAGACTAAGGAGCTGGGATAATCCTTATGACCCAACTTCAATGGTATCCCCATAGTACTTTGATCTGCAAGTATATTACCCCCAGGTGATGATATGAGATGTGTGTAAGTCATCTTGCATGATGGAAGGTTATATTTTTGGACATATCCTTTGCTTGATGAAGTTGTGGGTTGCTCCCGAGTCAAATAAAATAATGGCAGCATGATAGTTGATAGAGAACAAACCAGCCATGACTTGTGGCCCTTTCGGAATCTCCGTCGATGTGGTAAAGTTGACATGGCCAGTCTTCATCTTATCATTTTTACTTACATGCTTTTGTCTACCAACTACTTTCCTTTGAGGACGCGTTGAAAAATTCTGCTTTGTTGGTGCGACACAATCTTGAGCCAAGTGTCCAAGACAACCACTGTTATAGCATGGATGATCAGCGGATTGTGGAGTCCGGGATAAGGGGAGTATACTCGATAGGTCTGGTTGTTGAACCACCGAACGGTTGAACAGCTCTTGCTGATACCGAGGTGGCCGGTAAGAAATGGGACCTAATGGCATAGGCTCGAACCTCCGATCTGCTGCAGAAGTGTAGACTAGACGATACTTGGAGGGTATCTCACTTCCTTGTTCACTGGCTTCTCTCTTCTTAGTCTTCTCTTCTTGATGAACACAAAGAGCATCTTCCATGAGTATAGCATCACTTACCAACTCACCGAAACTAACTCCTCGGTCCAAAACAAGCCGGGATTGTAACTTGGTAGTAAGTCCTTGTTTGAAGCATTCCTTCTTCTTGGCGTCGGTGTCCACATTCCGAGGAGCATATTGAGCAAGATGGTTGAACAACTTTGAATAGGAGTGTACGGTCATATCACCTTGCTTCAGCGCTAGAAACTCCTTACGCTTTTGGTTCATGATACCTTCAGAAATATGGTGTTCACGAAAAGCTTTCGTGAATTCTTGCCATAATACTTGGTGACCTTCCGGAATCATTGCCTTGTAATTGGCCCACCATGCTCCAGCAAATCCTTCCAGATTGCTTCGAGCGGCAAAGATAGTCTTCCGATAATCTGTGCATGGTAGGAGCTCCGACTTCGACTCGATAGTACGTAACCAATGATTCACTTCCGGAGGATCTCCCTCATCTAAAAAATTGGGTGGACAAGTAGCCATGAAATCTGAATATGTAACCTGAACTGGTGGAGCATCCTGATCTTGACCACCGGCCTGTGGGGCCGTATTCCGAACAAGTTGCTGAAAAAGTTCCGGTTGCTCTTCACAAGACTCCAATATAGTGGCAATAGCTTGGGCCGGGGTAGGTGGAGTTGATGCTGGCTCTCGAACATCTTGCTCGAGAGCTTTTTGGATAGCTTCCTCTTCTAGTTTGCGCCATTCTGTTATAAAACTTGGTATTAATGTCACTGATCCAAAAATAGAATATAAGGATACCAATGGTAGAATACATTAAAATTCCAAAGCACAAGCGAGTATCTATAGAAGAGGTGCACTATCTCTCATTCCAACCCCAGATTTACTTGTAGTACACATTCGTACGAGCATCTTTAATTTGTCCTTCTAAATTGCTAGTTCTTATGTAGTGCTCCTTGGTTGCTTTTCCCTTGATAAATGCAGACGACAATCCCCCTCTTCGATTTTGCTGGCATGATCCTTATCTCGTGCCATCTCGTAGAGAAGTCACTATGCACTATGATATTAACTTGATCTAATCCCCAAAACCTCGGATTATAGCACTCAAAAAGTGAAGATGCATGCACTACTCCGTATTAGTCAAACGATCGAAAGTTAGCACGAACTAACATGGATAGTTAGTGACTACCAACAAAACCTCGAACTTCGAACCGTTAGAGAGCTAAGCTGTTCTAAGTCTTTAAATGGGCTCCGTACTCGTACTCTAAACTGTGTTAGGTTTTAAAAACTAAGCTTGCGAACGACGTAGTGTTGCCTCTGTATTGCTCTCATACCAGCTGTGACATCCCTTCTAAAACAACCAGGAATCGATATAGAGGGACACTCGACGAAGCGAGTTACAACAAGTACATGCATTCATACAAGCTAGAATATATACATCATGGTATAATACGACCAGGTTTTCGAAATACAAACAGTTCTGCAGCGGAAATTTAATACACTAAAAGAGCTTAAAGAAACTAACGAATCTTACAACGAAGTTATATTACAGTAGAAGACCTTCTAGAACAACTAACGTGATGTGCTTGAGCCCGACGTACACCACGGATCTTCGTGCTTCACTACGACGGGGTGTGTTCCCACTAAAGGGAACCTCCCGTAGGGATCTGCTGCTCACCCAGGAAGCTACCATGCGATCTATGGACGTATGACTCGTGACCTGAAAAGCACAACTAACGAAGCCCCGAATATCTAATACTCAGCAAGACCGACCCGTAAAAAGGCTCGCTAAGGCCGACGCCTAGTATGTTCGAAGCTTTCGGCGGTGGGTCGACTCAGCTTATGAAAACAACGCTAATAGTTCTTCCTTACCTTCAAACTTTTAGCTCAAGATTAACTTTATTAGGAACTATTGTTTGCAACCTACATCTACTGCAATCAATTTTGCAAGCCAAAGATTTTCTTTAACCAACAACTATCTTTCCCTTCTCTTGACATTCCTCTTCATTAACTACGATGTGACACGGTGAACAAGCGGTACTCATTACTGCGAGGGATAGCGATTCGAATCGATTTCACCAGCTGGGAAAACCCGTTTACACGACGTATACGCACCGCATTGGTCGTATACGATAACCTTTCACGCTAACTCCCGACGGTGGCCGGGTTAGTTTCCCATCCGCCCGAGAACCCGGGGACCCCACGTGATACCCGTCGTCGACGTTATCCGTGAGCGACCACCCATTCCTCTCCTTTTGAGACATGAGGCCTCGCCTCATTCTCCAGCCAATTAGGGGATGGGCTACGTCCAACCATTGGGGCAATTAGGTTACATCGGCTTCCTGGTCCCATAAACACCGGTATGTAAATCGGTACGTTCAATACTTGCTCAGCAGGGCCAACAACGGTACGGTCCTTGATCAACACGAGACGGGGCTACCACCTTACAAGACCTCGTCTCCGCCCTTTCTCCTATGGGGCCCGTCCGGTGTCAATTTCATCTTCATATTCAACTTCAACTTGAACGACATCAACCAACTCAAAGCCTCCATGCTTTAAGATCGGACCTTATAAGCTCGCGAGTAGTGCTCAGCACCACTCGACTTCTACCGTAGCCCTATGAACTAAGCGTAGCAACTATCGAGCTAAAAAAATCAAGATGGGATAAACATGTAACATAGGAATCATCCTCGTGCATCTAGGCCGGGTGTGAAGCAATCCCTAACACCTAGTGCACAACCACAACTCGACTCACCGTGATTAAAGAAAGACATTTAAAAACATAGGTGGGATGCACCGGGGCTTGCCTTCATTTCTGTTGACGCTACCGCCTTCGGTTGATGGGTCGAAGTCGACGTTCTCAACTCCGGGATCAACCTCATTCGAACCTCCGGACACGACAGGTCCTATGTCGATCATCGATACGTTGCGAGTCAGTATCAATGCATGCATGAATGTGCTTGATATGTCGTGTCATGCATTATCGCCACGATCGTAAGATTAATAGCTAATAACTACGATTAGCGACATGCGAGGATACATGAAATGATAAAATACAAGTACATAAAATGACGATGTTTATGCTTCATTTTGGGAAATCAATTTAACAAAAACTTTTGTCCGAGTATCTCTTTTATTTAAAGAAGTTCATTTATCAAAAATAAATATTAATTAGCATAAAATAACTAATTATCTTTAAGCAAATTAATAAACTACAAAATCAGGAACTAAAAATAAAAATTTGAACACATTATCAAATAGAGGATAATTTCCAGACCTCAACAAACTTGGTTTGACATTTTTCTGATTTTTGTGGAATTTTCTATGAATATTTGAAGTTTGAAACAATTCCTAGAAATATATAAATTGGAAATGATTTAAAGCTTGTGGCCAGAAACTGTTGGACTGGCCCAGCAGCCAAGCGGCCTAGCTGTGCGCACGGCCCGGCTCGAGCTCGAGCTGGCCATGGTGACAGATGGACAGGGCGCGGCGGCTCGGGCGCCGGAAGCCACGGAACCCGGACGAGCTCGAGCCCCGAGGCTTCGGTGTGACCCGACGGATCCGGGGTGGGGACACCGACAGCCGGGGACGGCAAAAAGATGCCGACGGCGAGCAGGGCACGCGGAGATGTTCGGTCGTGTCTAGAGCTCACCGTGGAGGCAGAGGCGACCGTGTGTTGAGCTCCGGAAATCAATGCATTCCCGACGAACCCGTCGTGCAAGCTCGACGGTGAGTTGTTGAGGACGGGAAGGAGGATTATGCGCACCACGGGCTCACGAATCGTGTGGAACGACTCACCAACGAGAGAAGAATTCGACGGTGCAGGGGTAGCTACCCGGTGGTGACCTCCGCGGAGAAAACCGCATCAATCTCGGGGCTCATGGTGGATGGCCTGGATTGAGTCCTATGAGAAGCTTCGGAGGGATGCTGCAGAGCGATTTCGGACGGTGGTTGGTCTGGGGATGGCCGGAGCTGGCCAGGTGGCGGTGCGGTAGGGGAGATGCACCGGCGGCAGCGTGTTGCTTCGGGTGAAGGAGTCGAGAGAGAGAGACAGATGGGCTAGTGTCCGGCTTTTATCCGGACGGGGCCGATGGGTGAGGTGGCGCCGAAGGTGCTGCGTGGCGCCGGGAGGGTGAGGTGCGCGGCTAGAGTTGTCCTCGGGGCGTGGGAGGGGTGGCGCCGTGAGAGAGAGGAAAAGGAGAGACCGGCTGGTGGGGCTTCGGCCATTTTGCAAAAAGGCCCCCGAGCTCTCACAAAATTGGGAAACATACTTCTCCGCTCGAAAAATCACACGAAAAATCAGGGACGGAGATAACATTATTTTGAATCTTTTTTGTTATAGGCCAAAGTTCAAATTCTATACCAAATTCAAACTTAAAAGTGTTATTGGAATTTAAGTAAATTGGTTTGGCTTTTTCCCAAATAGATAAAATTTTTGAAAAAAAATGCTCCAAATTCATGTTATAAAATGATTGACCAGGAAAACTCATAAAACCTCTAAATTTTAACAAATTTAAACCTTTTTTAAAATGGCATTCAAATTTGCCAAGGTTTGGAATTGAAATTTTTAAATTTTTTTCACACAAACAATATGACATGATGCTATGACATGAAACACACATTTATTTCTTAGGGTTGTTACAGACTGCGACTGTTCCGAAGGGTGGTTTTCTTGCCGAGGGCATTCTTGCTCCACATTATACACGTTCCTTGACATCTTCTGTTGATTTCCATCATGCCTAAACTCATCCGAACGCTTCTCCCCCTTCGATCGGATTGATGGTGCCAACCTGCCTTGGCATTCTGTATATCTTCCTCGACCCTTACTTGAGCTTCCAGTATCCGAAGCGGATGGTGTAGAGTTTGCGGTCGTTTCTCCCTTATCCTTCTTTGGGCTTCGCAGATGTGAGGACCCCCGCCACGGACTTAATAACAATTGATTCCGGGTCATCCGCCACTTGACACTTCAGGTGCATAAAGCTCTTAGTAAACTCGCACGAGTGTTTCGCCTTCTCTTTGACAACACGCGGCTAGGTCTCCGCGGTTCGGTTCCTTCGGATGAGATCCACGTAAATGCACCGACGAGCTTTTTTAGCTGCCCCCAAGAGCTGATGGATCCGGCCGACAACCTAGAGTACCAAGTGCTTGCTATGCCTTCCAGTGCTAATGGCAACGCTCTTGCTTTAATGGCATCTCCTCCACCAGCAGACTCAACCGTTGTTTCATAACGGATGAAGAACTCCTTCGGGTTAGTTGTCCCTCCGTATACCAAGAGCTTGACTCCGGCCAACCGGTGAGGCCACACCACCGTCTCGTAACTCCCATGTTAAGGGTAAGGAAGGATCCACCTCAACCCCCTGGTCCCAACCCGCAGCCGAAGGGAGAACAGTCCGCCTAGGTATCGGATCTTGCGAAAGCCGAGTTGTCCGCTCGAGCCCTTGATCTTGCGAAGGCAGCTCCCGATAAGCTTCATGTGCTCGGGGCCTGTCGCTCCGACATGTTTGCTCTCTTTAAAACTTCCAGCTGCTTTGTCGAGCAACTCTTGAGTTCTTATGACAGCCTTCCAGCCTTTCCTTGTATCCTGGTTCTTGCCTTGTGAAGTTTTCCAGAGCTCGTGCCCTCAACTCACGCTCTTCAGCTTCCCTCCTTTCCCTCGTACTCCGTTTTCGACCGAGCCGCAAGAAGCCTAACATGCTCCACCCTTCGGGCTTGCTCTTCATGTTCCGCGAGAAGCCCGACATTGTCCTCCCTTCGGGCTTGCTCCTCACGCTCCGCAAGAAGCCCGACATTGTCCTCCCTTCGGGCTTGCTCCTCACGCTCTCTCTCCTCTTGGGCTTGCCTTTCCAAATCCAACCGATCCCGCCGTAGCCCGAGGTCTTCCGGTGTGGCTTGTACCGATGCTTCGTGGGCACCTTCGGTCCCAGCCGAGGTTCCTTCGTTGGTTACCCCTTCGAGTAAGTCAGCTTGCGCGAGCATGCCTTCCTCTTGACCAACCGTGTCACCTAGATCTGCTGCTGTAGAACTCCGAGGATCACCTATCCTTCGACTTCCGGTATATCCTCCGGCTATAAAGTAGACTTTCCTGTTCAATCCCCACGTTCGGCGCCGACTGTTGTGGTTACGAAGGCCACAATCAACAAGGAATGGGCCAACCCAAGGATGTCCCGAAGAGATGAATGGGCTTCGGGACTACGAAGGCCCTTGGGCTAGGCCTAATGAGAAGGGACAGGAAAGACTACGAAGGGACAAGGTACTTGGAAGGGTTGAAGGAGTCACGAAGGACCCCCATACGAAGACTCCCATTTCTATTACAGGTGGTATTACAGGAAGAGTTCAATCTGGCTGATGTGATGGGTTGAGAGAGTATTTATAGCCTCATACTCTCTCAACCCTAATGGTCACTATCAGCCCCACAAATTACACTTATGCCCCCACTCTATTCTATCTACTCAAGGGCATTCTAGACAAATGAAAACACCCCTCATGGCTAGTTCCCTTGGACTGAATTCCCTCTTCATGGCCTTATTGGGCCTTGGTTGGGCCAAGTCCTCCCTTCCAAGTGCTTCTCCTTTGGTCCGCCGGCATGTGAGGCGCTTCTTCCATGGCCTAGTTGGGCCTATTTCCTCCGGGCCGGCCCATTGGGGTAAGGTGGTGATCTTCCCCCAACGGATGATAATCAATCTATGACATTGATCATTGCACGGACACAAACTCTACTTGTTAGATGATGCAATTGGGAGAGGAGCAGCCAAAGTTGAAGCTCAAGTGGGAGTAAAAATATGAGCGTTTGGAAGGGTGGTATCATGACATGGCCTCCCGGGCAGCGAACTTAGCCTACACTCGTTGTGTGCACACGGCGGTATGCTCCACCTGTGTAGCTACCTCGACGTCCTCGCCTTGCCACTCGACGCGCACGCGGCGACGCTCCATGAGGCACAACACAGCTCCTCCGGTGATCACTACAGGAGAATTGATATTTGCCGAGTGTCGAGACACTCGGCAAAGCCTTGTTTGCAGTTGGCAAAGTCTTTGCCGAGTGCTTGTGCACTCGACAAACAAGCGCTAGGTACAGGACCTATCGTCAAACGCTATTTATCGAGTGCAATCTTTCGAGCACTCAGCAAAACGTTTGCCGAGTGCCGGACTCAACATTTGATAACTATTTTCCAGAAATAATAATAATAATAATAATAAGCTGGAGGTCGCTGGTGGGCCCACCACACCGCCTCCGGCTAGGCACCGCCGTCGCCGTGAGCGAGAGGCTGCCAAGGCTGCCGCTACCTCGCGAGGTCGTCGTGCGCCGTCGCCGCCCTTCCAGGACCTCGCCGCGTGCCCGGGCTAGAGGCTACCGCACCATGGGGGTCGTCGGACCCTCCACGTCGCATCGCGACGTCCGGATCCGCCGCCGACCGCCCGACTCGACGCCGGCCGCCGGAGGCCACCGCGTCGGGCCCTCCGCGCCACGCCTACCTCGGTCACCGCTAGGCGCACCATCTCATGCCATGTCCGAGTCGGTGTCCGTCCCGGCCAGGCTCGGGGCCGATGCGCGTGGATCTAGACCGGCCGCCATGGCCGGGACGTCGCCCACCTACGGTCGGGGTCGTGCCGCTCGCCCGCCCGAGTACTCGCTCGCTTGAGTCCCGAGCATCGCACCGCCTGTCGCCCGAGATCTGGTCGCCGAGGGCTCACGCAAAGGGATCTAGCCGGCCGCCGCCGCCTCGACCCGGCCGATCCATGGAGCCGTCGGTCGCATCTCGCCCCCGGGACGCCCTGCGCGAGAGAGATATAAGGTAGAGGGAGAGATGCCCCTGCGCATGGAGAGAGAGGCGGGGGGATAAGACCGGTGGGTGGATGTTGCTCGTATCTACGCACCCACTTATATAATGCAATAGGACGGTGTACATTGTTGCCTTTTTTCCTTAGAGTATTCCAAGGTATATATCCAATCCACAAGGATCAACAAGAGAACTATGTTTAGAGTTTACTATTTCATCTAACAAATCAATCCTAGCATGAAGAACACATTGCATATACGAGATGATGAAAAGGGTGAAAGTTTGGTTTGTGCCGATTGGCGCACGAAGGTGCCAATTGGCACGAAGGCTTAATTGGCTTAAAACTAAGAAGGCATTTAGGAGCATACACATCGACCAAGGAGGAACACCTGGAGTTCGCTTATATACATCTAGTGGTCGGAGAAAGGATGCGTCGATCGACACTCGAAGCAGATATTCATTAGCATCTTAATCCTAGCTTACTTATCACTTTAAACAATTAGTGACCATCGAAGAAGAATAAGAACATCCTAACTTTCTTGAGTGGCCTCCGATTTACTATTGCCGGTGACAAACCCTTAATCACACAAGCGTCTTACCCTACTTAATTATCTACAAGTGTTGTGCATGCTTAGCACTATGACTACTAAACCACACATTCAATACAAGATGCGGATAACTAGCCTAATCACCACGATTAAGATAGCATCTAAATACTTAACAATTTACTAAGCAATGGAATTGGCATATGCAAGATCAATCAATCAAGACGAATACAAATTGCTGCCAAGGATAGAATTAAGATAGATAACATAAAAATTGACAATTTGTACTCGATATTCATCACCGTCGGGACGCGCTCGATCGACACCGCCTTTGTTGCAACATTGACGAATCCTAGGGTACATGGCTCTACTTCTCCTCATTCCGGTGTAGTGCACCACGCACACTACAAGAAACCTGACATTCTGTGACGATTTTAGTATGACAACTATCAAAACGTCATAGAGTGCATTGGTTTGTGATGATCGATTTCGTTTAGTGACGAATTTTAGTTATGTGTCATGAAAACCAATTCGAAATCATCACAAAACTAAAACAATGATGTATTGTGACGAAAGACCTTTGTCATTAAACTAAAACAACTCGAGGTTTATACTCTAAGATTCCTATCCATGTTGCTGAAGGGCACAAGCGGCCAGAGGCACCAATCCAAGCTGCAAAGCTTGCATCTGAAGGTGGCATTGTACTTCGTCAACATATCCCAATTCTTCCACGTTGGAAGGACTATGAGGAAGATGAAGCCTACCTGGATAACTTCATGGGGAAAATTGCTGTAAGTACTATTTTTCAATGCAGTAATGGATTATGAACTCTTTTATCCTATGCCTTATTTTTCTGTGCATGATCTTGCCTAGGTTAATTTTGCCATGGACACCAAAAACAAGGCAGTCATTAATGCTTGCACAGATTTGCTCAAGAGTGGACAGAGACAACTGAGGTACAGACTGAAAAGGAGGTATTTTGATGGGAGATTGCGACATGAAGTTCCTACAGAGTCACCGGTCAGTAGTATGACTGATAAAGAATGGACAACATTGGTCGAGTTATGGTCATCGACAAAGCATAAGGTATGGAAGTGCTCACATACACAAACAAGTGATATTTTGCTTTGACAAAAATGTTTCATAGATTTCAGTTAAGTTGTTGCAAGTGGTTGCCCTTTTAGTTGCATTCCCTATAAAATTCTGAATGCTTCTTGTGTTGCTGAATTGCTTTATAGAGCAAGTGTTTGGCAAATAAGCTGAATCGTGAGAAAGTTCGATACAATCATACAACAGGCTCTCGATGTTACCTTGCACACGCTCATATCTTGGTAAGTAAATTCAATCATTTTGTGTATCCAACATTGAATTTGTTCAGGTTCGAAGCAAATATTTAGATATGTCTATTTGAAATTTCAGAAGGAAAAGTATAAAGATACTCCGCCTACTGCAATCGATCTTTTCAAGGATTTCCATTGCAGTAGCAAGACAGGATTTAGTGAGACTGTCAAAGATGCAATTGTAAGTACTTGTTCAGTTTTGTTCTGTTACAATAACTTTAAGCATGACAAAATTCTAGTGAATGTTCAATTTTAAGGTTCAGTTCGGTTGATATCAGAATTTGATGGTACAATAACAGAATTTTAGTGATTGTTCAGTTTGATTCATATTAGAATGTCCACTAGAATAGTATAATATTCAGATGGTAAAGAAGTTAGATTATGATGGTTCTCTTAAAGTAATGTGACTCTTACCATGTCATCTAGGCATCTGTTTTCTATCTGTGGCTTATGGCTTGATTTCAAAATAATAAGTCGATAACCTGTGGAACAATATGCTGCTTAAACCTATAACCTTTATAAAGGTTTCCATTTGAATTTCTTATATCCATTCTATGTGTGCCATATATATCCAACAAATTATGCATTCTGGTTTATCTTAAATTAAATTTAAGTTTGTTTGTTGAGAATGAGTCCTGAATATGTTGACTAGAGGCGATCAACAAATTTCTCATTGAGTGATGGTGTGTTGTTCTTGATGTTATTTAACTTTGGCTGCATGAGCTGTTCAGTTATGGTTGTGGATGAATAGGCTTATCCATAGTTCAAAAATTAGTGTATATGCAGCTGAATTTTGTTATGTTACAATGATCTTTAAGTACATATTCCCTTCATGTCAAAATTTTAATGAATGTCTATTTTTATGCTGTGCCCTGTTAATAACTTATAAGCATTTTGACATCAATGTCAATGATTTACTATTGTTAGGTGCAAATGGAAGCTATTGTGGATGAACCTGTAGAGGAAGGACAAGTGCAAAAAACTCCTGTTGAAGCTGTTGCTCAAGTTTTGGCTTCAACAAAATTTCTTAAAAATGTTGGTCTAGAGCCAGTGGCCTCAAAGAGAGCTGCAAAAGCTATTGTTGCTGCACGAGTGCAAGAACTAGAAGCTGAAGTTGAGGCAGAAAAGCAAGGTTCTGCAGCACTTAAAGATAAAATCGATGTCCTCGAGCAGAGATCAGAAGAAGCAAGACTGAAGCAGCTGGAAGAGATTGAGAAACTGAAGAAGGAAAATGAGGAGACTCGTGCTCTTGTTCGATGCTTGTTGAACATCAACAAGGCGTAGGTTAGGTTGCACATTCAAGATAATCTTTTGACATGTCTTATTATTTTGCTACTTGGGGGCTGGTCTGGTTATGACTCAGACATGTATTTTGTTAGTGCAAGTTGGTTGGATGACAATCACTTGTGGATTCATGGAGGATCTAGCTGTTTGTGTTCTGATGTTGTAGTTGTTACTTGTGCTATGGATGGTTGGTTGGAAGGACTTATGTTGTGCTGTGTTAGATGCTATTATTGTTCTATGAAATGAATTCTGGAAGAATGTGAATATGATATTCTATTATTTCTGTTTTTTCTATTGGCTATTTATATTTTGTGGGCTGAAGGTGTAAAATTAATTGTATGGGCTGAAATGTATGAAATAAATTGGAGCCAATTATTTATGTTTTGGATCCACAAATTAAATGGATTGGGCCATAAAACATTTGGGCTAGTTTTTACAAATTTATTTGGCCCATAACATAAAAGGTCAGACAAAAAAAAGCCCAATATGACCACTAAATAGCCCAGCCCATGCTTGTGTGCTAAGACTTTGTGACGTTTTTAGGTAACTAATGACGAAAACTAAATGTCATAGGATAGTGACAAAAAAAGAATTGTCACGAAAAAATAGTGACAAAAACAATAGAAATCGTCACAAAATATCATTTAACACGGACATTCTGTGACAATTAAGCATTCGTCACTGGATCGTCACAAATTTCAGTATATGACGTATTTTTGATGTTTTGTGACAGAAACAAATCGTCATAGAATGGCAGGTCTCTTGTAGTGGCAGAGCAACTACCCGACTAGACTACATCTCTCAATTTGGCGGCTTTTTAACTCCGGCGGCCTTCCGGCGATGTCCAGCCGCTCCTATGACTTGTGGGAGTCTCTCGTCACGTCCTCTCTTACTTGGGCACCAAGTTTAGCTCATACAGAATCGACGTCGGTTTTGTACCTTCCATAAATAGCGCCTACTTAGTTTAATCATACGTTTCGTTAAGTTCTGATGAGGCAAACTTGGACTCTATCTCGTAGCCCATGAATAGATCTACAACGTTGGTATTATCGTGATCTTCAGATTCGGCCGTGTAGATACCCAAAATTGCGATGACATTATATTTGTCCAGATTTGGACTCCTCTGCGCAGCCTGCCTTACGAGGCCCATATCTCATAGCTCTGGAGTCCCACTAATGCAACTAATATATGTTCCGGAAAGCTCTCGGCGATATCTACAACTTGGTATTATGATTTATCAATTGACATCGTCTGGGGCTTCGAAACTGCGTGATAATACAGTGTTGTTTCTAGCCCATGAAAAGATCTACAGCGTTGGTATTATTGTGATCTTCAGATTCGGCCGTGTAAATACCCAAAATTGCGATGAAATTATATTTGTCTAGATTTGGACTCCTCTGTGCAGCCTGCCTTACGAGGCCCATATCTCATAGCTCCGGAGTCCAACTAACGCAACTAATATATGTTCCGGAAAGCTCTCGGCGATATCTACAACTTGGTATTATGATTTATTAGTTCATGTTGGTACTTCTCATATAAGAGCCATTTTATCGTCTTTTTACTTGTTTCTATAATATAGCACTAAAATGACACTACATGTTGAAACCGTCAATATTAGAGGTATAACACATTATTATGATGAGAACATGGTACGATGTTGGTGGTTTTGGGCATGTAAAAATGGTATGTAGGAACCACCAACAGTGGATAAGGCTGAGAGCTGAAATTTTTTGCGTCCTGGGCAAAAGTTTCGTTTACCGAATGCCTACCGCAAGGCACTCGGTAAATACTATTTCTCTACGTGTAAAAAAGAATTAAAAATTACCAATAAAATTGTAATAACAACAAAATGTTAACATCACAGTATTTATTTGATCCTTTACCTATACAAAATGATTTGAAGTCAAATTAAAATTTCAACAATTAAATTGACTATAAATCTTAACGCTTAATCTCAACTATAGTGATCTTCTTTGGAGATTCTCGGTTTAAAAGCAACGTATGTGATAACTTGTGCGAAAACTTTTCTACTTTGGATCGTAGGTTCCACGTGTGATACCATCACATCCCAACAAATCTCATGATTATTTGACTTTATTTGATTTTTTTAGAATTTAAAAATCATTCGAACACACGTTAATGACCATACTTCTTAAACAAGATATGTCATTCTTCCGCGCGTAGCCATGAATCTCTATTCTCTAGTTGGAGCAATAATCAATGTCTCCCTTGCTGACGACTTTCAATCGTGGGAAATAGACGCCGGTACCTTGAACCTCGGACCTCAGAGGATGCTTCACGGAGAAGGTCGTTTGGCCTGGAGGAGATTTGGGTGGCGGTGAGCAGTAGAGATGTAGAGAAAGAAAGTATTGCTCCGGTCGGCATGGAATCGAGCTGGTTTTGTTTGAGTTAATTGAAGAACTAAATAAATATAAGTAATAATAAAGATTTAAAGAGTAGAGGAAGTCTGGTTACCCGGTTTTGTAATTCGAAAGGTAAAATATCAAAGGAAGGTAAAAAAGGACACTTTCCTTTTCCTAAACAAAAGGCCCATACAAAGAGATATCTCGGCCCATCTCAGAAACCAAAGTCCAGAAGAACGAAGTCAGCGTCACCATTGGCTTGTGTCCCCAAACCCTCGACAGCGCGGTGATCAAACCCGCGGCCGCCGACGAGAAGGACGTGGAAGATGTTGGGCGTCTCCGTGCCGTCCTCCTCCTCCAGCCGCGCCATGCCGTCGCGGTCGTCCTCGACCATCGTCGCCGACATCGCGCGCGGGTACCACGACCTCAAAATCGACGCCTGCGCGTTCGTCCTCCCGACCGGGGAGCGCCTCCTGTCCTGCCCCTTCACCGTCAGCGGCCGCCGCTGGCGCGTCATGTACTACCCCAACGGCGATCGCCAGGCTAACGCGGGGCACGTCTCCGTCTTCCTCCTTCTCGACGACGCCGCCCCCGCTACCGGGCCTGTGACCGCACGGTTCCAGTTCAGCGTCGTGACGGAGCGGTCCTCGTGCTTCGGCACGCGGGAGAAGAAGCTGGCGACCATCCGGGAGTTGACGAGCCGCTTCGACAGCACCCGGAGCGCGTGGGGGTATTCGAAGTTGGCCAAGAAGGAGGCGCTGGCCAAGCAGGTGAAGGCCGGCCAGTTCACAATCAGGTGTGAAATCGTCGTCCACAACGGGTTCCGCGCGGTGAGGGAGGAAGAGGCGCCCAAGGCCGCGTCGGACGGCGTTCCCCCGCCCGATCTGCAAAGCCAACTCGGCGACCTCCTCCGGACCGGCCGGGGCGCCGACGTGGTGTTCGAGGTCGGGTCCCAGAGGTTCTCCGCGCACCGGTGCGTGCTCGCGGCCCGGTCGCCGGTCTTCAGCGCCGAGCTCTTCGGCGCCATGGTCGAGAGCGGCGCCACCGCGGTCGTCCGGGTCGAGGACATGGAGGCGCCGGCGTTCGAGGCGCTGCTCGGTTTCCTCTACACAGACTCGGTGCCCAAGATGAACAAGGAAGATGAGGACGTCATGTATCAGCACCTGCTCGTCGCAGCGGACAGGTATGACTTGCAGAGGCTTAAGTTGATCTGCGAGGACAAGCTGTCCAAGCGCATTGGTGTCAGCACGGTGGAGGTCATTCTTGCGCTAGCAGAGCAGCACCACTGCGATCGCCTGAAGAAGGCGTGTCTGGATTTTCTCGGTGGTCCGGAAAATCAGCTCAGGGCAGTTGTCGCCACTCATGGACAGTGACGATTCGAGCTTCTAGAAATCTAATTTCGATGCTGTTAGTTTATGGTTCGTTCAGTAACTTTCTCCTTAGCATTTGCGGTTCCTGCATTGTTTCTTGGATTATGTCGTTATCCTGTACTGGTAGTAGTTATTATCTGAGTTCAATCGAATACACAAGAACAAGTAGTCTCTTTGCTAAAGATGATGATACTGAAAATAGGTGTACCCTTACAATTACTCTATCGGTTGGCGGTATGTCGTAGCTATAATATAGAGAAATCTCTATATTGCCCTTACAATTACTCTACATTGCTGTAGTTAATGTAGAGAAATCTCTCTCTGGCATTAGCGCCCATCTAGACCATTCAAATGCCAGGGAAAGGTTGTGATTGCTTTAGCAAAAAAACAAGAGGACTATGCGGAAGTAGACATCCCCTACATTGCAACTGGTTGCGCCGCCGGCCGGCGCACTCGCCGTAAATCACAACGCACTTGCGTGATTCCGCACCGCCGTGCCTGTTCGTCGGATTCCGCATCCGCGCGCCCATCTGGTTGCCGGAGTCCGCAATCGCGCCTACCCGATTTGTCGCCGGAATCCACACCTATGGTCGCGTTCTAGTCGGAGTCCACGCAGTCACGCATCCACCTGTGTGCTCGTTAGAGGCAAAGGCCTCACCATCCACGCAGTTCGCCATTGCAAGATGGTAAGGTCCATGAGCTCCACATGGGGACGTCAAAAAGGTTTGCTTACAAATTTTAGGCAATCATTCGGTTTTGTTTGCTGAAGAACTCGATTTTGGTTCCTGTGTGTGTGAAGAACTCGATTTTGGTTCCTGTGTGTGTGAAGAACTCGATCCGAATGAGGTGAACATATTTCTATGTTCGAAAGAGATCAATTTATATTAGTCTGATGTGCGACTTGACAAAGAATCTTTTGTTTTTCCTTTTTGGATAAGAGGCATGACTGAGTTCAAAGAAATAGTCATGAAGCTTTTTGTGTTGCGCTCTTCAACCATTAGATGCGCAGCAAAGTTGTGCAGGTCTAGGAGGGGGAGAGGAGACATGCGCTGGAGGCAACCACAACAGCTCGGACCTCATTGTCTCGTCATCCTTGGGTGAATGCTCTATGCATGCTCCTGGATCTAGCGCTAATGGTGGTGAACCGTGTGTGGAGAGGGGAGAGGAAGCTGTGAGAGAGAACGTACTGTGTTGTGGGCCACTGATATATTTTTAACTAAAAGATAGCTGGACCTTTGATGCGACAATGGACGATTCAGATTTCACCAAATGCACCAAAAAACTTCTCTGCATGGACAACTCTAATGTAGACGATATGGATCCCTCTATCGGTTGGCGGTATGTCGTAGCTATAATATGCTAATTGAATCTTCTCTTGGCACCCCTATCCTTTGGATGCAGAAGTTTATTTGCATTTACAATTGAAGTTGGTCTGTTGTTGTTCTCTTAATTGGTGCCACCATGTTGTTTAGCAAGTGATATTCTTTTTTTTCACAAGTACGATATTATGTACCATCATAAGGAGACGCAAACACTGGAGTAGCAAACGTAATTGCTTGTGGTGTCTGCAGAAACTTTTTTCTGCTTGAATATGTCTCGGAAACTCTATTGATTCATCAATATGGACTTTCAGTCCGATGGCAATGTCTATTAAGGACGTGCTCTGTACCTGTGAAGGGGGTAAACAGATATAAAATGCTTATGTTATGGCATAGTTCTTTTCCTTTGTCTTGATACTTGCGCATAATTTAACACAAAACTGGATAGAAGGAAACTTAGGAAGACATTTGTAACACCCCGAATTTCAAATTCTGGGTTGTGCATCAAATTCACAAAATTTTAAAACTTTTTAAAGCATATTTAAATATTATCTAAAGGATAATATTATAAATATATTTCTCTTTCTTTCTTCTTTAAGAGGAAGAGTTATCTTTTAAAACTCGAATATATACTTTGATTATAAAGTTTCAATAATGAATTTTCCCAAAAGAACATATGATTTGTTTTGGATTATCAAAATGACTTATTGAAAAATACATATTTGATTTACGAATTTGTATTATTTTGGAACACAATATTTTACACAAGGTATTTTCCCTTTATAATAAGCAAAAGAGAAACATGCTATCATTTTATGTGAACCAAAGAGTTGTTTTTGAAAGATAAATAAAGTTTGATCTATGAAAAACATTTATCTAAGAAATACTTTTGATTTATGGGGTAATCTATTTTAAGAACATGATTTATGAAAATAAATTATTGAATAATTATATTTGATTTATGAAAATAAGTTTAGTTCAAAAAGCATTATTTTATACAAGGCGTTTTCGATTTGTATGCAAAAACGGGAGCTTTATCTCCAAAACTAAATGAAGTTTGATTTATAAAAGCTTTTGATTTGAGAAGTATATTTGATTTATAGAAAGGTTTGCTTAATAAGTAAAATTGTTTTATTAGTTTGTTTTATAGGTAATGAGATTTATAAAAGAATTTATTTAATAATGATAAACTTTGTTTCAAGTACTTTGTTTTCCAAAATGTTTATACTTTAACGAAGAACCAGATTTTAATTACCTTTGATTAATTTGGTTTTGGAAGTCAAATTGATTTCATGGTATTTATGTCTAAGTTTAGTTAGATATGAAATTAGTTTATATAATTATATTTTTGGTTGAATGCAATCATTTCTAATAGTTTGCATTTGGTCTTTACTGTTTGAAACTATTATTTGAAAGTTTGAGTAGAATTCATTTGCATAGGAGAAATAGAATAGGGAAAAAGAAAAGAAAACTCCAAACCAGGCCATGGGCCAAATCTCCCCAGGCCCACTCCCCTCCTCTCTCCCTTCCCTTTCTCTCGCCTCGCAGCCTCGAAGCAACCAGCCCGCCTGGGCCGCGCGCGAGCCCATCCCCAAACCCTAACCGCCCCGATCCCAATCCCGGCAACCTCGACGTGCGCGCCACGGCAGCTCACGCCCGTGCCCACTATTTAAGCAAGGCCTCGCACCCCGTGCCTCTGTTTCCCGAAAAACCGCCACCTCCCGTGCCCCGCAGCCGACACCCCGTTCGCCGTCGCCACCGAAGCCGGAGGCCCGAGCACGACGCGCCGCCACTTGAAGCCCTCCCGTTGCCCGCCAACTCCGGGATGAGCCCCGCCTCACTTCACCGCCTCCGCCCGAGCCGGTGCGACAAGGAAAGGCCGACGGACGAGGACGCGCACCTCTGCCGAAGGTCCCCGCCTCCGCCTCGCCGTTGCAGGCCCGCCTCCGGCTGCCTCCACCCCGGCGAGACCCCTAGGTGAGCTCGTCACCCTCTCCTCTCTCTCCCGGACCAATCACGGCGAGGAACGGATCCCCGTAGACGTAGATCGAGCCGGCTCCGTGATGCGCCGCCGCGGAACCTCGCCGGCGTTGGCCCGACATGGCCGGAGTCGTCCTACGCCGTTCGATCGACCACCTGCGGCCCATATTAGATCGGGTTGAACCGGTATGGTCCCGGTCCACCATGGACCATGGACCGACCGTCCCGAGCCGGTCTACGGTACCCGTGGACTCGGTCCACGGAATTAAGGATTTAATTTAATTCGTTTAAATCCGATAAATCAACATCTTTACAAATTAGCCCTCGACATTTTATATAATTACAACTAGGCTCTCTGTTTTTACATAAACACCCTTATTTTTAGTTTTAATTATGTTTAAGCCCTAGTTCCCGATTAAATGGTATTTTTACAAATAAACCCTCGTGGTTATATTTATTTATGTTTAGGTCCGACACTTTTACAAAAGCAACCCTAAGGTTTCCATAAATTATATTGTAGATCTAAACTTTTACATTATGGTCCCTATACTTTCTAAAAATTATGAATAGGTCCCTAGACTTGGCTATTTGCGATAGGCCCCCATAGTTTTACTATACGTTTAGGCCCTTCTATTTATAATATCCAACCATATGCTTTACTTTAATTCTGTTTTAATCCTCGCGCATGCTAGGAATATAAAATTTGCAAATTAGCCCTTGTAGTTTATTAATTTTATGAACGTATATTTTGTGACTAGGTAAATTTACATGCTAGCCCCCTAAGTCTATAGTTAATTACGTTTATGACCTTTATTTCATAAAAGCCACCCTAGCCTTCGTAATAGTTCTGTTTTCGACCTAATCTTTTTCGTTAAGACTTTTATTTAATTGTTAAACTATTTTTAGGTCGTTAATCTATCTTTATTCCAACACTTTAGCTATGGTCTTTTTACTGAAACACCCCTAACCTTTTATTATTAAATCACGTTTCTACCCCTGTTTTCTCAAACCACATTAAATCATGTTCTTTTGCAAAATAAACCCTGGTGTTTTATAAACTTATATTTTTAGACCTTAACCTTTTTACACTCTAGCCATTGAACTTTCTATATTTACGAAATGGTCCTTAATTTGCCGTTTTTATGTTTTAAACCATAGATCTTTAAATACTCATAACTTTTCGCTCGTAACTCCGATTAAGTCGATTCTTGCGCTCACAAGATCGTAGCGACGAGTACTATTTATTAGTACTGTTTTCATAGTCATTAGGTATTGTTTCGTGTACTGTTTCTTAGTTTGCTTGTATGCTTGTTTCTTGCATGTTTGTATCGGTGTGACGTTAAATAGAAGAACGCACTTTTCAAAGACCTCAAGAGCAAGACTTGAAGACATGAGCAGCAACAAAGGGAAACAGGCAAGTGTCCTTGATGCACATTGCGCCTACTTCTTTCCTATCTGAATTTACTTTATGCATTGCATTTAATTTGAATCCTATTGTGTCATACCCTGTTGCATACTTTTACTTTGTCGCCTCGGTTTTGGGTGTAGTGTTATAGTATGGGTACGTCATTGCTTAGCATGCTCACAATGGGGTTTACAACTCGAATTAAATGCTAATCTTGATTAAGTATTCACTTGAACATAATGATCAAGAACTGGTAATGCTTTTTAGCAACATGGAACTTAGGTGATCCCGACAGGGGGATTGTTGATGATGGTGCCGGTGCACACCGTTAGTTGTGGTGGTACCTGTTTGGGATCATAAGGACCGGTTCTTGGAGCGGCAACCCAGGACTTCCGCACAAAGCACGTGGCTGATAATGGGTAGGTAAGGTTTAGTACCAAGGCAACTTCCCGGCTTTGCGGGCGTCGAGGAAGGATGAAGGAAGAAGGTGTCTTCTAGATTCGGGCGAGGAAAGGCAGAGTACTTGAAGCCATGGTGCAAGAGGGGGCCTCCGGGTGATGCGTCACTTTTACGGCGGTGAAACCTCGAGCATGGGCGTTTTGCAAGCTGGGAAGTCCTTCGAAAGACCTTGCGGTGATCTCTTGGCCTCACACTTAAGGAAGTGTGCTGGTATAATGGAGGTTTTAGTCACCGACGGGTGATGGAATCACCGACTCGTGGGTAAAATTGTGCCACCTCTCGCAGAGTGTAAAACTGTTATAACAGACCGTGATGGGTCGGTCTTGTTGAGCTTTAGTTACTCATGTAATATTTGAATCAAGATGAATGTAAAAGACTTGTATCTTTATCTCCATTTTTTTATGCTTATGTTTGTATGTTGTAATAATCGGGCATCACAGACGCGTGGTGCCACTCAAGATGATCCTGGTGATGGATTCGTCTCTTCGTGAGGCGGCTCTTTCACGGATGATGATGGTGAATTTCATGATTTTGAATACGCCTAATATGATCTTGCATTAGAAGATCAAATTGAGCAACCATTTCTATGATGCCCATAAAATTCCCATTGTTGTCTTGATAATTTTTCTCATTTTTTCCTTGAAAATCCAAATTATGTTTGCCAAGAAACTTCACCGCTGAAACTATTCCCACTAAAACTTGTCTTCAACGTTGTTTCTCCTTTGCAATTTCCCTTTGCAAATCATCATCAATGGTTTGATTCTTGTTAAGCCACAATCTAAGCTCATTTCATGCCATCATATTTGTTATCTGCTCGAGTGCTTTTCTCATGTGTTTTGAGCCTCCCATCGAGATGCTTCCAGATCATTCGGACCATGAGAAGCAAGCAAACATTTACTCTTGTTTTGCCATGAACAATTTGCAGAAAAAACAATAAACGTTGTCCACATGCTTCGAGTAAACCAGACATGTTCTATCAACCAACTCATCATTATTCAACTTTTCTAGAGTAGTAAGCATATGAAAAATGTCTATCATTACTATCTCTAGGGAATTCCAAATTGTACTCCCTCACATGACCTTTCTCAACTAGAATATCTCTTGAATTGTTGTCAAGGCTATCCCACATTCTAGGATCATAGATACTTGGAACAGAACCCTCTTGTTCAGTAGAAGATGAATGATGCAAATTTTCATCTTCTCTAGCATCCTTGGTCTCATCATTTGTTGAATCTAAATTTTCATTTTCATTAACATTCTCTAGCTCCATGACCATGAGTTGCTGCTCTTCAGGTTGCTCTTGTTCTTCATCTAACCCAGGATTCACATCAGCAACAACAATATTTGGAAAGAACTTATGTATTGCACCTTTTTGCGATTCAATAAATAGATCTTCTTGCTTCCATTTTTTTGCACACCTCACTGATGTTTTGGGGGCAACATTCTTCTAGCAACAACATGAAGAGAACAAGACAGCTAAAAAAAGAGGGATTTAGGGACAGTCGTGAGAACTAAGTAGGTACAAGAATAAAATAAATGTCTGATCAAATTAGTTACCTACAATATTTGATCTTTACTCCTTGCGATTTGATAGACTGCTTTCAACCCACAAATTCCAAGCACAACAATAGTTTCGAACCTAACAATCAAATATCAGAGCAGGTTCGTATGATCTAGCCATCTAAGGCTTACATGATTAGTGATTAGGCAGGAAAATTCGCACCAAAACAGAAAAACTATGTAATCAAAGAAAAAATGAGGGTGGAACAAACCTGATTTTGGAGAGGGTCAAGTCGATTGATGGGAGGGGCCGAAGAGACCAACCGACGAAGTGGCGCGGCGTCCGCTGCTGGGCGTTCGGCGTGCGCAGCGCTGGGCGTGCGGTGCGGCACTGCGGCGAGCAAGGAGTAAGCAATACGCTAATACCATTCCTTCTAGTGGAAGCCAAATAGACGCCGGGACCGGGGAGCCTTGGCAATTGGTTGCATGCTGCTGTTGGGCTACATTGGGACCTTGGACCTTGGGTTGAGATAGAACAATATAGGAAGAAGTCCTCTTTTCCTACCCGCCGAAGTTCACTTTTCCTTCCCGAACTACAAAACCGGGTATTTCCAGTCCCTCAACTCTTGAAACCATCTAGTTTTCCTTCCTGAGTGGTTTCGTCCTATGTGGCACTTGGACCCACATGTTAGAGAGCCACATTAGCATTGGTGGGGCCCACCCTAACCTATATCCTCTCTCTATCTCTCACCGGGCGCCCGAGTTGCGCACACGTTGGAGGTCGGACCGTCGTAGCCCCCTACACGTGCCCAGGCTAGGTCGGGTTGTCGCCTCCCCTTGCGCACGACTAGGTTAGTCCGGGCTGTCGAAGCTCCCTACGCACGAGCGGGACGGCGAGGTAGGCAATGCGGCGCGCTCTCGTAGGGGTGGGGAGGCGAGCTCGTACGGGCGGAGAAGCGTTCTCTCGGGCGCTCGCGTAGGGCGGGGCGAGGCGGCAAGGGGCTTGGTGGGGCGGAGCGGTGGAGGGGGGAGGGCGACGCCGACCTCGTGTGACCGTGCTCGGGGCGGCGGCGGCCCGACCCGGCTGCTTGTGCAGCCGACCGCCTGGTGTGAGAGAAGGAGAGAGAGGTTATGGGTGGCCCCCACCAAGCCGACGTGGCTCTCGACATGTGGATCCCACCTGCCACGTAGGACGAAACCACTGTGGAAACCAGTTAGGGAGGAAAATTGAACGGTTTCGAGAGTTGATGGGATCTAAGTAACCGGTTTTGTAGTTTAGGGAGCAAAAACAAACTTTGACTATAGTTGAAGGAGGAACAGAGGACTTCTTCCAACAATATATGCATACACAAAAAAATTGGGCCTCTTCTCGAGCATGAGCCCTAGACCGTCACGAGATTTTTGCAATTATACCACTAGAAACAGGTGACTTCTCATATTTACCATTACGATATTAGGCTTCTCATTTTTACCACCGGATAGTTATTTCAACTCTTCGTTTACCATTACTTAGTATTTCAACATGTTAACCTCTATGAAGGGACATAAAAAGACAGAATACCTCTCAACCTACACAAAACTAATTTCTTTTGCTTGTGCACAAACATAGTAAGCCCCAAATAATGTTAAACATTCATCAAATATTTTTTTACCGTGCATAAACATAGTAAGCCCCAAATTATGTCAAATTACGCAAACATAGTAAGCCCAAAAAATGTTAAAAATTCAATAATATAGTTGATGAATGTTTAATATTATTTGGGGGCTTACTATGTGCACGATAAAAAATTAGTTTTGTGTAGATTGAGGGGTATTTCTGTCTTTTCATGTCCCTTGATAGAGGTTAACATGCTAAAATACTAAGTAATGACAAACGAAGCGTTGGAATAACCGTGTCGGTGGCAAAAATGAGAAGCCTAATGTTGTAATGGTAAATATGAAAAGCCACCTATTTTCAATGGTATAATTGTAGAAATCTCGGCCGTCACACTTATTGCACTGGGCCTAGAGCCGGCGCCGGGCCTATCCGCATAGGGGGCAAATTGAAATAAAATCTGGGCCAACCAGCCTTGCATCACACCGCATTAAGTTCCGGTGGTTGGCGCCGCGGTGCGTTGAGGAGTGTTTCGATGGGATCAATAGTTTCCTACTACGACTATTGACATGGCGGGAATCCGGGCAGTGGTCTCTAGGCCTAGGCATTCGGTTTATCCGGTTATTACGATTCAATTATTTTCGTCTCACGAAAATTCAGTTTTGGCAATATTGAAAAATGAAATTCTTTCTCGAAAATTCATAACCGAACCTAATTAACCGAAATATTTCAGTTCGGTTATTTTGGTTTTCGGTTTTAACCTAAATTTGAAAAATAACACTATTTCATATAAAACTTTTAAGATCTTAGTTAGAAAAAAGATAAATACGATGGTAACAAATCAAACTAAGTTCTAAATATTAATATATGGGATTTTGAGTGGTAATTAAATAATTGTTCTAGATAATTGATAAGCATGTAGCAAAGCAAAAAATAGTTTCTAAAATATGATACAAAAGAAGTTCGGTTATTTGGTTATTTCAGGTTTGTAATTTTTAAAACCTAAATAATTCGAATTTTATAATAAAAATATATTTCGGTTAACCAAATAAAGTAAAATATCACTTATATCGGTTTGGTTTCGGTTTCGTTGTTTGGGTTTTAGATATATTATTTTCAGCCCTAGTGGACTCCTGCACACCCTACGACATCAATTAGGACATTCTCGAGTGGGTCTTTTATTTGGCATTTATTAGGTGACACATCATCAAATAAGATGACATGGCATGCTATTTAATATGAAAGAGGGGAGAAGCCTTTCAATAGGATGAAAGGATGGTGACACTCTTTCCATGTCGATGAAAGGAGAATAAAAGATCTATTGAGACTCTTTTCCTTTCATGTGTAAAAAATACGAATTCCTATTGGTACACCTATGCAGCAATTTAATGTTTTATTCAGCCTATGAAACTGTGAAATGAAAGAGGACACCGAGAGATGCAATTTCATTTCACAGAATAAGATTAGAAAGTTGACGTGTCATACTTAGAAAATATGAAATAAAAGAATGGCCTTATCACACTGACCGCGTCCCTAGACTTATTACCGTTCCCTCAGTCCTATTATAGGTCCGGGCTTAAATCACTGCTATGTGTCGCAGGCTACAATGGGTGGAAACGAGCCACCCAAACAAAGTATATAACCATTCAAGATATAGAATAGGCGGCTAATGTTGAAATTCATGAATATCTGAATCGAGTGGGCTATTTCCGGCACAAGATCACCTAATCAACTAGCACATGGGTCATATCCGGGAATATGCTTTTCTTTTTTTTTTGAGCAATTGGAATATGCTAGCTATGATAATGTTTTGTTCCACAGAAAAAAATGCTTGCTACATCAGCCAGGAGCCCAGGAAAGACTCCAACCGAATTATGCGCACATGGTGTGCACAGGCCCAGCCCAAATGGCAACGACGGCCCATATGAAACCCTACACTAGACGAGACAAAAGAACAGAGCTCGCCGCCGCCGCCGCCAGCGGAGGGACAACAGAGGCGAGAGCGGCGGAGAAATCGGAAAGTAGGTCAGCAATGTCGTCTGCTGCTGCCAACCACAAGAGGTCGCCGTCCGCTTCTGCCATGATCGCCGACACGGCAAGCGGGTACCACATCCTCAGGATCGACAGGTACTCCCGCACGAAGGGTACCCCGACTGGTGAGCCCCTCAAGTCACTCCCGTTTACCGTGGGCGGCCACCGCTGGCATATTAGCTATTACCCCAACGGTGATAAGTTGGAGTCCGCGGATTACATCTCCCTGTACCTTCACCTCACCGACGAAAGCGTCGCCAAGGCTGTGAAGGCACAATTCAAGTTCAATTTCCACGACGATGCGGTGGAGCAAACATTGATCCTGGGTCAAGTGCGTAGTTTCGGAGAAATTTGTGATTTTGCCCATCCTGAAACTGGGCTTCGTAAAAATGCCCACCGAAACTGAGGACACGTAAAACTACCCACCAAAACTTGAGGGCTTCGTCAAAATGCCCAAATCCACTCATAACATGTTATAAAATTATCTCTCAACTCTCCAGCCACAAGGAAAAGACAGAAATACCCTTCATGTTTAAAAGAACACCCTCACTCCATGTTAAATCTCAGCAGCATGTCCATTGTGATTAAAATGTCTAAATCTCAGCAGCACAAGTTTCATGCAAATAAAAAAAAATCAGCAACATGTTGTACTCTCCATTGTGAGGACATATACCAAAATAGACAGCACTTCATAGACTCCAAATTAACATCAACATAACATACACATGGTTCAAATCACAATATTCATACACAGCCATATATTTTGTTTCAATCACAAACATGGAACAATGAAGCATACATCGAAGATACGACAGCCTACAATCAAGCCCTCTTCTTCTTGGGAGTCATTTTTTTGGAGGCCTTCTTTTTTGGAGTAGATTGCTTAGTAGGAGTTGAAGCAAGCACGATGGCCTCGTGATGAACTACCTTCTCCAATCAACATTGCAAGGCGCCTACATAGACGTATCATATTATGAAATGTGTACTAAATGTATTGATGAGCATACTTTTAGATTCTTACCTTCTTGTAACCACACCTGGACTTTCTTGTAGGATTACTTCAGCTGTGTTGGTATTTTTATTTGGTGTCGATACATCTTTGGGGAACCAATCTTTAGTGCTGTTTTTCCTTGGCTTTCGCTTCCTACAAGACATAAATAGCACAATTAAACAACAAAGTAAGTCAGAAATAATTAGAAACAATATAATGATCACTTGCCTTTTCTTTGTTCCATTGAGAGGGCATTTGTAGCTTTTTTCCCTATGTCCTAAATTTCCACATCCTGGACACCTATATTGACCTCTAATCATTTTCCTTTCTTTCTCAACCTCCTTTCCTTTTTCACTTGTTTTTTTATTACCACCACCTTCAAGAGCACTTTTGTACCTCTTTTTCTTTTGACGGCCAACACTTCTTTTTCCAAGTGGGGCACCAAGCACACTTGATATGTCAACTTCTGGCCATTGTGACTTGTCCGGAAATGGTTCTATCAATCTCTTGTATGCATTCTTGAACTTGTCCACGGAGTACTCATCAACAAAATCCTCCATCTTGACATCTCTTATTTGTTGTGCTGTTATTAGAGCCAAAGCATGCTGACAAGGCTTACCTGTGTGTTGCCACTCTTCACATGAACACTCATGCAAGTATGCTTTAACAACATGCCTTGCATGACAATTACTATTGTCCAATACTTGTGCATCATAATGATCACCATGGACAACAGATCAAGTGACCCAACCCCTCGTTTGCGCCTTCAAGACATGTAGGACAGCCGGTAGTATCTTCCCATCAAGCCTCTCTCCAATCTTTCGCCTCTTGTGCCACGGAATCATTATCCTCTCTCTCAACTTGTCGGCAAGCTCACAAACAGGTAAGTCCTTTATGTCATTTATCCAATTGTTAAAACACTCAGCCATATTACTTGTGATATAATCACACTTGATGGCTGGATTGAAACCACTTCTTGCCCACTTTAGCTTGTGATAGGTCTCCAACCAAAACTTTGCATCAGGATCATCCTTAACCTTAGCCAAGTAATAGTCATGAACTTCTTTCCTATATGCCCTTGCAGCAGGATACATATGCTCCTTACCTTTATATTTTGTTTTAAAGTTATTCATAAGATGTCGAAAGCACTCTCTCTGTTCAGCATTAGGGAAAGCATATTGAACTGCATTTTCTAACCCTTTGTTTGCATCTGTGCATATAGAAAGTAGTGGAAGGTCTCCTACAGCCTTATGCAACCGTGACATGAACCAAAACCAATTATCTTCTGTTTCAGAGTCAATAAAACCATAGGCAACAGGATACATCCAATTATGACCATCCACACTACAAGCTGCAGCTAGATGACCATTCCATCTACCGTTTAGTGCTGTGGAGTCTACACTAAGATGTGGCCTACATCCCTCCCGAAAACCTTCAATGCAAGGTCCAAGTGCACAAAAAAATCTGCGAAAATAAGGCCTACCATCTTCAACCTCGACATCAATCTCAACCACACTATTTGGCATCCTCTTCATTACCTCTCGCCTTCCAGTTAAACAATAGTCCAAAACTCCCCTCCCAAGCACCATACAATTCTTTCTCAGCCTTACCGTAAACCCCACCAAACCGTGTCATAACCAATTGTACATTTGTGATCATCCTGCAGCTTGATTTGTAATTCCTTAGGACCAATTTTAGGAGTCTTCTTAAGGATTGAAGTAGCCTTAGAAGCAACCCAAGCACTAGTAGGTGTAGTTGTCTTTCGCCTCATGCTAGATGTACAAGTATGCACATTGTTGAACACAGTTACCTATAAAAGGTCAAATTCATGGAAAAGTATTAGAAAGTAATATATAAAAAACATTACAAAATGTCAAGTAATAGAGAGGATGCCAAATATTTAGAAAGTAATAGAGAAAAACATTACAATGATGATATCTCCACCGCGATGTTACGGACGTGCATGGATATGCCAAGGACAATCATCTGCACCTTTACAATATGCATCATATCTATTGCGATCAGTTTTGATTTTGCCCAAGTCAAATTCCTTGTTCATGGCCCATTGTCTAACAGCCAACCTAAATTTTACCATCGAGGGGAACAAAGCTCCTAATTTCATTTCTGGATTATTTTCATCATACACAATGTCTCTCTCATCCGGTATGCTATCATCAACAGGCAAGGCCGCACCACCATCAGCAATATGAATGTTTAGATCCCTAGAATATCTGCATTTTGATGTAGAAGCAACATTTCTAGCCTTTTCTGCCCTTAATTCCTCTTCTTTGAAGCCCAAAAGTGCATACAATTGGTCATCGGTAGCTACTTCTAACCTCCCTTCATCGTCAATTGTTTCAATAATTTGTAAAGCATCCCAATCAATTGGTGCATAAACACCCACCTCATCTGCAGGTCGATTCTCGGTGTCTTCCACCACAGCCTCATCTCCATCCTCATGCTCTATGTTCGAGCCATGCCCACAACCATGCTCCCGAGTGCCCGTTTCATCTGCAATTTCAAGCAATTTTACAACGTGAAGTCAACAATGCGCACAACCACAAATGCCCTCGTGCGATTTTCATATTCGAATTAGAATGGATATCGACCTTGCATCTTCGATGAACGAAACCTAGGGTTAGGTTTCGCGGGCGACCGTGGGCAGCAGCAAAATTAGAGGCGTAGATGCCGGGAGTCGATGGTGGCGGGCGCGGTCGCGCCGATGCGGGCCGGTCGCCGCCGCGACCGTCCGGGCCGGGCCGATAGCCGCCGCGGACGGACGGGCGGACGGGCTCGGCGCCGAGGCGAGCGCGGGCGCGGCGCCGAGGCGGGCGCCGGCGCGGCGCCGAGGCCGGCGCGGGCGCGGGCCGAGGCGGGCGTCGCCGGCGGGGCGGAGGTGGCCGTCGGGGTGGCGCTCTCGGGCGACGGGCGCGGGCGCCGAGGCGGGCGCGGGCGCCGGCGCGGAGACGGGCGCGGCCGCGGCGCCGAGGCGGGTGCCGGGCGCGGGCGCGGAGGCGGGCGCCGGCGGCGGGGCGGAGGTGGCCGTCGGGGCGGCGCTCTCGGGCGAGCGAGCTTGCCTGTTCGAGTCTCGGGAGGGAGGTTCGAGTCTCGGGAGGGAGAGAGAAAGGATCGGATCTTCGATCTGAAAGCTGGGGCATATTCGTCCTTCCAACTGTTGAGAAAGGAGATAAAAAAATCAAAAAATAAAAATAAGTGGATTTGGGCATTTTGGCGAAGCCCTCAGGTTTTGGTGGGTATTTTTACGTGTCCTCAGTTTCGGTGGGCATTTTTACGAAGCCCAGTTTCAGGATGGGCAAAATCACAAATTTCTCGTAGTTTCGACAGCCAGCAGGGGTGGGGTCACACAAAGTTCATTAAGAAGGAAGATTTGGAGAAGTCCAAGCGTCTTCAGGACGATTCGTTTGCCATCCGGTGCGGCATGCTCGTCATCGGCGAATTCCGTGGCAAGGAGGAGACCCCTGAAAAGTGAAAACACCACTCCGGAATTTGTCTCCGTAACCCCTTCAGATCTGCACCAGCATTTCGGTGACCTCTTCCAAACAGGAAAGGGTGCTGACGTAGTGTTCAGTGTGGGCGGCCAGACGTTTTCGGCACACCGGTGCGTTTTGGCAGCGCGGTCACCTGTCTTCAGTGCAGAGCTCTACGGAACAATGAAAGAGGGTGACACTGGATGCGTCGTGAGCATAGACGACATTGAGGCTGGTGTGTTCAAGGCCCTGCTTCGTTTTATCTACACCGATGTGTTTCCGGAGACGAAGAATGAAGGTGAAGAAGGGGACGAGGAAGATGTCTTGTCCCAACATCTTCTTGTCGCGGCGGACAGGTACAATTTGAAGAGGCTTAAACAACTATGTGAACAAAAACTATGCAAGTACATTGATGTTGGCACAGTGGAGAACATCTTGGCGCTTGCTGACCAGCATCATTGCCCCGGACTGAAGAAGGCACGCCTTCATTTCCTCAGCTCTCCAGCAAATCTGAAGGCAGCTGTAGCCAGTACTGGTTTTGACCATCTGAGTAAAAGTTGCCCCTCTGTGATGAAGGAGTTGGTGATAATGCTTGGCAATTTGGTTTAGTGATTGGTACCTAGTGTTTTAGCATTAACCCTTGATGTTCTCAAGACCTTTTCATCGCCGGGTAGTTCTAGAAGTGATGGAGTTAAGCTATTAGGGTCAGTACAATCTCAGTTATTAATTAATTGCAATGAGGCTGTCCTTTTTTTTATATCAGTATCATGGCCACTGGGATCTTCAGCGAAATTACAATTCACACATTAATCTCTTTTTGAACCTCTGGTTGAATACTGCAGTTGACCTTTCTCCCTAAGCTGTCGTAATATTAGTTTCTGTTCTATGTTAATGTTCCTAGCAGGGAATGCAAATATCTACATGCTGATCTAGAACATACTTTGTTATCAGATAGTTTGTGTGACACTCACACTAATCAAGTAGATTGATGTGCACACACAGGCGATCATCTAGGAACTAGCTGCACAGGAAAATTCGCAGTCAATATCCAGGAAGTTGTTAGCTATTAGTAGGGGGCACATTATCGTTCATCCTTATCCAGAGGAAAGACTTGAGTTAATCTTATTTATGTATCATGTTTGACTTGTATTTTAGACGTCCATGAGTTAATCAAGATCACTTATTACCAACAACTAGGTTACTACATTTAATTTCTATCTGGACAAATTATTTATACTGGTGAACGACGATGCGTTATTTCTCTATTTTCTTTGATGGTGAATTGAAAGACTAGTTTGTTTTCTGTTTTTATGTTACTGATCTAGTAACTCTCTATTTTCTTTGATGGTGAATTGAAAGACTAGTTTGTTTTCTGTTTTTATGTTACTGATCTAGTAACTGATTCATTGGTGGTGTACCTGCAGGCTCTCTATAATTTTATTCCTAATCCCAGGTAATTGCTGAAAGACGAATTGAAGCAACATTAAGAATCATTTTATTGCCATGTACTTTGTGAATTATTTGATTCACTTTTAGTTGTTGGGTGCGTGTACAAAAAAGTTCAGGTATCAAAATCCAGTATGCTTAGATCGTCATACTGTTTTTATCAGTGGTTGTTCCTATATTTCCTAGCGTCGTGCCATCAGCTATTGCCCCCTTTGTTTACTTAATCAAGCAAAAAAGAAAAACACGTCTTGATTATGTTCGATTATAAGAAAATAGAACTAGCAGAGTGGATCCACGGCGTTTGTCTGCCTCCTCGTCCGGAAAAAAATTGTCTGCGAACCGTCCGCATACCAGCGCTTTGCGGACTCGATTCCGATTGCAGCCACGTGGAGATCGAACGGAAGAGAAGGTTGGCACGCATGGCTTCGCTACCAAGCACAACATCAGCTCCCGGCTCGAAGGAATACGCACGCAGGACATCGGCTCGAATCAACTGAGAAACCTGAAAGGGGAAAAAAAGAAAGAAAGAAGAAGAACCGACAAAGCAATTGACGAGACGGCAGAATCGTGATCCACTGTTCGCTCTATGTCATGTCTTTTCCTTTCGAATCAATAGAAAAATTCATGGAAAACGATGCTAAAAGAGTAGGAGAAATACATACACAAGCACCTTGGCTACATAATTACCTACCATGATGGACCAAAGCTAGAGAAGTCTGCCCATGGAGAACTACGGGGAGGAGCTTTTTTCTCGCCGCCATGGTCGGAGAAAGCGATCGTCCTCGCTGCCGGTGTCCAGGAGGAAGCGCCATCGATCACAGCCAATGATTGAGAGGCACAAAGCACTATCTTTGGGAGGACGGCGCCCCATCATGATTTGCAGCCAACGAAGGTAGGTGTGGTGGATCGCCGGCCCGGCCGCCGCCATTGGAGTCAGGCACCATCGCCGTAGTGTGTTTCGGCTTGATCTGCAGCCTGAGACTCGTTTCCTCGAGCCAAGCTGAAGCCGTACGTGGTAGCGAAGCCATACGAGTCTATCTTCTTCTACCGTTCGATGTCCACGTGGCTCCAATCGGAGTCGGGTCCGTAAAGTGCACCTATGCGGACGGTTCGCAGGAAATTTTTTCCCGTCGTCCTATGCGTTAGAAAACGTTGCAACCTCCTGACAGGCAATCTTTCCTTTTACATGGATCTTTTTTATTAGGTAAAAAATCATGACAGGCAACGTTTGTAGAGACAAACCCAGTTTGCATCCAAAGCAGACATGGAACACGAGGCCGGCCAGGATTCCTTCCCGCAAAAAAATAAGCACATCGAACGACGGACTCGGTCTCTCCATATTAGTTCGAGAGCCGTGATCTCGCGAACGCTGCAGCAGAGAGACAAGTTACGGTTGCCGGCGAGTAGTAGGGAGAGAGACGACGAATTTCGGTTTCTTCTCGTTGTTAAGTAGGTCAAGACTAGGTTCGAAACCAGAGTGGCGCCATGTCAGCCACGGCAGGGTCGCCGTTTCTGCTGTCGTCGTCGTCCACCATTGGCACCGAGGCCGTGCCCGGGTCTCACACTCTCAGGATCGACGACTACACGCGCACCAAGACGATGCTCTCCACCGGAGAGTGTCTCCACTCGTGCGAGTTCACCGTGGGCCGTTACACCTGGTGCATCCGCTATTACCCCAACGGCGAGGACCAGGATTCGGCAGATTACATCTCGCTCTTCCTGGTCCTCCGGCAACGCGTCGACAACCCGGTGACGGTGGAGTACCGCTTCCAGTTCCTCGACGAGGTAGGGCTGCCGTCCGTCGGGTGCAGAAAGGTGAAGAGGTTCCGGAGCCACAACGACCACGGGTACCCCAGGTTCATCAAGAGGAAGGACCTGGAGAAATCCTCCCATCTCAAGGACGACTCCTTCACCGTCCGGTGCGACATGGCCCTCGTCACGTTCGTCTCCGACGAGGTCACCACTTCCGGCTCCGTGGAGGTGCCGCCGTCCAATCTTCACCAGCACCTCGGCAACCTTCTCTCGAGCGAGCAGGGAGCCGACGTCGTGTTCGAGGTTGGCCACGAGACGCTCAAGGCGCACCGGTGGCTGCTCGCCTCCCGGTCGCCGGTCTTCGGCGCGGAGCTCTTCGGCGAGATGAAGGAGAGCGACGGCGGCACGGTTCGCATCGAGGACATGGAGGTGGAGGTGTTCAAGGCTCTGCTGCACTTCATCTACACCGACGTCTTGCCGGATACCATGGGACAAGAAGAGGAGTACGTCATGTCCCAGCACCTGCTCGTGGCCTCGGACCGGTACGACCTGGAGAGGTTGAAGTTCATCTGCGAAAACAATCTATCCAAGCACATAGAGGTAGACAACGTCGCGGCAATCCTAGAGTTGGCCGACACTCACCACTGCCCGCGGTTGAAGGAGGCGTGCTTTGAGTTCCTCCAAGATCCGGAAAATTTGGAGGCAGTTCTTGCAACCGACATCTTCGGCCATCTGCATTATAAGTGTCCATTGATAACGTTGGAGCTGATATCCAAGCTCGGCACCAGAGTCCAGAGTCTCTCGTAGTTTTCTTCTTCTGTTTTTCTTTCTAAAAAAAAATTCTAACTATTTTACAGCAAACAATATCAAGTTACAAAATATGTAAAATACTTTATCAACTCTTTTATTTCCATTCGTCAGCAACAGTGACGTACACTCTGCATGCGTTGTGATGACTGATGGTACAAAGCACGGTCGCTCAGTTCTATTAGGAAGGAAGATTGGTCCCATTATTTTCTTGCAGGTAGGGAAAAAAATTGAAGAATTGGTGTTGTCGTAGTATATGATAATTGAAAATATTTTCTTTGATTAAAAACGAAGGCAGATTAAAATATTATGAACCAAGTGACATTGGGTCAAAAATTAGCAAAAACCAATCAAATATTTTGGATAAGAAATTACTGAAACCAGTCAAATCGGGCCGAAAGTGACCCCAACCCACCACTTCATCGCGCTTGGACTTTATATGCCGCGGCTATAGGGTTTCTTAACCCAAGCATTATCACCAGAAATTTTCTACTCTCAAAGAGAAAAAAAATCCTCTTCTTATCTCGAAACTTTTTCTACTCTCAACATACAACATGTGTTAGCTCACATCTAAATTTAGTATTTTTTTGTCACGGTTTGCTATATTTTGTTAATTAATTACATTTCAAGCAATTTTTTTGAATAAAGGAACCGCAAGTGATACAAATAGTAAAATACAATGAATATAAAAATTGTATTAATGTTATTTAGACCAATTTGATGCCTTACCGGTGAAATAAAAAGAAAGTCGATATATCTTGTTTAAGAAACATGACCACTTACGTGTGTTCGAATGATTTTAAATTCTAAAAAAAGCAAAGAAAATCTGAAAATCATGAGATACGTCTTGATGTGATGGTATCACACATGGAAGCTACGATAAAAAGTAGAGAAGATTTTGTACAAGTGATCATGTATGTTGCTTACAAAATGTAGAATCTCCAAAGAAGAACCGTATAGTTGAGAATGAGTATTTAAGATTTGGAGTCAAATTAATGGTGGAATTTGAATTTGACATCAAAACATTTGTAAGGCAAAAGATCAAATAAATCTTTTAATGCAATTTTTGTTATTTTTTGAATTTATTTGACATTTTTTATTTTTTCAATTACATATTTAATGTTTGTCGAGTGCCGGGTATTTTCACTCGGTAAATAGACCCTTTACCGAGTGCCCACGTCCAACACTCGGACAAATTATCCAATCCTTCAAAATCCTTACCTCCCATTGATCCAATTTCTTTCACCCGGATCCCTCCCCACGAGCCTCCCTTTCTTCTCTCATCACTCCCTTATCTCGAGTCCGTCATTCAGATCGGGGCAGCAGGGCACGACAGCTAGAGATGCGACATTGGCGATGGCGGCCGCACAGGGTCGTGATTCCAGCAAGCACGGCCGGGGACGACGGTGTCTCCGACGGGTGCGGCCATGGGCGGTGGCATCCAGGCGTGTGACAACGGCAGCAGTTGCCGCACAAGGCCATGAGTCCAGCAGGCGTGGCCACAGGCGGAGGGGGCTCCGGCCATTGGCGGCAGTGGCAGCCGGACAAGTTCACGACTCCGGCGGGCGCGATCGAGGCGGCTGCGTTTACTCGTTGTCTCTTGGACATATGTATTTATGAAAAAATATATGAAACAACTCGAGTCATATAAAGGAGATGCTCCACATGTTTTATTTTAATAAATGCATATTATTAATGATTGTATGATATAAGTCATCTCTTTACATGTACAATGATGTTCGAGTTGTCTCTTACATCGGAACACATGATAGAGACCATCTCTTCGTCAAGAGCCCAACTAGTTGTCTCTCAAAGGCTTAGAGGGGTTACTTGCAAAAATGCATCTGCCACATCAGCTTAAGAGTCCACTCATTTATTAGCGTTGTACATGCCTTAACCAGGCTCCTCCGCGGGCCAACGACATTGTTTGGTAACACTGCATGATGCGAACGGTGTTGGATAAGGCTAGTCTCGGTGCATGGTTTTATTTCACGCTTTCTAAAAGTGTCACATAAGCAATAGAGTTTTGGTTTGATAGATGAAATGGTCTCTCTCAATGCACCATTTAATTTTTACGGTCATAGGCATATCATAATAATTTCTTGTATTGGGATTGATAGAAATAAGTTGAGATGAAACTTTTGTGCTCTCAATGTAAGTTTCAATTGAGTTTCATACGTATGAAACAGTGCCATATGGATTTCATCCTAAGAGCAGAGCTAATAAAATCGCCGGCTGCTGGCGATTCACGGTGGCAAGCTTATTCTTCGTATTATAGGCTGACGATTCAACTGGCTACTCATTGAATATTTAATTGCTAACTTTTTGCATGCATCAAAGTTTATTGGTCAGAGGCAACGACGTTCTCGGAGTTGTTGCTTTGGGCTAGCGAGTAGCGACTCGTGAGTCGCCGACACGTTTCTCTCTCATCCACCTAGGATTTTTTTGACGTGGACATCCATTTCGCCGGCTGAGTCAGCATCATAATACTTGTTCTAATGAAACTCATTTCATCTTTAATTATCTTGCCATGTCAGCAATTTAGCTGATGTGGCATCTTATTTAATGCTTTGAAGCTGCACTGACGCCTGACTTGAAACTTGAGTTGCATCATCAATGACATCACTTATTATTTTCAGCTACATCGAAGAGACGATCCGGATCAATAACTTCTAGTCTTCCCTGGTACGTGCAGTGTTACATGAACAGGCGGCCGGCCGGGTTTAAAGTTACTCGTGCATCCATGCAAGGCGATGAAGATGAGGAGTTCTCGTTTGTGAAAGCGCCTCACCTTCACCACGAGGCCCCATCTACAAAAGGGTGCCTTTGACAGTGGAGCGTACCAGCAACCCAGTTAAACCGCCCGAGCCTCGCTTCCCCATCGCCTAGAACAACAATGTCGTTTGCCGGCGTCTCGTTCCTCCGCATGGAAGGCACCACGCCGCCCTCAGAATCGCCAATCACTGCCGCCGCCGTCTCTGCGAGCGGGTACCACCTGCTTGTGGTTGACGCCTACTCGCGCACCAAGGACACCCCCAATGGTGAGTGCATCCGGTCTCGCCATTTCAGGGTGGGAGGCTGTCGCTGGGTCGTCGAGTTCTTCCCCAACGCCACGCGTCCAGAGAACGCTGAGTACATATCATTGTTTGTCTTGCTGGAGGACGAAAGTGTCACAGATACTGTGGAGGCCAAGTTCGAGTTCAGTTTCATCGACGAGGCTGAGAAGCACGCGCCAGCATACATACGTGCGACCGAAGCGTGCAGTTTCTCAAATAGGGGCCGCTGGGGAGACCGATGTTTCATAAAAAGGGAGGTCTTGGAGAAATCCAAGTACCTCAGGGATGATTGTTTCACCATTCGGTGCGACATTCTCGTCACCAAGGGGCCATCCTGCGCTGCACCGTTCATCATAGTGCCGCCGTCAGACATGAGAGAGAATTTTGGTGATTTGCTCCGGAACAAGGAGGGTGCGGATGTGGAATTTGAGGTTGGTGGTAAGACCTTCCCTGCGCACCGGTGTGTCCTCGCCGCCCGGTCTACTGTGTTCAAGGCGCAACTCTTTGGTCCTGCAACTGATGGTGCGACGTTCAAGCACCATCCGCATAGACGATATGGAGGCCAACATTTTCAAGGCCTTGCTTGGGTTTATCTACACGGATTCATTTGTTGAGGTGGAGGAATATGGAGAGGGTGACGACCAGGAAGATGACAAGGAGAAGACAGAAGATGAAGGAGAGGGAGATCAGGAAGAAGATGGCAAGATGGAAGACCAAGTTGAGGGAGATAATGAAGAAGATGCCGAGGAGACGGAAGATGAAGCTGATGAAGAAGATGATAACGAGGATACTGAGGCAAAAAGGGTGATGTTGCAGAGCTTGCTAGTTGCTGCAGAAAAATATAATCTGCAGAGGCTGAAATTGCTTTGTGCAGACAAGTTGTGCTCATACATCGATGCGAGCACGGTGACAACCCTTCTTGTGCTAGCTGAGCAGCACCGTTGCCCTGAGTTGAAGGAGGTGTGCTTGGAGTTTCTCAAATCTCCAGAAAATTTAAAGAAGGCAATGGACAACGATGGCATGGAGCATATAACTAGAACCTGTCCATCTGTTCTCAAGGAGCTCCTTGCCAAATTTGCTTCGTCAGCTTGATCTGGTGTTCGACTGTTCCCAGCAATGTTAATTTTTGAGTCGCAAGTTGATTAGCTAATCCTTTTATGTTCTCAAAAGTTTAGATCTTTCGTTGTCCCTGAAGGAGGGTGCTAATCAATTAAGTTCTTCATGTTGAGTAAATTAAAGTATTGTCAAACGTTCACCATATTGTGGTTATTTCGAAATGAAGAATGGCCGAGTCCTTTATGAGTTAATAGTTCATTATTGTTATTTCTTTTTTTAGTAGATTTTTTCCAAAGTTATTTGGATTTTGGATGAAACATAATTTTCCTTTGCGTTTTGTTTGACCATTTTGGAACACATGGACGCAATAATTATTGCCTTCAGGATGAATGTGAATTTGTTTATTTGCGTTAACGTGTACTGATACGTATGCCTCGACGAAAATACAAACCGTTCAACATATTCTTTCAACTCCGATGTGCATACCATAAAGGCTATTTTATTTGCAATAGTCAACAGATACATCGCATGGAAGAATCTGCGGCAAATATCAGGTTTCTTCCCTTTAAACAGACATTTCAAGCTTGCACGTGCGGCACACACGTAGGACACTTCAATAATGGTAATGAAAAGTGCTAATTACACATGCTAATACAAATAAAAAGCAGTTTAAAACTACAAATGTATAAGCACTACACTAGTCTTGTTTTATTTATTATTTTCCTTCTGAACAATAGCTATAATAGCACTATACTAACTAATCAACATCATGTATAATAATAAAATTTATTCGTCCAACACAAAGAAACAAGTAAGTATTAACTAATCAATACCACGTATACTTGTTTGGAGCTATCAACAATTATTTATCCGCTGCACTTCATAACCTTCTCCAAAAAAGTGGATTTCAATTACCGACATATATTCTCAATATATTTTTCGATCGCAAGGAGGACATCTTAAATAATTGTTGATCGATCGCCAAGGCTACGTGATGGTGGTCACCAAACTGGATTCAAAAGAAGTTGTAGAATACAAATATGCAATCAATTTTATTATCTAAGTTCATAGATAATGTTGTGAATTTTGTGATTTCACGGCTAGGGTATTGTAACATCCTAGCCCAGGGCTTAATAAGATTGATAGAATACTCATGTCAACAAGTTGAAACTTCTTTTCTAGAAGTTTATTTCTAAAGAACTCTCGAGGTTAAGCGTATTTGGCCTGGAGCAATTTAGGGATGGGTGACCGACCGGGAAGTCTTTCCTGGGAGTGCACGAGTGAGGACAAAAGTGCGCAGAAAATAGTAGTATTGATCTGTGAGGGAAGTCTTGAAGGCCTATTAAGTCGTTAGCTGTAAGCGGGCCCGTCTCGTAGTGGCGGGACGTTAGGTATGAGAAGAGAACAAATGAAATTGATGACAAATTAATTCGTTAGGAAAAAATCCAGTAGACTTGTGTCAATGCATGATACGCCGCAGCTTGTCCGAAACCACGGCTGACTTTTTCCATCTCAAGTATAAGGAGCAGGAAGTAGCTTTGTTTTGCGCTAAGTTGAGGAGCAGGTCAGGCCTCCATGCCTGCCCACGATGGATGAAGATCAGTGTGTGTTTGAAGATGTAGGATTCAATCGATCGGATTGGCACGCCAGAGAAGGATATCCTGCATCCTCTAGTCGGTGACGCCGCCGCCGCCATCGCCGTGTGACACCCCGTGTCACGATCATTTTTGCGAGCTAGCATTTTCAAAATGTGTCTCTAGTCTAGTAACACTCCCGCAAGAAAAATCTTTGGCATTCAATTAGTTTTGGGTTGCCAAATAATTCGAATTCAATTTGATTTGAACTACAACTCTAAGTTCTACAATAGAAGTGGCTTTTGTGGGCATAGGGGCATGTGCCCACCCTAGCTTTATTATTAATTATGGTTCAATATAAATATTGAATATCTAATTATACTACTAAACACGTCACACTAGTTATAGATATGTTGTCGAATTATAATTTAAAGTACAAAAATATCAAAGTATGTCAAATTCATTAAATTCCGTTAAATTTATGTCAATTTGACAGAATTTGACATTTCTATACTTCAAAATATGATTTGACACATTAATAAGACATATGTACAACTAGTCCGACATGTTTAATAGTATTATCGGAGATTCAATATTTCTATTGAACTATAATTAAATATTAAGCTAGGGTGGACATATGCCCCTATATTCATCGAAGTATTTATCAGCTCATAGAAGTGAGGTCCGCTGAAAATATATGTTGTAGTGCATGACAAAGGAAAATTTTGGCCCAAATGGCACCAATTTTTATTGAGGTTTGATGCCCCAATTAAATTAGGGAAACTTAACTTTTAAGCATTTTTCCTGAATTAATATAATTTAATTGGGAGCAATTTTGGACCAAACTCAACATGCATGTCATTTTCTCGATTTAATCTACCCAAGAAAATTTCCCACAGTAATTTTTAAGCTTGGGACGTCCCTGAATTTGATTTTTCATTTTTGAGAATGACCACTTTTGGAAATTCGGGAGAAAAAGAAAGATGCTAGGGAATATGCTTGCGGGCCCCACCTGTCGGCCACACACACCGGGCTCACGGGCGCGCCGTGCCTGACCGGAGCCATACGCCGGCGTCGGGTGACACGCGCCCCTTGGCGAGCCCCACCTGGTCGCGAGCTAAGGGGAGGAGCCCAAGGCCCGGTCGGAATCCCCCTCCCCGTTCCCATCCCCTCTCCGGAGCGCTCGTGCCCGCCCCACCATTGCCACGGCTCGGGAGCTCGCCGCCCTGCCACTCCACTTGCTCTCGGGCCGAGCCAAGTACGGCCGAGCTCTGTTTCGGGCTGTTCTCCCTCCACGCCCAAACGCAAGGATGGAGACGAACGGGACACCGCGAATTTGAAGTTCTTCCCTAAGAAACTCACCTTGGACCGTCGCGGGCGGTGACACCGATTCCCTTGAGTCCGGTGAGCCTCGTCGTTCGTTCTCCCCACCAGGAGCTGCGCAACCCTTTTCCCTATCTCCCTAACCATTTTCCCCATGGTTCGTGCAATAAGGAAGCCGTCGGCGAGCTTTTTCCCAAAGCCGGACAACCGGCCGCCCCGCCTCTCCGTGCCGCACCCAATCCCGAAGCTGCTCATCCACAATGAAGCCGGTGACGGGCTTCCCTGAGTGTCCGTGAACCTCCCGGAGCGAGACGGTGCCGGATTTGGGGCCTCCCCGACGATGGGCCACCACGCCGCCGCCGCTTGCCGTCCGCCCCTCCGATGAGCCCCAACCGCGCTTTTCCCCGTCCAACGTGACCACCATATCGTGTCGCCTCGCGCGGACTCCTTCCCGAGCCGCGCGCCGCCATCGGGCGTCACTCCGGCAGCCGTGTCGCCACCACGAGGCCATGGAGCCGCCGGGGCCACCGGGCGGGCCACACAGGCAGGATCCGCGCGGCCACGGCCACTCCCGGATCCGGGAACCCCGTCACCCCGGTGTGGCCCCGAGTGCGCGGGTTTAATTTAAATTCTCGGTGGCATTTTGTAATTAAGAGAAAAATTCAAATAAACTTAGAAAATTCATATCCGGATTTCTAGACCTCGAAAAATTGCAAACCAAAATTTGTTGAAATCCTTGAGACATGCACTATTTTATAGTGCATTTAGATTGGAATGATCAGGGGTAAATTAATTGGATTAAATTCCTTTTTACCCAAACTTGTTTAGCACTTAATTAATTATGGTCTTGCTTTTAATACTGAAATATAATTTAATTATCATCCTTAATTGGTGCATAGTGACCGTAGGCATTTAGGCTCACATTTTACCTAGCTTTTGCAACGATAGATAATTTATTTTCATGCACATAGGATGGTAATTTAAATGCTTCATGGGAGTTGACGAAAAAATTAAGTTGCTAATTACAATTAAATCTTTTCACCCTCGCTGGACCCCAAGTTATTTTATACTCACTTATAACGTATGTTTGATGAAATTCGTATGTATTTCATAAAATATTTAAATTATTTTTTCACCAATGTAAACATCACCTTTGCATCATGTAGCCACGGTGGTAAACGCGATGACCGGCGAGGAAGAACAAGAAGGCGCTGTTGCTAGTGACCCAGCTGTTCAAGGTCAAGCTCAAGGAAAGCTCGGTGCACAACCTTATGATTAAGTCTTTTTATTTTTATCACTATGCTTGTAGGTTTGTACTGTGCACTAGGTTTATAGGAGTTGTGATGAAAACCTAGCATGCGGTAGGCTATTATTTATCCATGTTCGACAGCCCTACGTAGATGCTTGCTTAATTAGGGCGATCATCCGTCGAGTGGTACAGAGACCACTCGTAGTCTAGGAATATCACTTTTGGACACGATGCTAAGTATTTGAGGTGAGAATGGAAATTAGAGGCCGGACGCGTAATTTAAGTGGAAAGTGAAGGATTGTAAGAGTCTTCAAGGTGGTAGCCCCGTTCGTGGATACAAGGACCGCGTCGTGTCCGGCCCATGTGGATTAAGTATGAACGTACTGTTTGCATGCTGGTGTTAATAGGTCCGATAAATCGATGTACCGATAGTTGCTGTATGTTAGAGAGATACCCTACTCCCTTGGTTACTAGGCAAGAACTTGGGCGGAGAGGAGGGAGCACTCTACTCACGGATGACGTCCGGGACGGCATCGCGTGAGGGACCCTTCTCGGGGAGCTAGGCCCGACTAACACTACAATGCCGGCTGGGAAAGGTTGTCTCATGCGGCTTCGGGAAGCGCGTATGTGACGTGCAATCAGGTTGCTCCTGAAGGATGTAAATTGATTCGAATCGCTACCCCTCATAGTAACGAGTACCGCTTGTCCCTGCACCGAAACGTAGTAAGAGAAATGTAAATTGTTGATGATGATTAATTTGCTGGATTGCTTATTACATTGCTTGAAAACATGTAATGCCTTAGCTCAGTGCAAATTAAATTTAGTTCTTGTTACAACTTAATGAACTGGTAAAAGATGAAAGTAAGGATTCACTTAAAGGCTGGCTTAGTGCTTAATTATCCTACCCCCGGCCTTTGCATGTCTAGGAGTCGGCTGTAGATGGCCACTTTGATGGGTCAATATTGTTGAGCTCTAGTTGCTCAAAGCTTTTCTCTATGTGGTTTTCGGAGGACCCCGTCGAGCGGAATGTCGTAGACGGAGATGGCGACCGGCGAGGATCGGTCCGCGGACGGAGGCCGATACACTTGGGAGTGGTACGGTCCGGAGGAGTAGAACTATTGATGTGCCGACAAGGTGTTTAGGGCAGAACACCTATCTCTATCGGATGGCTCGTGGTGTTTCGCCGAGAGAGCGATTATATCTTATTGCTTCCATCTGTTGTAGTTTATTTTCCAAACTTATTTGCTTCGGAAAATTATGAGAATCTGATATATTATTGTACGTTGTATGAATATAAGAGATTTGAACGTATATTCATTGTATCATGCTTATGTTTGTATGTTGTAAATATCGGGCATCACGAGCGCGTGATGCCACCGATGATGATTCCGGAGACGGAACCACTTCTTCGTGAGGCAAGTCCGTCACACACCGCAGACACCACGACAAACCCTAGCCACCACTAGTTGCTCTTTTTTTTATGTCGCTGCCGGTTCCTCAACGGACGAAACAGAACTGAAAGACGTCGGTTTTTGTTCGCGTAGAAACAAAAAATATTACAAAATAATCACTCTTTGATTACTAAAATACCCTTTAATACATACGATACCCCACTATGATACTTATAATACACGTGGGAATTGAAAGTATCATGATCATGATCTAAATCATTGGGTAAACAAAATAAATGGTGTGCGTTCCATTTGGAGTACGGTAAAAGTGCTATAAATCTTACTACGTACAAATCCTGTCATATGTCATTGATAGATGACCCAAATTCCATTTGTTGGGGGCTGGCATGGTGCAAGCCCCGCGCGGAGCAAATGCCAAGCACCCAGCACCTATTTCTTGTGACTAACTCTAGACCCCCAAGTGAACTCATAGGTTGACAGGCGAGCGAAGCACCAGGAGCGAAGGTGACGTCCCAAGGGGAAGCTCCGGGGACGAAGCGGAGAAGTGCCCGACGAAGGGCGGATCCACGAGCGAAGCTCACAACCAGCGAGGTGACAGCCGGTCGAGCGAAGCGTCGGGTCGCGTTGCCTTCCAGCCGGCGGCCAGCTAAGCCATGAATCACGTGTGCTTAGCTGGCTTTCTCCGAATGCCGCCTTTCGGTGGAATCGAGGGCAACGGCCCGGTGGTAAAACGGTCTTGTAAAGTTGTGGCTCCCTAGGACTATAAAGGAAGTCCAAGAGTCACCTGTAAACACACATGTAATCAACAAGTTGACTTTACTTATACGAGAGTTGTTATCTTGTCATTTCATTCTTTACTACCTCGCATACTTTATTTCTGTGTTCGATGTGCTAAGTGAGTATCACCCTCGCTGCTTAGTACACCAACATTGGCGCTCACCGTGCGTGAGCTCGAAGCACAAGCTCACGATGATCTGGATCCATAAGAACCGCTGCCGCAGCCCAACCACTACAAGAGTTGCCGGCAAGATCATCCGGAACCACTTCGACGCACTCGAGAGGCAGACCGGAGGCCATCACATCGGAGCAAGAGACCACAGCCACTTCGACTCAAGCGGTCGTCGGCCTTAGCAAGCGGCGAAGGCACAAGCAAACGACAAGACAATCAGAATCTAGGCAAATTGCCAGCAATCAAAGAAGAAGATGAGCCCGAGGATAGCTACACCTCGATCGATAGCGAAGCACCGGCCAACGAAGTGGAGAAGCTTTGAAGTCACAATCAAGCGCTCGAAGAAGTAAGAAGTAAGCTCATGCAGGAAGTGGAGCTCGGGGAGAAACAGCTGCAAGAAAAAGAAGCCCTGCTGAAGAAAAACGCAAGCACGCAGAGCTCGCAAGAGAAGTCGAGAGACTGCCGGCAAGAGCAAGAAAAAAGGACACTCGGAGCCAACAACAGCAACAATACCAAGCGACTCGGAGCCCGAACTAATCACAAGCAAACATGAACACAAAGCGCGAAGTGCTGCCTATAAGAAGGCCGGGACTTGTCATCGTTGACAAAGACTCCCCCTCTCGGAGGGGCTGCAAAGCGCTAACTACCCAGAAAACTTCAGGATGAGAACAATCCCAAAGTACAAAGGAGACACGGACCCAAGGCAGTTCCTTATTAGTTATGAAGCAGCAGTCACTTCGGCAGCAGGAGACGAAGTCGCACTAGCCAAGGTCTTTGCATGCGCGCTCGAAGGACCGGCTTCGACGTGGTATTTCAGCCTGCAGCCGAAGTCAAGCTGCAGTCGGGAGAATCTAAGGGACAAGGTGGTCGCAAACTTTAGAGGGTTCGTGGGAGCCTCGAAAGCACTCGAGAATCTCGAAACATCGCACAACAGCCAAACGAGCTACTCGTAGATTATTACAAAAGATTCCCGACACTCAAGTCCCGGTGCGCCAAAGTACGAGAAAGATTCCTGACGGCCGCCGCGAAGATGAAGCGCTCCGACCAGAGCGGGCGGCGCTTGGTGACCGCGACGCCCTGCGGGGCGCGCCGGTCGTCGACGGCCGCCGCGGCCGCGACCGGCGACGGGGATCCGGCTCCGCGGATCCGGCGAGCGCGGACTCGAGCGCGTGGACGGACCGCGCGAGCGACTCCGTGAGCTCCTCGAGCCTCGCGAGCTGAGCCGTCTGCCGCTCCGAGCAACCCCGCCTCAACCAGCGAGGACGAGAGCGGCGGCTACCGGTTGGAGTGGAGAGAGGGAGAGAGGAGTGGAGAGAGTAGGGTTAGGTTTTTGTTTTTATAGTGAGTGGGTCGTGGAATGGGCTTTGGAAGTGAACCGTGGCTACGAGATGAGTCTCTTTACGTAGCCGCGGCCCACTTTGTCAACCGTGGCTACGAGATGAGTCCCTATCCGTAGCCACGGTCCATTTTTTACCGTCTCTATTGTTTTTTGGCTGCCACAACTATAGTTCGTTTTTGTTATAGTGTAAACCAATGCTTAAAATCTAATGAATGTAGTTTAGTTGGTGATGTGGTACGCTGTAGATTGAGTAAGGTCTTATAGTGGGTTGCACTTTTAAAAGATAAGTAGATTGGAAGGAGATCTAAGCAATCAAAGGCTTTTCAAAAAAATAATAATAGAAGTATTACCTCTTAGGGCAAGTATAAAGGTGCGGTCTTATAGACCGCCTCATGCATGACACGTAATCTCGAGACGGTCTATTAGACCACATGTACAATGGGTGGTTGTTTTAGTTGTCTTGTAGAAATTGATATTTCCTAAATTTGTGGATGAGAAAAGGAATATTTATGAGTTGCATGGCAACTAAAACTTGTACAATGGTGTGTGAGCCGTCTCATACTCCTAAATTCTAGCGCATGAGGTGGTTGCTTCGCGAAACAACCACCTCTTTCTCTCACCTCCCTCTCTCTTCCACATCATCAAAAATCCTATGTGATATTGCATGAGACGGGCTTTGAGACTGCTCACGTGTAGCATTGTACCTGTCCTTAAAGGTCATACTACTTTGCCGATCTAAATTGATATGGTACCATAAAACTGGCCAAAATATGGATCCATCTCAAATGTGTCGTGTGGATCCTCAAAGCCCCTAAGACTAGATTCATCACATCCTGTAGAAATCTCAATCCAGCATGTCATACAATTATGCATGCGGTGCGGTGCAGCGATGGACGAAAAGCGTATGGCAACTAAATCGTGCGAATCTCATCTTCTGGTCTTCCGATCACGTTCAGCCGGCACCCCCGGTCATCCAAGCGTCTATAGTCCCGGCTCTCCATGCCACGGATGTCTCTTCGTATTCCTCATCACACACACGAAGAGGTTTGTCATCGAGAACGGCACCCTGAATCTAAACAGTGCGAATACGAAGTGATACACATATGTCCATGGCATATATAATAGTAGTTTCCTCTTCGCAGGTGCTAGGCAATCTAGCTATAAAACAATAGAAAACATCGATCTATATACCCGGCGGAGCGAGTCGAGGTAGTCTCGATCTGCCATGTCGTTCGCCGGCATATCTTTTGTCGGTGATGGCAAGTCGCCGGCGTCGTCTGCTGCCTCTGCATCAGCCATCACCGTCACAGACAGCGGGTACCACCTTCTTGTGGTGGACGGGTACTCGCGCATCAAAGAAGGCACTCCAAACGGCCAGAGTATAGAATCTCGCTGTTTCAGAATCGGTGGCTATAGCTGGCGTATCTACTTCTACCCCAATGGCAGATACACCCAGAACGCTGATTCCATATCCCTTTACCTTGATCTGGATGATGACAGTGTTACTAATACCCTGGAGGTGCAGTTCGAATTTAGTTTTGTCCACAAAGGTCAGAAGCAAGTGCCATTAGACCTCCGGGAAGACGAAGTATACAAATTGTGCTCGATCGAATTCTTGGCATTGCGGCTACAAAAGTTTCATGAAAATAGTGGACCTTGAGAAATCAAGGTATATCAAGGATGACAGTCTATGCATAAAGTGTGACATCGTCGTCACCAAGGATGCCAATGCCGCCAGGGCCTCCGCTGCGCCGTTCGTTATGGTGCCGGCATCTGACATGCATCAGCATCTCACTAGCCTGCTCCAGTCCCGACAGGGCACCGATGTGGCATTCGAGGTCGGTGGCGAGATCTTTGCTGCGCACCGGGGTGTGCTAGCCTCCAGATCTAAGGTCTTCAAGGCGCAAGTTCTTGGCCGCATGAACCAAGACAGGGCGATGGCGTCATATCCATAGACGACATGGATGCAAGAGTTTTCAAAACCTTGCTTTATTTCGTTTACGGTGATTCGGTGCCAGAGATTGATGGACAAGAAGACGACGTGCTGTGGCAGAACTTGCTTGTAGCAGCACAAAAATATGATCTCCTGAGGCTGAGGCTGATCTGTGAACAGAAGCTGTGCGCCTACGTCAACACGAGCACGGTAGCAACTATCCTTGCGCTGGCTGAGCAGCACCACTGTCAAGGTCTGAAGGAGACATGCTTGGACTTCCTCAACTCTCCTTCCAATGCGCAGGAAGTGCTGGCGCTAGGCGGCTTGGACCATTTGACTAGCACCTGCCCTGTTGTCCTGAAAGAGCTTGTTGCCAAGCTTGTTTCACCAAAGATTGATGCCAGCACTGGGGAAGCTATTGGTGCTGTGCCTCGTCCATTTATCGTGGTGCAACCGTCTGATCTGCACCTACATTTCACCAGCCTCCTCCAATCCGAAGAGGCTACTGATGTCACATTTCAGGTCGGCATGGAAAAATTTGCCGCGCACCGTTGTGTGCTCGCTGCCAGATCTGCAGTCTTCAGGGCAGAGCTTTTTGGCCCAATGAAAGAGGGCACGAGCACAGGAGCCGTACAAATAGACGATATGGAAGCAAACGTGTTTCGGTTATTGCTAAGTTTCATATACAGTGATTCTGTGCCGAATGTGGAGGAAGAAAATGGTGACGGCGATGATGCGGATGTGGTGTGGCAACACTTGCTTACCGCGGCAGATAGATATGACCTTCAGAGGCTGAAAATGATATGCGAAGAGAAGTTATGCGAACACGTCAACACTATTACAGTGGCAACCATCCTTGCACTAGCTGAGCAACACAGTTGCCAAGGCCTGAAGGACATGTGCTTGGACTTCCTTGATTCCCCTAGTAATCTGCAGGAAGTGATGGCGGTTGGCGGTTTGGACCTTATGAAAACTAGCTGCCCCTCTCTCCTAATAGATCTTATTACCAAGCTTGCAAGGCTTAAGCCTGACAATTGATTGCAGTAACTGGTATGTACTGCAGGTTATTTCTGACAAATCAAAGTAAATATTTCATGCAGTAGAGTTCTCAGCGCATATAATTTTCAGTTCTCATTTCAGAGGGTTCACTTTAAGTTATCTGTGCAAGGTAAGGTCATCGCTGAAGAAGCTATCTGAGAGAAGGAAAATTGGCTATGCTAAGGTATATAAGCTTGCTTGGGATCCTGGCAGTCTAATCATTATGTTTTTTGTTTAGTTTCCTTCTGTTTTCTGCTTTGGCTACTTCGGATGCTAATATTAATATTAATATCTACAACTAGTCTGATATGTTTAATAGTATAATTAGATATTAAATATTTATATTTGACCATAATCAATAGAAAAGCTAGGGTGGGCACATGCCCCTATGTTCATCAAAGTATTTCTCTATTAATATATTTTAGTTGTATCTATTCATACAACAGATGTTGGAAAGCAGAAAATTTTGTTTTAAATAAACTCCAACGAGTATATTTCGATAACCTGCAACGCTCTATGTAACATAGTACCAACGTGGTTTTTATGCGCATGCCCTCAAATGAGGCCCCTGCGGGCGTCCGACACGCGTCGGCGCAAACTCCGAATTAGGACTCTCATTATTTGCCTTCTTGGAAGCTTAGTTTGAAACGGGACATGCGGTGGCAGCCGTAGTGGAGCGTGGGAGCTACATATTCAAATAATCTCGTGCAGTGTGTTTGTCGGGAGGAGCGGGGACAATAGCTCCCATGCGACGCCTTTCACCTGTATTCTTTGGGATACGACATCGTTGGATGAAATAGCTCATATGCGACACCTTTGTGGTCCAAAATAGCCAGAACACACTCCCGGCCTTGACACTGTAATGATTTGTTTGTTGGCAGTTGTGGGACCCGGCGTTGACGGTCTCGCGCGCGAATCTGTCCGATGGACCGACCGTTTTCGCGCCATTTTGTTTTGCCGGGAATCCATATCCGGCAGCGCGACCTCGGAGCGGCGGCGCACATCCCGGTCCGGCGGCGGCTCCGTCCGGCGGCGCGAGTCATTCTGCCGAACCGACCGAAGTCCTCCGGTGGCGCGCCGTTTGAGCGGCGTCCCAATCCGTCTCCGGCAGCGCGCGCCCCTCTCCGGCACCATTGATCCGGTCTAAAACAGATGGGGCAGGGAGAGTCGAATTCGAGGTAATCCTCTACACCTCGTGTTGTTTTTGCTTTCGATTAGAGCTCGGTCGCCCCCAATTTGTGACATTCCTACACCATTGTTGAAATAGGGGCGTAGCTTCAAATTGTTCGTAAAATTCCCCTTTCTATCCGTCGCGAAGTTAGCGGATGGTAGCCCGAGGAACATAGAGCAGGACAAATTGGTTAGTTGGAAGGTTGATTGTGCGAGAGATCGACCCGTATGACCTTGTAAACCAACAAGCGGACGCGGTGAGGAATTTAGTGGAGAAATTAGGCGAGAGTACTCCTTGGGGTCCGGAGCAAGAAGTGGCATTGATATACTTCGATGAGTGGAAGGGCGAGTATGTGAGAATGGAGGATGGTGAAGCGCTTGTCTATGAAATCGATCGGCAAGATGGCTGGAGAAGCAAACGTGTTACATTTCTCGCCGAACTGGTGGGTCTAAAATCAGATTCTTTTGTTGGTTATGTGCCGTCAAAGTTGGCTATGCAGATTACGAGATGATGATTGGGCTGCAAGAAGACAGATAGCACCCATTTTAACCGAAGTGGCGGTGTTAGGCGATGATGTACAAGAGGGATGTGATGGTGCTCCAAATTTGGCGGTTGTGGACTGGAATTCAGTAGAACTAGAAGAGCCTACTGATCTTGTCATTGCGCCAATGGTTGACACGGAGATGGCCAAAATTTTAGAAATTCTAATAGACGATAGATACAATAAGGAGAATGAGCGGGAGAGGGATGGGGCTAATGTGTCCGTTGGTTCGAAGATATGGATCCAGAGTTGATGAACGAAGGCTGCTGATGAGGTAGATGATTACGGTGATGATGAGTTCATCAATATATATGACGAGTGAGAACCACTGTAGTTGAAGTAGGAAAGTGTTTTCCTAACATGAAAGAGTTTAGGATGTGTTTCAAGACCTATGCGGTGAGGAGGGAGTTTGACGCCAAGACTTTGTGGACGAGATACAAAGAAGTTTTATGCGAAGTGCAAAGGCTTTAATGGGGGTGCCAAGCCTTGCAAGTGGTACATTAGTGCTAGAAGACAACCCGATGGAAGTACCATCGGGGTTAATCAAATGCCACATGAACATACTTGCATTACCAGTTCACGAGGTTGTATCAAAGATGACATCATAGGCCCGGGTTGCACAAAAGATCATTCCTATCTTAGCCACAGCCCAAACACTAGTGCAAAGAAACCGAGAGTAGACATGGAAAAGCAGTACCCTATTAAGCTGAATTATACAACGGTGTGGAAGGCAAAACAGAGGGTAATGAAAGAATTATGTGGTGACTGGGCAAATACCTTTAGGTCTGTTGTATAGTTTTAAGGCAGAGGTGGAGAAGAGGCAGCCTGGCGAGTGTGGTGGAGAGAGATACGAGAGGTTGCACCCGATGGTAAGGTCTATTTCTCCAAATTTTTTATGGCTTTGAAGCCTTCCATCGATGGCTTCAAAGGGTGTAGGCCATATTTGAGCATAGACTCATCTTTTCGGATCGGAAAGTGGCATGCTCAATTGGCAGCATGCAATGCTCTAGATGAACATAACTCGGATGTTTCCTGTTGCTATTAGCATATTTCAGTCGGAATCGGATGCATTGCCGCAGTGACACCAAGAATGATGTGCTGCACAATGAAGATGCCATGCAAACGAGAAGACGAACAAGAGGCACCTGGTGTGCATACGGCGGCCTAGTCCTAGTGACGCCAAGAAAACCAAGAGCATGAGGTTTCCGTATGCCGTTTCTCCATAACAATCAAGTGCTAAGAAGAAGAGGTTTTCATTTTTTTTTCATTTTTCATATTTTTACGAATTTAGCGAAATTACCCTAAAGGTAGGCCAAAATGCCCCGTTTCTATGCCAACCAATTTTCCGACCATCTCCAAACGACCTAAAACTCGTTGGTAACCATCTAAGGAACCTACAAGTGCAGTTCGAACATGTTTCTTAATTTTTTGAATTTTTCGAATTTAAATGAATTTTGACGAAACCGCCCCAAAGGTAGGCCAAAGTGCCCCGTTTCAAGTGCCACCACTTTTTCGACCTTCCCAAAATGATCTCAAACTTGAGCCTTCACATCTAAGGCAACTATAACTTCATCCCGAACAGGTTTCTCAATTTTTTGAATTTTTGGATTTTTACCGAATTTTGTTCAAATTTGTCGAATTTTGTACAAACTCAGCCCACAGAGCAAGTAATGGCCCGCCCGACCGGTGTTGGGCTTAGGGCTGGGCATTCGGTTTATGCGGTTATTACGGTTCGGATATTTCGGTTTCATGAAAATTCGGTTTCAACCTAAATTTGAAAAAATAACACTATTTCATATAAAACTTTTGAGATATTAATTAGAAAAAAATACAAATATGATAGTAACAAATCAAATAAGTCATAAATACTAATATATGTGATGTTGAGTGGTAATGAAATCTTTCTAGACCAATCTTTCTTCTAGATAATTGGCAATTACACACATAGCAAAATAAACAAATAGTTTCTAAAGTATGATATAAAAGAAGTTCAGTTATTTTGGTTAATTTGGGTTTGCAATATTAAAAATCTAAATAATTTCGGTTAACCTAATTACTCAATTTTAGTAACCGAAATATATTTCGGTTAACCGGATAAAGTAAAATATCGGTTATATCGGTTCGGTTTCGGTTGCGGTGTTTGGGTTTCGGATTTTTTGCCCAGTCCTTTGGGCTATTGTTGGGCCGACTTCAGCAGCGAGCGCGGAGCACAGCGACGAGTAGTCCCCACATGTCGGCGCCGAGTTCATCGAGAGTTCTTCCTCTGTTCTTCCCGAGCGTTCGGTCTTTCCTTTTAAATTCGCATTATAATCTTCAAATACGGGTAGATCTCATGTTTCAAGTCCAAATTTGATACTTTTTTTCTGCGGTCCAGTAATAAAGAAAACTACTCTTTTTGCCGGTGTCAACCATGTTATCGGTATTAGAGTCATAATTATAACAATCGGTATCACTAGGGGATGAATGTATGTGGAATGTTCATATCACATGTATGGACTACTTCATTTTGAACACACTTTCTTTTTCACATTATCAAATAAAAAAATAGAAAATATAGGGTGGTTGCATGTCACATGAAGCGACGCATGCAAGATTTCAGTTCAAAAAACCTTATATTATATGAATAAAAATCAGCAAAATATTAAAAAATTCAGGCAAAAGTTGTTGTTTTTTTCCTAGGTAACTCAATAAGAAGAGTTAGGACCCGAAATGCTGGAGTAGGGATGTAACACGGACTCCTACACATGGAGAAAAATTAATGGAATTTAAGGAAACTTATTTTTCATGTAAACTTCCGATTAGCAGTATCATTAAGCTAAAATTTCATGTCAAGTACATGATCTTAAAGATTAAGAAAATAACGAAACAATTAATATAGTTTCAATATTATGTATTTTCTATGCCAACAAATTTGCATTGCAAATTTCTTTATACCTTTTGAGATATAAAATGTCAAAATATTAAAAAACCCGAAGCCGTACTTGAAAGTTGCCTAGAGGGGGTGGTGAATAGGCAAGCTAAATAAAAACACTGAAAAACACAACACTTAAAACAAATAGGTTAAATACGCCACCGACGGAACTTCGTCAGCGACGGAACTTCCGTCGGGGTGGAGAAAGTAAAACCTAGGAAATGAAGCAAAAGGGAAAATCTCACGATTCCGCTTGAATGGAAACCTTTCTTTTTCCCTTGAGAGTGTTGTACCTGCAGGAATTTAGTAGACACGCAACACACAAGTAGATCGGGCGAAAACACACCCGAGAGATAAGCACACAACAAAAAACGAACAAGAGAGGCACGGGGATTTTTCACCGAAGTTCGGACCCCTCACAAAGAGGTTCCTACGTCTCCGTTGAGGAGCTCACAAAGAGCCGGGTTTCTTTCAACCCTAATCCTCCCAAGTGACCACAAAGGTCAAGCTTTGTTTTCTTCTTCTTCCTTGGATTCTTTTCCTTGCGAAGACGAATCACAACCTTCACAAACTTCCCAAGGCTCACCACAAGCTTGGGAGCTCTAGGGAAACACCTAGCCAATCTAGGAGAACGAATCTCCAAGAGTAACAAGTGAGGAACGAGATTAGTTGCTAAGGGAAGATGTGCTCTATGTTGGGTTGATGCTATCAAGCTTGGAATCAAGATGGGAGCTCACTCCAATGGCTTTGGATCTCAAGAGGACTGGAGAGGAGTGAGGGAGAGAGCTTGAGCAAGATCCGAGAGTTCAAAAAACACCGAGCACTTTTTCTCAAGGGTTAGGTCAAAGCTATATATAGTGTGGGCTCTAAAAGAGCCGTTGCTCAAGTCAATGATTGGACCTCACGGAACTTCCGTGGGTGACGGGACTTCCGTCACCCCATTAGGTAAAACACGAAACATGCCAGGACGGTACTTCCGTCCGAGTTAGAACTTCCGTCCAAAACTCTCCGGAACCGACGGAACTTCCGTCGACCCGGACGGAACTTCCGTCGAGCAAGATTTGAACTGGAGATCTCGCGGGAACGGTACTTCCATCCCAAACTCTCCGGAACCGACGGAACTTCCGTCGGCCTAGACGGAACTTCCGTCATGTGTGGAGATGATAGGAAAAGATAGGCTTTTTGATTTTCGGTGAGTCGTTATTTTGGTTCCAAGTTGTTTCGAGGATAACTAGAGCACATTCTTCCCCGCACGTAAGATCGTCTCACCCCTCTTAATAGTTTGGCACACCTATACTCAACAAGCTAGAAATCTAAACTTGAAGCCTTTGCTTTGAGTACTTGATCACTTTTTAGTTGAGGGGTTTACTTTCTCACGTTGTGGATACTATCACTTTGTTGTCCTGCACAATGACTTAATAACCACATTAGATCTTTTAATCATTTGTCATTTATCGCCAAAACCCACTAGGGGGCCTAGTGCATCTTCGATACTCTTATGTGGCGCTTCCGCAACTCGGACACGAAATAAAGAAACTCTGCAAACTCGGACACGTCAACCTTTCCCTTTTTGCTTTGACGGATCGCGCGTTGAGCCGCCTAGTGTATCGGACCCACATTTCGGCGACTTCGGGTTGGTTAGACGGCAATCTTTCCCTTCTCGCTCGACGGACGACACGGTGGTCCGCCTAGTGTATCGGACCCACATTTCGGCGACCTCGGGTTGGTTAGACGGCAACCTTTCCCTTTCGCTCCGACGGACGACACGGTGGGCCGTCTAGTGTATCGGACCCACATTTCGGCGACCTCGGTTGGTTAGACGACAACCTTTCCCTTTTTGCTCCGACGGATCGCGCGGTGGGCCGCCTAGTGTATCGGATCGACATTTCGGCGACCTTGGGTTGGTTAGACGGCAACCTTTCACTTTCGCTCGGTGGGCGGACCAAGCAACCGAACGGGCTCTAAATGATCGTCCCCACATGTCGGCGACTTCGGGCTGTTTAAACGATCACCGTTCCCTTTCCGGTTTTACCTCCGCGTGCGGTGGAGTTGTTCCCAATACGGACACCGAGTGGTGGGCCGAACAAAATATCGGGCCCACATTTCCGTGACCTTGCCGACTGAACATTGAGTTTGACCGTGGATCTAAACATTTTGACCCTGGAACGAACAGGTCCCGACCGTGCGACGTGATGGAAAACGAACAGGCCTGTTGACTGCTCCACTCCTCACACGCAAATGGGTCACGGTCTCCTCGATTTCGGGGAACGAAGCGGCGTGCACATTGGGACACGAACCCCCGACTACTCGCCTCCCGACTACACGCAAACAATTTCCTGAGTACGGAAGTCGATCCGACTTGTCTTCTCCTCCGCCTCCATGAAACGGGCGGACCCCTTTCTTCTCTCGCCTCACACATCTCTCCGGCCTCCCAAAACACTATTCCAAGTTTCCAACCGCTCAAGATTTATTCCCTCCCCTCCCCACCATGGACGGGCATGGCGATCAACCGACCTATCGGCCGTCGGCCCCTGCTACTCCCGCTCCTAACCCCGGGATTGCATTGCGGGCGGCGCAGCGAGAGGCGGCGAGGGCACGTCATTCCACGGCTGCGGTGGACACCAAGGTCAAAGGTACATAAGATATTAGCTATTCCACACACTTTTCTCTCCCGGTTTCGTCCTACCACAATTTCCTTCATTTTGGTTTCTTTCGCGCGCAGCAACGACGGCAAGGCTCCAGGAGATCGAGGTGGCGGCCGCAATCGCCTCGGAGAAGATGAACCTCCGTGGCGATATCGTGGCCGCTCGCCTCCGCGACGTTCCGGCGCGGACGGACGAACTCGCCGCAATCGACGTCCGTGAAGGCGTCGCTCGGGCCCGACACTGGGCCACCTTCACTCCGGCGAGAACCTCCTTGGGCTTCCTCCGACCACCGACGACGATGACTTCCATGACTTGTTCCGGGATTATATTCCCACTGCGATCGCCATCGCCGACGAGGTCGAGCCGGTCGGCATAGTGAACCGGCTTCACGATGAGCCTTTGGAGTAGATGGGAGATTACATTACTAGTTTGCGAAAGCCAATGTAAATCTAGGTCATTACGACCACATTTTGTATCTAATGTCATTGGCACTGCTAATCTAGTAATCCACTATTAAATCTATGTAATCGACTTTTAAATCATTATCAATCTCCGCTTTGAATAACTAGCACTACTTCTCTTGCATTCGACTACTTGTTGGACCAACGCGTGTTACAAGAAAAATAGACTAGGCTGCCGCGACGAGCGGTGCTTCCATTCACTCACTGTGGGACCCGCAATCGAGAGAGAAGAGTGTCCTAATCTCAAACTCACGCGATCGGGCTACCTTGCTAGGAGTACATGCTATACGTGCTCCCAATCCTAAAACCACTAAGAACCGACGGGTCACGCTCTGGTGTATAGAAGTTGGGCCGCGCTCTTGTGAATAGCACATGGAATGCGCACTTAAGAACAAGAGTGGGCCACGCTGCAACGGCTGAAAGGTGGGCCTCGTTTGCAAGCAGCGAGGCTCTCTGGATAACTATGGGCCATGCTCACTTGACTAAATATGGCCCGCGCTCGTATGAATACCCATGGGTCACGCTTTTCAATGACATGTGGGAGCGGGGAGGCGGGCTTATATGTCAGCCCCCATCATCTCAATGACAGGTGGGGCAACTTACGGAGGTTAAAGTCCCGGAAGCTCAAGGTCATGCGGTCGTGTCCGAGAAGAAGAAAAGTGAAACAAAATGGATAATTTGACTAAATTTGTCTCAAATTTACATTCAAACAACATCCCCGCATCTCCTAAATCTACATTCCTAACACTGAATACCAACAGCAAACACAGGGCAACGATACAAACGTAAAATTCTTCGGCCGAGCATGTTTGATCGCTTCTTCAATTCTACAATCGGCTCAAGTGCTTGTTCGGTTTTTGCAACTCCCCATTCACGGATGAATCGTGCCCTAGGTTTGAGATGCCATTTCCGGAGCACCTCGTTGAGTGTCGATGGTTGACTCGCTTCGTGTAAAGCCTGTGTTAACCTCTCGATCTTCTTGTCTAGCTCGGCCTCATACTCCGAAGAAGCCTTCGGTAGCTCTTCATGCTCCCGGTGCAATTGCATATATTTTACCTGCTCTTGCCGAAGAGCACCTTCGGAGCTACGGAGGCGCTCTTTCGGTTCAACAAACTCGGCCAATGGGTTGCCCTTCGCCAAGTACCGGTGCCGGTAAGGCCCCTGCAAGTTTGTCACAAACAAATAGTAAGCATGAGTTAGAAATGCACAAAGAAACAACTCAAGAACATACCTTCATAGTGAGACATGTTAAGCTTTCCCCAAGCTCCTTCCCATCAACTTCTTGCGAGGCTATCCTTAATCGGCATAGGTCTAGCATCCGACCGGTATATTCGAGGGCACTGGGAGGCCGAGGGCCGGTCGTTGAAATCCTTAGGCTTCGGGGAAGAACGGATGTCGTGAGGCTCCACGCCCCTTGGCAACACTCCCATAAAGCCCTTGCCACCGCCGCGGTTTCGCGGTGCGCGAGTCGAAGCCTCCTCCTTGCTCGCCGAAGGATGGCTTCGGTTCGCCCCCCCCTCGTCTTCGGTGTTGATAGCACCCTTATCGAATGCGTTAACAAAGGCAAGGGGTTGTAGCGCCGGCGAAGGAGCCAAGGGTTGAATCATTAACGAAGGTGTTGTGGCCCACACTATCGGAGAGGTCGCCGTCTCTGCCGCACCGGACTCCGCTCCTCATCATCCGAAGAGGGTGATGCTTGGGAAGCTGAAGCCCATTGTTCCAACCCCAAAACCCGGCGCAAGAGTTGGTGCGGCGGTTCCAGCAGCGGTGGGAGATGCGGCCGCACCCCCGTCGTATCATAGCCCGAAGAAGCCTCCGGGGTAATGATAGGCGGTGCAGCCCTGGTTGGGATTATCGAAGGTTGGGCGTCGGGCCGCACCTCGCCTTCCTCCGCCTCTTCGTCGCTACCGTCATTGCCTCCCTCATGCACGAAGGGAAGTACAATAGCGGACTTCCGTATTTTCACGCGCTTCACCTTCCGTCTCGGAGGTGGCGCGGATGCAATGGCCCTCGCTCGCGAAGATGACCCGACAACATCTTCGAGGGCCGCCCGGTTAACCTCGGAAGAGGGACCATCGGCTTCACCAGCGACTGTCGCGCTCATTGTTGCTTGGACTCTTCGTCCGATTGCACCACGTGGGCTCGAACTTTACGCTTCCGCGTTTTCTTCGGTGCTACCACGCGGGGAGGCGGGATAGTTTTCATGTGTTTAGCGCGGTATACTCGGTTCGGGCGAGACGTTTGCCCGCACGTAGCCATACGGGCCGGCTCCGCGGCCTTCACGGGCCAAGCGGATAGCGAGGCTTCGTTTTCTGTTCAACATAGTTATAATTGTCTAGAATGCCCTTGAATAGGGAGAAGGGGGCATGGGCATAAGTGTAATTTGGGGGTTGATGGTGATTATTAGGGTTGAGAGAGTATGTATCTATAAATACTCTCTCAACCCATCACATCAACCGGTTGAAGTCGGATCCGATAACATCACTTTAATACAATCATAGCCGCCTTCGTAAGGGGTCCTTCGTGATCCTTGCGAAGGCCACATTCACCCGTCTCTCTACCATCTTCGTGACTTCTCTTGTTCGTTTCTCTTCGGGCCTAGTCTAAGGACCTCCGTAGTTACGAAGGCCATCCGGTTCACCCTTCGGAACTTCATGAGACCGGCCCTTCCTTGTTGGTTGTGCACTAAGTACCACAACGGTGTGGGCCGGATGCGGCGACGGTGGGGAAGGAGGCGGGCTGGATGCAATTACCGTGGTGGCTAGCGCGCTCGGCCAGACGGACCTTGGAGATAGTTCTTTTACCTTTACATCCATTTTAGAGATGGATAGCCAAATGAGGAGTCCATGGGAGATAGCTTAAGAAAGTCAACCAGGTCCTCGGGTAAAAAAAAAAAATCCTAGAATCACACAAAAAAAAACGACTCTAGAATCACACACATACAAAAAAAACGACTCTAGAATCACATGTTAAGAGCGAGAATTTAAGCCCAACCCCTAGGAATAATAAGGTCCATGGAAAAAGAGGCCCGAGTCACATAGCCTTCTCCCCTCCCTAGCCTTCTCCGGTTCTCCCCTTTCATCTCGTCTCCAATTTCCTTCTGCCGTTCTGCGAACGAGTCGATTGCGCAGGAATCAGGGATGGTGCTATCGCTGCTCCGGGAAATGAAGGATCGCGCCGCCCCTACACATCACAAGGTTCGCCGGATTCCCTGACTGCAATTCCCAGTGTTTCCTCCCCCATTTCGTGGTTGTTCACCGACGAGATTCACGCGGTTATTGTTGCTGATGTCGCAGGGGGATGTAATACAAGATCTGGAGTTCGCCATACGGGCAAAGGTAACCTCGTCCCCTCGAGAATCCCCATCCATCCATGAAAAAAAAATAGAAATATAACTTGTTCTTGGTCTCCTAATGCTGTAGGGCAGCATGAGTCGAGAGCAGGAGACAAGACTCCGGGTTATCAGCTTCCTTCCGCAGGCAGGCTTCATCTTGGCCTCTGGACTGAGCAGTTACTTGGGGTGGTTTGGTCTCAACATAGGTACTCTCTTTTGCCTATTCGTACATGGTTTGTTTTGGATTGAAAAGACCGCTATGTACTGAAGTGAGGTTCCAAGGATACAAATGTATGGTCACTGCTTGCCTACTGGAACTTCTCTCTCTCTCTCTGAAGAACCATGTTCTCCTGATGGACAATATATATGGGTGGCTAAACTTGAAGATAATTTATTGTGGATTCCACTAGTTCATTTTTTATATCCCTTGCATAATGTTGCGCATTTTTAGATTTTTAGTAATAAAGGAGTTGCATCGTAACTAATGTTCTCTTTGCTATTATCAAGGGTTGTACTCACAGTAAATAATTTGATGCTCTGCATCTGTCCGCATACTCACTAACTAACATGAATCTACTACACATGGAGTAGCATTCGACGAAAATGGCTATGCTATTGATGGGGTCCCTGGGGCTTAAACATATTCTTTAGTTATTAATTAACTTATTATATTTTGAACAGTAAAACATTACAGTTATACAGTTGTCTTTCCTGTGAATTCAAATGTAGCAAGTGCAATATTGGTTGGGAGACATGGGTGTCTTACAATTTTGTGTATTGCAATTTTTGTTTCTTATTAATGCATAAATAAAGGTGTAATTTTTTAAATTTGGCTTTGTGGAGGAATATGTATCATATACTTGCTTTGCTTACGTTTATTCTATTGTTCAGGATATAAGGTGGCTGGGCTTCCCCCTGTGCATGGACTACAAAGATTTGGCTTTACAGCTGGTAAATCTCAAGGCTACTGAAACTGATACCCCCCCCCACCCCACCCCCACCCCTGCGGTATATTAAATGGCATGCAGAGCCTATCTAGACTTTATAAAGTTATATCCAAGCAGTGCAAATTTGTTGATTGTCTATTCACGGTGAAGTAACTATGGTACAGAGGAGCTGAATTTTGAGGTGTATCCTCAAATAAGTTTTAAAAAGATGATGGGATCGTGTACCATGTGGAAAATACTAACATAAAATATATGCTTTTTATTGGGGTATTGTAACCTCAGATTTGTATTCCAACATCCAAATTTTGCATTGTGTATGTTGTTGGGTTTGTTGGAGTCTTTGATATCATTTGATGTTCCGGTAACAACTTTTATCCTTTCCGTGAAACTGTAAATTTATTGAAGCTACATTTCAGGTTTGGCGTACTTCATGGGAAAGGTAATGTATCTTTCTACTGTTCATGCGTGCGCTGCTGTGATCTTGAAATCTGAAGACGAAGACATGAAGATGGAGCTAGCTAACATGTATGGTTTTATTAACAAGTGTTACATTTTCATTCTTTTAGTATCAGGTATTCCAACTAACTCTCTACTTCGCTAATATGATTTCTTTGTTCCTTCACTAACAGAATACTAACAAAGCATAGTGATGATGAACCACTTGTTCAAGCTGTAAAAAGGCATTTTTTCGCTGAGCATCTGTTTGATGACCTGCATCAAGATAAACCGCTGTTCAGGTGGCACCCACGCCGTTCATATGTTGACAGTGCCTTTGTGGAACGTGTGAAGGAAATAGAAGCTAGCAATTCCTGTGACGAGGCTAGAACGAATTCTAGACAGACAACTTTAAACGTAGTGAGTTATTTCATTAGTTTACTACTGATTTTACTGCTTGTCAAAATCCTGTCCTTGTTCTCTAACATTTTTTCCATCAGAGTTTGCAAATTTCCCTAAAAATTGGTTATATGGTTATATGTGCAGAGATCATTTGGAGACCTCATGGAAGACCCGTTCGCTTGTATACTTGGTTCTCCAGGAAGCAGCATGGAAAGCAACATTTCTCCTGCAAAAACAGGTCCTGCACTGAAGAGAAGCGAACTGCGTGTCCGAAGGAGAAGCCACCGGCATCACCATCATCGGCATGCTGACAAGTTGACTGCATCGTGAAGAAGGCTAGATGAGAGGTGCTATGGAATCGGACACCCAAATGCAACAAAGAGAATAAAATGCTGCTGCAGATTGCCAGGATGTGGTGTTCATGTGTGGAAACTAATGTAATTGATCTGTTGCCACAAGTTTTATGTTTGACCTTATTTGTAGTTATAAAAATTCACAATGTGAAAGTACCCTGTTTGTTTACCCCTCATTAGATTGTATAATCCAGCTTTTTAGAGATGGCTGATATAAGTTGCAAAATCTATTCTAAGATAACTCATAATCTACTGGTGTAGATCATATAATCTAATTGTTTCTTTCAATTCAAAAATTAATAAGCCAGATTATAATTTAGAGGGGTAATTTTTTTTATCTCCTCCAACAGTTCTCCCTTAAAAGGATCAAGAATACATCTAATTGGGTCATGTCAAAATCTGCTGCCACAACAACATTAGTTCTTTTGTAAAAAGAGAGATCGTGGACCCCAACTATCTCCCTATTTGTAACTACAAATAAGGTGAATTTAGGGGTAGAGTAAATTTGTGTGTTGTTTTGGGGAGTTGTTGAAGATTGTTTTTTGAATTAAGCCTCGTTAATTTAGTTCATGAGAAGTTTATAGGGTTCTCTTGAAGATGCTCTGACTACTTCTCGCAGCAACCTGTTGATCTGTTCAGAGGCACAACTTCAGTGTTAGCCCTTCATGAGTAAAGAATTATCATGACTTCATGAGTAAATGCATGAATAGTCATTATACTTGTTCAATTGTTTCAGTCTGGCTATTGTACGTATGAAATTGCAAATATGGTGATTATCATCCTAACTTCATTTATTTCGATGACGTGGAATATGTGTTATGGTGACTCACTATCCACATGGATATCCCCTTGTCAGGCAAAACTAAATTGTAGTAGATATGCTATTCTTTATAGTTTTCTTTTGCATTTCACACACTCACTATATTTAATTTTTAGCAATGAAGCTGTTTTTTTAACTTGCACAGATAAATGTTAGGATGTCACCAAACTATCAAAAAAATGAATCTTTATAGAATCAGAGGTGCACAATAAGATTGTAAATTTCTTGAAACGTAAATAGCGTGTTCTCTACATTACAAAATAAAATCAAATAGAAAAATTAAGTTCATATTGCAGGAAATAAAGAATGACATTATTGATTGTATTACTATCAACTAACTTTGTTGCAGCTATATATGACTTGTTGTTTTCTTTGTTGATGCTTTCCTAGACTCCAAGTCTTCTGCTCTTTTCTAATAGATGCACACGATAGATGAAAATTCTTGTGCCAAAAAGATATGACAAAAGGGACCATATGCAAAGAAAAAAAGATTCAAGATCAGGTGCATGCTAGATGAGCGGATATCAATATAGACACTATATCACATCACCAAAATACATGGGGTTACAAAGGTAATGAATGTATTGTTGTATATGAGCAAGACTAATAATCATGATTTGAAATTTTATAAGTATAATAACCAAACGGAAATAGTTAAATGTTAGGAAAATCGATGTTCCTAGGCTGACACCGACTTCCTAGAAATGGTACCAAATTGGTGTGATACCACTTCTTCAGTGGACCCAAACCCAACCTTCTAACTATATCGAGGAGACCTTCACCTTACTATGCTAACTTGGGAGACCAACTCTTTAGAAAAGAGCTTAACCTTTATTCATAATATAAACTTGACACAAGACACAACATTCTTCGTAGCTACACACCACTACTATCAATCTAGGACTCACCATAATACTCCTAGACTCTAAGACACATCATGGCAACCTTTGCCATGCCTTCACATGTGGTGGCTTCTATGGCTCCATGGCATGGTACCTTGGTGGGTAGATGGCACCCCTATTTATACTTGTACATAGTCTCTAGGATGTTGCCACATGGCAACATTCCACACCCTTCTAACCAAAATATCTAGCTCTAGAATATTCTCTTTCTTATCCTAATATCTAGATATTTCTTACCATATATAAATATCTAGATTCTAGACTCTTCTTCACTTTGCCATGAATAAATAATTCTAGAATCTTTCATGGCAAATATCTTCTCTCTTGTGTTTTCTAAAATATTCTAGAATATTCCAAGTATGTATTGCCATAACTTAACACTCCCCCTCAATGCATACTTGCTCTTCCATTGGTTGCCATCTCTCGATTCTCCACTTTGCCAATGTCTCCCAAATCGGCTTCGGTTTCTCCATATCTCTCCTCAATTGTCTTCTTCAACACCAACGTAGCCTTGCCTCCTTCCACGCACGCTTTTGTAAGGCTTCTGCATTCTCCTTCGCTCCACATTAGAGGATCTGTTTCGGTGACTATCACAACTTCTCATGCACTCTAGAAATCTGCCACCTCGACCGACGTCCGGCGTCAACTATGCTTGGTCCTAGACCAGCGTTCTCCACGATCCCCGGATCGTGCTCTTCGACAGATTCTCCTCTAGTGTCACTCGGTTCCACACCGAGCAACGTAAGCACCCTGTGCTTACCGGTTACACCGATACACTTACAACAGACTCCTCCCTCCACAGGCAGCCTCAAACCGCCTCTGCATTACACTTGGTCCCGGACCAGGTGTTCTTCACTTCACGAGTCCCGGACCGTGATCTTCAACTAGAGTCTCCAACATAAGTGCCCCGCACTTGCAGGAGACTTGTCCCTCTTTTGGCATTCCCGGACCGCCCCTGCTCCGATACAAATTGTTAGGAAAATCGATGTTCCTAGGCTGACACCGACTTCCTAGAAATGATACCAAACCGGTGTGATACCACTTCTTCCGTGGACCCAAACCCAACCTTCTAACTATATCGAGGAGACCTTCACCTTACTATGCTAACTTAGGAGACCAACTCTCTACAAAAGAGCTTAGCCTTTATTCATAATATAAACTTGACACAAGACACAACATTCTTCATGGCTACACACCACTACTATCAATCTAGGACTCACCATAACACTCCTAGACTCTAAGACACATCATGGCAACCTTTGTCATGCCTTCACATGTGGTGGCTTCTATGGCTCCATGGCATGATACCTTGGAGGGTAGATGGCACCCCTATTTATACTTGTACATAGTCTCTAGGATATTGCCACATGGCAATATTCCACACGCTTCTAACCAAAATATCTAGCTCTAGAATATTCTCTTTCTTATCCTAATATCTAGATATTTCTTACCATATATAAATATCTAGATTCTAGACTCTTCTTCACTTTGCCATGAATAAATAATTCTAGAATCTTTCATGGCAAATATCTTCTCTCTTGTGTTTTCTAAAATATTCTAGAATATTTCAAGTATGCATTGCCATAACTTAACATTAAATGATTATTCATGTATTTTACTCTATAATATGGCTGCCAGTCACATACGACACAGTGAAGCATCCGGACATCTTGATAACAACATTAGTCAGTGGTGTAACATCCTAGCCACCAGGAATATACAGGGTCTGCTTGGAACATCCTGAAACAGGGCATCAGGCTGTCGCTTGAGGCTAGCTTTGCTGTCACAGTCAGACATCCGAACTTTGGGGATATACTACGAGGGAGTAAGGTAGAATTTAAGTAGTTATAACAATATATAGAGGTATTTATACTTTGATAAAAGAACTCACTACTTATTGCTAATGTTGTGTTATCTTGGATATCTTATTACCTTCTATCGCATATTACCGGGACATTATTTATATAAATTGGTAGTGGTAATTATCTAAGGGTAATTCAACTATTTTTTATAACAATGGTGGTGTTTATTCTCTAGAAATACACATGGAGGTATTTATAATTTTTCCATAATGACAGTAGCACAACGGGTCATTTTATATAAGGGTTAATTGCATAAAGCGCCTCATAAGTCACTCATAGTTTGAGATTCCCGCCCTTACCCACCTTTTGTATATATTTTCACCGATATAAATTCAAAAAAAAATGAATTCAACTAAATTTTAGATTGTTTAGTGTTTAAATGAAATGAATCTAAATCACCTTAGTTTCTTGAAAAAAATGTACCCAAATCTCAAACTGTATGAAAAAGAGTTCAAACTCAAATAATTTTTTTTGTTACATACTACCTCCATCACATTTTACATGACGCTTTAGTCATGGCCACAAAGATTAAGAAAAGCTAAGGATAGCCATTAATAGGTAGTGTATCATTGCTTTTGGCCTAGCAAGCTAGGAACTTTTAGCTCAAAAAGTACCTACTCACCTAGTAAAATATAACAGGCAACTAGCTGGCATGCCTATGCTTGTGCATATATTTGTGAGAACGACATGTAAAGTGAGAAAAATTTCTAGTGCTAGAACATCAACTAAATTGAAATAGAGGGAGTATTATCTAAGAAAGATAGCCTACCCCAACTTGGTTGGGATAAAAGGCTTTGTTTGTTTGTTTGTTTGTTTGTTTGTTTGTTTGTTATCTAAGAAAGATGAAGGCTGTACTCTCGAAAGTTTATAAATTTTATTGAGAACATGATCTGTTGTTCAAATGAACGAATATTGAGTTGGATCAATTCAATATGTGCATATTGAGGTGATTTTGCAAGAGAGAGAGGGGAGGAGCAACAAAAAGACCTACGAGTGGGAATCTCAAACTTCAAGTAGCGTATATGCAATTAACCCTTTACCTAATAATATAATAGAAGTTGACAATACTTTCGGTTTGATAAAAGTCCATGTACTTGTGATAAGAGAAAGGCTAATTAATTGTTGTTAGTTAAAGGGGATTAAATCGTAATGGATAATGGATGTCCCATTTATGGGGACAACTTAAGGGTATTTTTTTCCTCTAACACGAAGGAAACTGCATGTCATTGCATTAAGTTGACCCCTTAGGCAGTCTCTAAAGTTTCACGTATAGTTTATTAAGCATAACTGCATAAGAAATATATTACTTTGGCATCACCCTATCAGGTGTTCCAGTTAGCCACTTCATTGAAACAGAATATTTACCAAGCATAGTGATATCGAATCACTGGTTTAAGCTGTAGAAGGGCAATTCTTTGTTGAGCATTTTTTCAGTGATCTGCATCAAGATACACCAGTTGTCAGATGGCACACACGAAATTATTATGTGGACAAGACTTTTGTGGAAAGAATAAAGGAAATAGAAGCTGAAGCTAAAGCTGATGATGCGGATGATGAGTATCAATTTCTAGACATGCAACTCTTACATTGTGAGTTACCAAGTTTTCAGGTTTCAGAGCCCTAGCAGTTACCCTCCACGCTACTTTTTTTTGATACAGAAAGGCATCTCTTCCATCCATTTTTCATCAGCAAGATCATTCCTTGTCCCACTATTTATGTCTGCAGAGATCATTTGGAAACCTTATGGAGGACCCACCTGCCTTTTGTACTCATCTCTCCAGAAAGGGACACATGCAAACCGGTACCCGTAGGAAACGCCACCATCAGCAGCTGACAAGTTTGGTACATTGTGAAGCTTGCTAAATGCTACCTCTGTTTTCATTTTGTTGTCGTTAGGACATGAATGCTAAGTACACGTTTGAACAGGGAATACATCAGAATCATGATGGAATTCTGTTAGTGTCAACATGCTAACCCGCTTGGAAAAAATTTCTATGGCACCGGTGCCATAAAATTAATATGGCAGCCCTGTTGGTGGCTTGCCACGTAGGAGAAATCTCTCCGCATGCAACCTCTCTTTCAGGCCACTGTATTTTTTTTCTAATATTCTTCCATTGCTCTCGTATGCATCAATATAATCATCGTCCTTGGTATTTTTGCGGCAGAGCGGTTGTAGCTGTAGGGAAATTGGACATGAACACTTGCAGTTGGTGGATAATCAGACTAAAAAGAGATATAAATGATGAAGAACATACACATATCAGTCTTTGAATCCAGTAAACAGCAACCATAATGTTCAAGATAAAAACCTCCTCACAGAAAAAAAAATTGTTCAAGATAAGAACTAGCAAATGTGGTTGGATAATAAATCGAGTATGCCTAATTAAGCATCATCGTGTGCTATTGGTAATGAAAGAAAGAAGTGTTAATGCTTCTCTCTGCCGTGTCATGCATATGCGAACTGCCTTTGCAGAACGAGGAAAAGTAAATTGTGTGGAATGTAATGACAAAGTAGATTGTAGATGTTTTCATTATTGAGACAGTGTTACATTTATAGGGGAAAGGCGCCTCCTCAGTGGGGTGCGTTGAGGGGCGGACGCGCCTCTACAGTAAAGGGAAAGGGACACATCCTTTCCTAAAGCACGTGTCTCTTGTTTCTACAGTGATCGACAGATCACTTATCTCTAACACTCCCCCTTGGTCGGTTGATCCTCAATGTACTCCTTTCTTCATAAATCAGCTTCTCCAAAAACCCTGTGGGAAAAATGGGAAGATATTTTCTGATATAATATGTTGTGCAAAACTCCTTAAAACCCTTATGAGAAAATGAGGAGAAAGCATCCTACATATAATGTCTCTTATTATCACTGTATATAAAAACCCTTCTGGGAAAAATCCAGTGATATGACATATAGCTTGTAAATACATTGCCTCATTAAAAACCTAGTATGAGAAAGTTCTTCAAGTAAAACTCATATAGGGAAAAAGAGTTTAATGTGATACTCTTGTAGGTTACATAGTTCGGAGGGATTCTCCCCTGATTTTTGCAAATTTCTAAGTCGCCTCATACCAATGTCATGCACACATTTTTCAAATGATGAGGTTGGTAGTGACTTAGTAAATAAATCTGCGAGATTATCACAAGATTTTATTTGCAAAATGTTTATCTCACCGCTTTCTTGAAGCTCATGGGGATAAAACAATTTTGGTGCAATATGTTTCGTCCTAATGCTCTTTATGTAACATGTTTGCATCTGTGCAATACAAGCCGCATTATCTTCATAGATAATGGTTGATGATCCGATTGGACCAACCCCACATGACTGTTGTATGTTGTTTGTCACTCTACGAAGCCATACACATTCACGTGATGCTTCGTATAATGCAATGATCTCCGAGTGATTGGTCACCGCTTTCTTTAAGCTCATGGGGATAAAACAATTTTGGTGCAATATGTTTCGTCCTATTGCTCTTTATGTACTCCCTTTTTTCATATTTACATCATTCTAGCCTTCCTCACTTTTCTCCCATTACATGTCATTCTCGCTTCCCAATACACCTTTCCCTCTTCCCGATACAATATTCCCTCTTTCCACTACACCTCTATCTCTATCTCTCTCCTCCTCATTTTCAGTGCACTCACCTTTTTTACTTCTCCTTAATTCTCGTGCCCAACTCCAAAACGACATGTAATAATGAACGAGAGGGAGTAACATGTTTGCATCTGTGCAATACAAGCCGCATTATCTTCATAGATAATGGTTGATGATCCGATTTGACCAACCCCACATGATTGTTGTATGTGGTTTGTCACTCTATGAAGACATACATGTTCACGTGATGCTTCGTATAATGCAATGATCTCGAGTGATTGGTTGATGTTTCTATTAGAGTCTGTTTCGAAGACTTACATGAAATAGTCGTTCCACCATGTAAGAACACGTAGCCTGTTTGTGATCTCGCATTATGGGGATCCGAAAGATAGCCAGCATCGGTGTACCCAATCAGGTTGGAGTCCTGGTTTTTCTGAGGAAAAGACCAAGGTCTTTAGAGCAAGCAAGATATCTCAAGACATTCTTCACGCCCGCCAATGTCTGCGGGTCGGTGCAGCGCTATGTCTAGCTAGTAGGTTTACTGCAAATGCAGTATCGGGCCTCGTGCTATTTGCAAAATACATAAGCGCTCCAATGGCACTAAGATACGGGACCTCGGGTCCGAGTATCTCTTCTCCTTCCTCCCTTGGTCGGAATGGATCTCTATCAAGCTCTAAAGCTCCGAAGACCATAGGGGTTTTAGTAGGGTATGCTTTGTCCATATTGAATTTTTCCAATATTTTCTGGGTATAGGCGAGACTAGTGTACTAGAATTCATATGGAAAGATGCTCAAGTTGTAAACCTAAGCAGAATTTGATTTGACCCAAATCCTTCATTTCAAACTCCGTCATCAAATGATTGTGTGCTTCTTTACTATCCTCTCGTATTACCAATGATATTTAAATCATCGACATACACCGATATAATGCAAAATCCTGTAGAGGACTTTTTAATAAACACACATGGACAATCATTATTATTAAAGTAATCCCTTTGTCAAAGATACTCTTTTAGTCGGTTGTACCACATACGTCCCGATCGCTTTAAGCTATACAAAGACTTCTTTAGCTTCACACAATACATGTTGCGATTTGCGTACTCATTCGGTATAGGAACTCCATCGGGAGTTTTCATGTATATGTCCGAATCTAGTGACCCATAAAGATATGTTGTCACGACGTCCATCAACTGCATAGATAGACAATTTTGAACTGCCGGTGATTTCAAATATCGGAATGTTATTCCACTCATAAGCTGGAGAATATGTCTCATTGAAATCAATGTCGGGTCTCTGCGTAAACCCTTGTGCAACTAGCCTTTCTTTATATCTCACCACCTCATTGTTTTCGTTTCGTTTCCGAACAAAGACCCACTTGAATCCCACAGGGAAGACTCTCGGAGGTGTAGGTATTGTTAAGGTAAAAACCTCTCTTTTCCTTAGCGAGGCTAGCTCGGCTTCAATTGCTTCTTTCCATTGATTCCAATCTGAGCGTCTTTGACACTCTGCCATGGTCTTAGGATCTGGATCATTCAGAAAGTTCTCTGCAATTGTAGCCGAGAAGTAAGTGTCGACAATCGTAGTCTTATGATCATATGATTCTCTAGTGTTCTCATAATGAACGGAAATTTCTTGTACCCCATGTGACTCCTCATGATCTCCCAATACGAGTGTGTCGGGGTCTTTCGATGTCCCGGCTTCAAAAATAGTGTGCACATTTGAGCTGGGTTGTGGATTCTCATGGACCACTGGGTGTATACTACCCTCAGGCTGTCTGTCAATCATAGGTTGACTTACATTTACAATTGTGGAGGATTTCGTCTTTTGATGTTTATTAGGCACATTGTCCTTCTTAATATTCCTCTCTTTCCTTCGCTTACTAGAAGCATCAACCTGCTTGGTGGCTGTACTTTTTTCCCTCTTTTCTTGAGATGAGAGTTGAATGGTTTGATTTGCTACCTCCACTCGTTTCCAGCGCATTCCTAGCTGGGTTCAAAGATTTTGTAACACCTTTATAGTCAGTAAATGCATCTCGCGATTGTTTGCAATATATTGCAAATCAATTGTCTTCCGAACTTGGAGTTCAGCCTCTTGGGTACGTGAATTTGCATTTTGGACACTCTTTGCATCCCAATCAATTTCCTACCATTCTATATGGTACTTGAAATCTCCCCTAATGCCGGAAAATGGTCTTCATTGAATATACAATCAGCATATCGGGCCGTGAATAGATCCCCGATCGGGGGTTCCAGGTATTTAATGATCGACGAAGATTTATATCCCACATAGATCCCCAATTTCCTGTGTGGGCCCATAGCAATACTGCTGAGGTGGTGAGATCGGTATGTATACATCACAATCGAATTTTCGCAAATGGGAAATACTTGGAGCATTTCCACGTACCAACTATAGTGGGGAAGTACTATGATATGTAATTGGACGCAATTGTATAAAGTCCGCGGCGTGTAGGACCGCGTGTAACACCCCGATTTTTGGCCAAATTAAAATCCCTCAATTAAATCATTTTCTTGTATTTAGGAAAAATATTTTCAAAAGTTAACTAGGACTTAAACCCTGATTTAAATCTAGGACTAACAACACAGAATATTTAAAATAAAATCTTGAAGCTTGAAAACTTGGATGTTCCTCTTTAATTGCCTTGCTTCTATTTTATTTTGCTTTATTTTGACTCATTGGGATTTATTCGAATTTTATATGATTTTATTTGAATTTAGGGAGTAAAGAAAGGAGAAATAGATAAAGAAAAAAAGAATAAAACCCCAAACGGGCCGCCCTACCCCCTTTCTCCCACACCCGGCCCAACTCCCATCACCCCGGCCCGACCCTAGCTTTCCCTCGGCCCCACCCCTTTGTCCCCTTCCTCGCGTGGCTCGGCCGGCAGCTCCGACGCCCATCCCCCACCTCCACTACCGTCGCACCCTCCGAGCTCCCACGCGCAACGCCAAGGCCGTACCGCGGCCAAGCCGCCGACCCCCATCCTTGGCCGCAAGCGCCGACCCGGCTGCCCACCTCCTCGCTCACCGCGCCACGCTCCCGGATGAGCCATCGTACCCGGCATCTCCGTCGTCCCCCACCTCCGGCCACCCATGTCATGCGCCCGTCGGCGTGCACCGACCCGACGACCTCGCGCGCCATGCCGCGTCCTCCACCCACTCCCATACCGGAACCCCCCCCCCCCCCACCCCCTCCCCTCTACACTCCATGCCACCGTCTCGGTCGCTGTGGCCATGGCCGCACCTCGCCCCCTCCCCACTATAAAAGCCCCCATTTCCCCCATCTTCGAGCTCACCGCCACCACCCCAGCCTTCGGGCAAGTGCTGCCTCGCCGGCCCCCTTTCTTCTCCCGTCCCCGCTCCGCCACCGGCCGCCATTCATCCCCTCTGTTCCCCAACGATGCCCGGCCGCCTCAATCCCCATCCAGCTTAGCCGGAGCGCCTCCCGGCACCGCCGCGTGCGCGCGCATCGCCACGGGCCCTTTCCCGCCTCTAAGCCGGCCCCGTGCAGCCCTCCCGGTCATGCTCCGCTGCCACGCCACCCTCCGACCGGCCAGCCCGTGCTCCCCTCACGTTGCCACGCTTGCGCAACCTCTCCACCAGCTCCACCACGACCCACTTGCCGCCGGCGCAACCTAAGCCCCCTCCCCAACCGCCTCCGGCTGCCGAAATCCCCGATTCCAGCAGCCTCCCAAGCCGTGCCGCTCGTTGGTCCATCGTGGACCGGTGGACCAAGCCACCGGCCGGTCCACGTGGTCCATAGATCCATTCCACGGAATTTCCCATAAGGAAATAATTCCCAATTCCCTTATAATGCCATTTTTACAAATATCTCCCTAACCTTTTTCCAATTTAGTTAAGAGCCCCTGGAATTTTGCAAAAACACTCTTAGATCTTCCGACAACCATAACTTTTCAACTCGTAGCTCCGTTTCGAGCGATTCCGACGATGTTGGAATCGTCGTAACAAACCATAGCCCATGAAGCCTTCCTCTTCACTCCATTTTAATTGTTTTTTCCTTGTTGTTACTTTTTGTCTTCATTATTTTATGTGACGTAGCTTACGTACTCTAACGCCGTCTCGTAGATGAGGAGAACCGGGAATAGGAGCCCGAGGACCCCGACTACGAGGAAGACTTCGAGGACACGTTAGGAGGCAAGCTCTATCGATTCCTTGATCATAATTGATCCTATTACTCTGCTTATTCTCGCACCTATTTAGGAAGCTACTCTTCATATGCATTATTCCTTGCAACTATTTTGCTAGAGCCCAATTGTTGTACGATAATGTTCAAATCACTATAGATATGAACATTATACCCTTGATTGGCATTAGAACACTAGAATCAACCTAGATGTATTGTTAACTTTGTTAATGATATAGTAGTATCATGCTTAGGAACTATTACTCTCTATCATCATACACCTTGTTTATGAAAATGTGTGAAAATGAGTTTGGTAGTCTCGTGTGACGGGTGGGTGTTTAGACCAAGCTGTGTTTGGGTGAAGTTGGGTAGAAAATGTTACTAGCCGTGGGCCAAACTCCTAGTACTGGTGTAGAGTACTTGATGATTAGGTGTTGTCCATTTGCGATGGACGAGTGTTTGCCCTGCCATATAAGGACTGGTTCTTCGGACCCCAAATTGGTGATTTAGTGTACAACCTTAGGACCTGTTATGGGCAGGACTATGCATCAAACCTTGGGTTACGCATAAGAAGTTCCACCGAGTGTAGTAGATGACGGAGGTCCAGAGATCACTTATTTGGTGAAGTTCAAGTACTTGGCACATATATGGTGGATGGTATGCTTGTATCATACGCGTCGGATCCCCGGGCATTCGGGGTGGACTTGTGAGTGTGCTTAGTTGCGAGTGACGAGCGTTATGTGTTTCGTAACTAAGAATATAGAGCTTGTGGGTAAAGTGTACCAACCTCTCGTAGAGTGTATAAAACTATCCGGATGTCCGTTGTCACGGTATATTGACACACCAAACCTTGAGCTCTCATTGATTAGCCACAAATACTAAACCCTTGATGTGTGAGTGGGCACCCTTGCGCCCGTGTATTTTTGGAAATGGTGTTGGCCCGGTGTCGGAGCTGTTATGACCTTCGGTCGGAAGGCTCAACTAAAAGTATGGGAACTGTTGGGATCAATGAATATCTCTCCCAGGTCAAACCAACTAAAATTACATAAATGTTTTCCTCTTACAAGAATCCCATTGTCTCTGTAGCGAGCCCATTGCATTCGCGCTTTCCGCTTCATCTCCGACCATACCTTGACTACATCTAGATTGCATGTTTATAATCCATTGCTAGTGGTAGAGCTTGTTGAGTACCTTATGTACTCACCCGTTGCCTAAATCATTCGGATGGAGATAGAGATTATTATGAAGACGAAGAGTAGTTCACGTCCTTCGCTCGATGTTGCCTATGGAGTTTATGAAGCTTTCCAGTTTGTTTTGTTTTATGTGAGACTGGCCTATCCACCTCTTTGCTTGTAATCCAGACCATGTATCCCCTAACTATATCCCTTTGTGGAATAAATAAAGGTTGTTGTACTGGATTTGCATCATCAATGGGTGTACCAACTACTGTTTTAGGGATTGGTACGTATGCACAGAGGTAGTCCTCGGAGTGGGGCGTCGCATCGCGTGATCCCAACATGATGTTGGTAAATTGCAATTTTGCAACAATGGTCTCGCAATGAGTTTAATTCTCTTAATAAGAGATTCATCCAAACCATTTTGTGTATGGACATAAGGGACTGAATGCTGAACTTCTATTCCTTGTGCCATACAATAATCATTGAAGGCTCGCGAGGAGAATTCTGTAGCATTGTCAAGTCGGATCGAATCCTATGTTCGGGAAATTTGCTCTCAATCTCAAGATTTGAGCAATAATCTTAGCAAATGCATGGTTTCGTGTGGACAAGAGGCACACGCGAGACCATCATGTAGATGCGTCTATCAAAACCATGAAATACCCGAAGGTCCGGACAATGGTTGTATTGGACCGCATATATCTCCTTGAATTTGTTCAAGAAACTTAAGTAGTTTTTTGTATTGATCTTAAGGTGTGATGGTCTTAAAATCAATTTTCCCGTTGCACATGTGCATATAAAATCCAAAGATTACGAGAATTTAGCGTCATTTAAATCATGACCAATAGAGTTGCTAATAATTTTCCTCATTATCCCGACACCATGATGTCCAAGGCGATCATGCCATGTTTTAAATGCATCAACATTCTAGAAAATTACTTTATATGCAACATGTGGTACGGGTCTTATGTATTTATAGTACAATCCAAACGGTAAGGAAGGAATTCTTTCCAATATGTTTCCGCCATATCCGTTTTCTTTTGTAATGAGAAGAAGCTCCTCATTGCTTGTGTTCGTAGGTCTTCACATGAAGCCCATTTTTACGGATATCTCTATAGCTTAGGAGGGTACGAGTAGAATCGAGATACAATAATGCATTCTCGATTGTTATCTGCGTACCCATAGGGGTTATGATAGTGGCCTTTCCGGTACCAACTATCTCGGCATCGCGTCCGGCGATTGTCAAAACATGTACACTCCTTTTAGTAAGAGTCCGGAAATATTTTGTTTCCCTAAGTATAGAGTTTGTGGTACAACTATCCACAAGGCACGGTTCCTCCTCCATCGAATTGACTCCCGTAAAATCTATATAGATGAATTGTAAAGTAATTCTCATCGGATATATAGAATACATACTCTATCAATAAGTAATTCAGGTATCAAAGTGTTGATTTCTATTACATAAAAGACAATTATTTAGCTATTACAATGTTTTATTGACTAATACATAGACATCTAATAATTTAGGAGATCATGGATCCTATTCGAGGTCTCCAAACACGTCGTTTGAAATGAATTCAATGATC